>CM055121.1:855128793-855436293 GCA_029206835.1 Rana muscosa | reverse complement strand
TTTAAATGTTACATTGCCAACAAAATCCTGAAAATTTGGGAAGAGTATACAGCAGCCACCGCAGCACTCCCAGTAACCATCGATGAGTATAATACAGAAGATTCAGCAGAAGACTTGACATAATGCTGGGCTGTAGTCGACAGAACAGAAAACTATTATAGACTGTATTATAACTATTATAGACTGTATATTATAGATATGTAAACCCATTATAGACTGTGTATTATAACTATTATAGATTGTGCTTTATAACTATTATAGACTGTAATATATAGATGTGTCAAACTATTATAGATTGCGTATTTGAACTATTATAGGCTCAGTTTTATAGATATGTAAAAGTATTATAGATTGGGTATTATAACTATTATATACTAAATTTTATAGATATGTAAAAGTATTATAGATTGGGTATTATAACTATTATATACTAAATTTTATAGATATGTAAAAGTATTATAGATTGGGTATTATAACTATTATATACTAAATTTTATAGATATGTAAAAGTATTATAGATTGGGTATTATAACTATTATATACTAAATTTTATAGATATGTAAAAGTATTATAGATTGGGTATTATAACTATTATAGACTGTATTTTATAGATATGTAAAACTATTATAGATTGGGTATTATAACTATTATATACTACATTTTACAGATATGTAAAACTTTTATTGACGGTGTATTAAAACTATTATAGACTGTATATTATAGATATGTATAGCTATTATAGATTGTGTAATATAACTATTATAGACTGTATATTATAGATATTTATAACTAATATAGATTGTGTAATATAACTATAATAGACTGTGTAATATAACTAATATAGATTGTGTAATATAACTATTATAGACTGTGTAATATAACTATTATAGACTGTGTAATATAACTATTATAGACTGTGTAAAATCTGGTGAAAGGGTTTGGATGATGTGTTCGGGGCGTTTGATTGTACCATTATATTACACCATTAGTAAAGCTAGTTCATACTGATGCTCTCTATAGAAGCCGCAATACGGGAGGGACATATTGCAGTCTGAAGCCCGATCCAACTGTTCTAATGAGCTGTCCGAGCTGCACCGTGCTGGAGGTGGTGGGAGCTCAGAGAGGACTTCTACTGGACCACAGGGTTTTATAACTCAGTGAAAAACTTCTATGGGAAATATTTATTCATCTGTTTGACTATCTTGGTTTGTCCTTCTCTATTAATGTATCTATCTAAAGTATATCTACCTCAAACAAATCTATCTTTCTAAAACTTATCTATTTACAGTGCCTTGAAAAAGTATTCATACGCCTCAAAATTTTCCACATTTTGTCATGTTACAACAATCAAAAACGTAAATGTATTTTTATTTGGATTTTATGTACCAACACAAAGTGGCACATAATTGTGAAGTGGGAGGAAAATTATAAATGGTTTTCTAAATGTTTTACAAATACATTTTAGAAAAGTGTGGCATGCATTTGTATTGAGCCCCCTTTACTCTGATACCCATAACTAAAATCTAGTTGAACCAATTGCTTCAGAAGTCACCTAATTAGTAAATAGAGTCCATCTGTGTGTAATTTTAATCTCAGTATACATACAGCTGTTCTGTAAAGCCCTCA
Organism: Rana muscosa; assembly: GCA_029206835.1. Taxonomy (NCBI): domain Eukaryota; kingdom Metazoa; phylum Chordata; class Amphibia; order Anura; family Ranidae; genus Rana; species Rana muscosa. The sequence continues at coordinate 855,434,667 of CM055121.1, read as the reverse complement.
GAGGTTTGTTAGAGAACCTTAGTGAACAAACAGCATCATAAAAGCCAAGGAACACACCAGACAGGTCAGGGAGAAGTTGTGGAGAAGTTTAAAGCAGGGTTAGGTTATTAAAAAATATCCCAAGCTTTGAACATCTAAAAAAGCACAGTTCAATCCATCATCTGAAAATGAAAAGAAAACCTAAACAGACATTGTTGTCCACCTAAACTGACAAGCCGGGCAAGGAGAGCATTAATTAGAGAAGCAGCCAAGAGGCCCATGGCAACGCTGGAGGAGCTGCAGAGATCCACAGCTCAGGTGGGAGAATCTGTCCACAGGACAACTATTAGTCATGCACTCCACAAATCTGGCCTTTATGGAAGAGGGGCAAGAAGAAAGCCATTGTTGAAAGAAAGCCATAAGAAGTTCCATTTGCAGTTTACAAGAAGCCATGTGGGGGACACAGCAAACATGTGGAAGAAGGTGCCCTGGTCAGATGAGACCAAAATGTAACTTTTTGGCCTAAAAGCAAAACGCTAGGTGTGGTGGTGGAAAACTAACATTGCTAATTGCCCTGAACACAACATCCCCACTGTGAAACATGGTGGTGGCAGCATCATGTTGTGGAAATGCTTTTCTTTAGCAGAGACAGGGAAGCTGGTCAGTGTTAATGGGAAGATGGATGGAGTCAAATACAGGGCAATCTTAAAAGAAAACCCGGGGGCGGAGGCTCACCTTCCAGCAGGACAACGACCCTAAACATACAGCCAGAGCTACAATGGAATGGTTTTGAGCAAAGCATATTCATGTGTTGAAATTACCCAAAGTCCAGACCTAAAACCAATTGAGAATCTGTGGCAAGACTTGGAAATTGCTGTTAACAAACGCTCTCCATCTAATCTGACAGAGCTTAAGCTTTTTTCCAAAGAAGAATGCGCAAAAATGTCACTCTAGATGTGCAAAGCTGGTAGAAACATCCCCCAAAGACTTGCAGCTGTAATTGCAGCAAAAGGTGGTTCTACAAATTATTGAGGGAGGCTGAATACAAATGCAAGCCACACTTTTCAGTTTTCACTTTCACTTTTCTGCACTACTTGCATCAAGAATTTACGAGCACGGACTGCACTTTGGTGTCCGTTTATGAAACTGTGATCAGCGGTGATCCAGAGGATCACCGCTGATCACAGACCATTAACAGTTTATGAAACAGAGATGATTGGGGCAGAACATGTTCTTCGCTGATGATTTCCGCACACTGTGAAGCTGTAACTGTCTGACACAGAAAGGTCAGTTTATGAAGCTGCAATCTCAGCACTAGTGATGAGCCGAACACCCCCGGGTTCGGTTCGCACCAGAACCCGCGAACGGACCGAAAGTTCGAACGAACATTAGAACCCTATTAAATACAATGGATGCGAACGTTCGAATTCTAAAGTGCTAATTATAACAACTATTATGCATGTTATTGTCCTAAAAAGGGTTTGGGAACCCGGGTTCTGCACCAGGGGACATGTATCAATGCAAAAAGAAGTTTTAAAAACGGTCGTTTTTCGGGAGCAGTCATTTTAATGATGCATAAAGTGAAAAAAAAAAAGTCAAATATTCCTTTAAATATCGTACCTGGGGGGTGTCTAAAGTATGCCTGTGAAGTGCCACGTGTTTCCCGTGTTTAGAACTGTCCCTGCACAAAATGACACTTCTAAAGGAAAAAAAAGCCATTTAAAACTGCTTGCGGCTTTAATGTAATGTCTGGTCCCGGTAATATGGATGAAATTCTTTAAGAAAAATGGCATAGCTACCCCATGACCCCCCCCCTACCCCAGCCCATTACCAGCCCCTTTGGGTCTTGTATGGATATTAAGGGGAACCCCGCACATAAAATAAAAAAGGCCCTATATACTCTGAACAGCCCTATACAGGCGGTGCATACAAGACAGGGACTGTAGGTTTGTTCTTATGTAGAGTCTGTTTGTAATTTTGAACAGGTACATTGTTGAAGTGTAGCTCCAGACCAAAAATCTATTTTTAAACTTTTTGGAAAACATAGGTAAGGGTTATCACCCCTGTAACATTTGTTTTGCTGTCTGTGCCCCTGTTCAGAACATTTCACCTCACTTTCCGTCCCAATGACAACTGTTTTTGAAATGTGGTGTTTTTCTTGAAACAAGGATTGCTGATAAAGCATCAGTACAGAGGAGACACCTTTCTCCCATATTTATTCTTACAGGAGAGAATTTTCCTTCCTAGTGGTAGATTTCCTCTCACTTCCTGTTGTCTTCTTGCGTTTGCAAGTAGGAGTCGTTTGTAAGTTGGATGTTTGAAAGTAGGGACCTGCCGTATATACTCTGCAGAAATAGGCCCCTTAGTTGTTGGTGTTGGCACAACACTGTAAGCACTCACAGTTACTCTTGGTTGGTGCTGGAACGCCCTGCTGTCAACTATTATATCAGGAATTTTAATTACATATAATTGTTGAACAGTGGTAGTAAAAATTGGGCCTTTGATGGTGGTGCTGGTGCCACAACACTGTAAGCCCTGACAGTTACTCTTGGTGGGTGCAGCAATGGGCCCTGCTGTGAATTATTAGATCAAGAATTGTAATTACATGCCCCTGTTGAACAGGGGCTGAAAAATTGGGCCTTAGGCACTGGTGGCACAACACTGCAACCCCTCACAGATACTGTACTTGGAGCACAGCAATGAGCCCTGTTGCAAAGTATTGCTTCAAAAATTGTAATTACACGCCCCTGTTAAACAGGGGCTGAAAAATTGGGCGTTAGGCACTGGTGGCGGCACCCATAAACAAAAATGATCTTACAAGCTATCATCATCAATCGTATCATTGAGGACTCGGAGGAGGAGGATAGCCAGTCAACATAACAGCACAGGCACTCAGCATCAGCATCAGTCTTGAAGGGATGTGACATGTTAAAATCAATTAGTCTGTTATATCAGCATCAGGTGTGTGGTAGCTGGTGGTGATCCAAGATTGGTTCATCTTGATGAAAGTCAGTCGATCAACCGAGTCGGTGGACAGGCGCACCCTGTGATCCGTGACAAATCCTCCAGCAGCACTGAATGTGCGTTCCGAAAGAACGCTGGATGCAGGACAGGCCAGTAGCTCAATTGCATACTGTGCAAGCTCTGGCCAGTGATCCATCCTCAAGACCCAGTAAGCCAGAGGATTTTCGGTGGGGAAGGTGTCCAAGTCTGACCTTGCCCCTAGATATTCCTGCACCATGTTTATCAGACGCTGGCGATGGTTGCTGGAACCGATCATACTTTGGGGCTGCGGACTAAAGAATTGTCTGAACGCATCGGTCAGACGGCCACCTTCCCCACCGCTCCTTCTTTGACTGGCCGAAGCCTCAGCAACTCGTTGTCCAGGACCAGGAGTTTGCAACCTCCCAGTCTCTGGGAACGCGTTGCACAGACCTTTCTGCAAGGCCTCCCGGAGTTGTCTCATCCTCTGCTCCCTCTGCGACGGTAACATAAGGTCCGCAACCTTACCCTTGTACCGTGGATCAAGGAGAGTGGCCAGCCAGTAATGGTCCCTCTCCTTGATCCGAAGAATACGAGGATCCTTCCGCAGACTTTGCAGGATCAGGGAGGCCATGCAGCGTAGGTTTGCTGAGGCATTCGCTCCGGAGTCCTCTGGGTCACTAAGGACGACATGATCCGCAGCCACCTCCTCCCAGCCACGTACAAGTCCACTGGTTTCTTGGGACTGTAAATCATCCCTAAAAGACTGCTGCTGATGATGCTGAGTGCCAGCCTCCACCTCCATGCTGACACAATCCTCCTCCTCCTCCTCCTCCTCCTCCTCCTCCTCTTCCTGTGCGATGGGTGGGACAGAAGGAACACTGTCTGGGTAAAGGGGGCCTTGAGAGGCAAGGAAGTCCTCCTCTTCCTGCCTCTGTTCTGCCTCAAGTGCCCTGTCCATTATTCCACGCAGCGTGTGCTCCAACAGGTGGACAAGAGGTACAGTGTCACTGATGCATGCACTGTCACTGCTCACCATCCTCGTGGCCTCCTCAAATGGTGCCAGGACAGTGCATGCATCCCTGATCATGCCCCACTGGCGTGGAGAAAAAAAACCAAGCTCCCCTGACCCTGTCCTGGTGCCGTAGTCGCACAGGTACTCATTGATGGCCCTCTGCTGCGTGTGCAGCCGCTGCAGCATGGCCAACGTTGAGTTCCACCTGGTGGGCATGTCACATATAAGGCGGTTCTTGGGCAGGTTCAACTCCTTTTGCAGCTCAGCCAGGCGAGCACTGGCATTATAAGATCTGCGGAAATGCACACAGACTTTCCTGGCCTGCCTCAGGACATCCTGTAAGCCCGGGTACCTGCCCAAGAAGCGCTGCACCACCAGGTTAAGGACGTGAGCCACACAGGGCACATGGGTCAGTTGTCCCTGTCGGAGGGCGGAGAGGAGGTTGGTGCCATTGTCGCAAACCACCATTCCTGGCTTAAGCTGGCGTGGCGTCAACCACCTCTCGGCCTGGCCCTGCAGAGCAGACAGGACCTCTGCCCCAGTGTGGCTTCTGTCCCCCAAACACACCAGCGCAAGCACGGCATGGCATCTTTTTGCCTGCGTACTTGCGTAGCCCCGTGAACGGCTACGGAGCACCGCTGGTTCATAGGACAAACCACAGGAAGAGGCCATGGAGGAAGAAGAAGAGGAGGGGGTGGAGGAGAGAGGTGTGTTACAACCAGTAGTAGCATTTTGGAGGCGTGGCGGTGGGACAACCTCCAACACTACTGCACCTTGTCCTGAATCCTTCCCAGCTGCCAAAAGAGTGACCCAATGGGCCGTGAAAGAAAGGTAACGTCCCTGTCCATGCCTGCTGGACCATGAGTCAGCGGTAATATGCACCTTACCGCTGACCGCCCTGTCCAGCGAGGCCAAGACATTGCCTTCCACATGCCGGTAGAGAGCCGGAATAGCCTTCCGTGAGAAAAAGTGGCGTTTGGGAACCTGCCACTGAGGAACTGCACATTGCACAAACTCACGGAAGGGGGCCGAGTCTACCAACTGAAAAGGCAGCAGTTGAAGCGCTAGCAATTTAGCCAAGCTAGCATTCAACCGCTGGGCATGTGGATGGCTGGGAGTGAACTTCTTTCGACGGTCCAGCAGCTGGGGCAGGGAAATTTGCCTGCTAGAATCGGACGTCGGTGTACTGCTAGCAGAGTGGGCGCAAGTACTTGGCTGTGACACACCTAATTCTACACCTTCATTCCTCTCAGTGCATGTTTCAGAGAGGACTGAAGTTATAGTGGGGTTGGAGATCCCAGCTGATGCGGTGCAAGGAGAGGTCCGCTTTGTTCTTTGGTGTGGGTCTTTGAGGTAGGCTTGCCAACGAGCTGCATGGCAGGTCAACATATGTCTGGTCAGGCATGTGGTACCCAAGCGGCTGATGTTTTGGCCACGCGATATACGCTTGAGACATATGTTGCAAACAGCAGCTGTGCGATCTGATGCACTAGCCTCAAAAAAGGCCCACACCAAGGAACTTTTTGAATGACGGGCAGAGGCTGCGCCCTGCACAGGCGGAGCTCTGCGGTGTGATTCCGTCGGTGTACTGCCCTTACGCTGGCCACCAAAGGGCATCCTGCCTCGTTGGAGATGTGCCTCCTCCTCATCCTCCTCCTCCTCCTCTCTCCTATTAGGCACCCACGTGGAGTCAGTGACCTCATCATCCCCTCCCTCCTCATCACTGGAGCCAATCTGGCAGTATGCTGCAGCTGCTGGAACATGACTGCCAGATTGGTGTCCTTCTTGAGCATCCCCTCTGTCTGCTCTCACGCTACTGCCTTCCTCTAGCTGGGTTTCATCATCAGACCCTTCGAAACGCTGGGCATCCTCCTGGAGCATGTACCCAACACTGTGCTGAAACAGTTCGGGGGACTCCTCAGGAGGAGGACATGGTGGGTCTAGGGAAGGAGTGACTGATGATTTGTCTGACATTGATACCAGGGAAGACGACGCTTTGGCAGCTGCTTTTCCAGTACCCTGAGCCTGGGTGAGAGAGGATGAGGAGGAGGAGGAGGGCTTGGTCATCCACTCTACCAAGTCTTCGGCATGATGTGGCTCAACATGTCCAGCTGCCGAAAAGAAGGACAAGCGTGTCCCATGGCCATGTGCTGATGACAATGCACCGCGTCCACGACCAGCACTGTTGCCCCCAGACACAGAGCCTGCTTGCCCTCTTTTATTGCCTCCTGACTGTCTGCCTCTCCTTGTTTGCCTTCCAGACATTCTAATAGATGGCCTGCAGGGAGATGGGAAAAAAGCAATAAGGGCTACCTTCAGGTGTCCTTCTCTGTCCCTTGAAACAAGGACTTGCAGAGTGAAATAAACTGACACTCTCCCTACCTACAGTTTTCTGTCCCTAGAATAAATGTTTTTTTTAATCACAATATAGCACAAGGACAATTCAGTCACTGTCCTTCCAGGTCCCTGGAAACAAGGACTTGCAGAGTGAAATAAACTGACACTCTCCCTACCTACAGTTTTCTGTCCCTAGAATAAATGTTTTTTTTAATCACAATATAGCACAAGGACAATTCAGTCACTGTCCTTCCAGGTCCCTGGAAACAAGGACTTGCAGAGTGAAATAAACTGACACTCTCCCTACCTACAGTTTTCTGTCCCTAGAATAAATGTTTTTTTTAATCACAATATAGCACAAGGACAATTCAGTCACTGTCCTTCCAGGTCCCTGGAAACAAGGACTTGCAGAGTGAAAGAAACTGACACTCTCCCTACCTACAGTTTTCTGTCCCTAGAATAAATGTTTTTTTAAGCACAATATAGCACAAGGACAATTCACTCACTGTCCTTCCAGGTCCCTGGAAACAAGGACTTGCAGAGTGAAAGAAACTGACACTGTCCCTACCTACAGTTTTCTGTCCCTAGAATAAATGTTTTTTTTAAGCACACTATAGCACAAGGACAATTCAGTCACTGTCCTTCCAGGTCCCTGGAAACAAGGACTTGCAGAGTGAAATAAACTGACACTCTCCCTACCTACAGTTTTCTGTCCCTAGAATAAATGTTTTTTTTAATCACAATATAGCACAAGGACAATTCAGTCACTGTCCTTCCAGGTCCCTGGAAACAAGGACTTGCAGAGTGAAAGAAAAAAAACACTCTCCCTACCTACAGTTTTCTGTCCCTAGAAAAAATGTTTTTTTTAATCACAATATAACACAAGGACAATTCACTCACTGTCCTTCCAGGTCCCTGGAAACAAGGACTTGCAGAGTGAAATAAACTGACACTCTCCCTACCTACAGTTTTCTGTCCCTAGAATAAAAGTTTTTTTTAAGCACAATATAGCACAAGGACAATTCACTCACTGTCCTTACAGGTCCCTGGAAACAAGGACTTGCAGAGTGAAAGAAAAAAAAACACTCTCCCTACCTACAGTTTTCTGTCCCTAGAAAAAATGTTTTTTTTAATCACAATATAACACAAGGACAATTCACTCACTGTCCTTCCAGGTCCCTGGAAACAAGGACTTGCAGAGTGAAAGAAACTGACACTGTCCCTACCTACAGTTTTCTGTCCCTAGAATAAATGTTTTTTTTAATCACAATATAGCACAAGGACAATTCAGTCACTGTCCTTCCAGGTCCCTGGAAACAAGGACTTGCAGAGTGAAATAAACTGACACTCTCCCTACCTACAGTTTTCTGTCCCTAGAATAAATGTTTTTTTTAATCACAATATAGCACAAGGACAATTCAGTCACTGTCCTTCCAGGTCCCTGGAAACAAGGACTTGCAGAGTGAAATAAACTGACACTCTCCCTACCTACAGTTTTCTGTCCCTAGAATAAATGTTTTTTTTAATCACAATATAGCACAAGGACAATTCAGTCACTGTCCTTCCAGGTCCCTGGAAACAAGGACTTGCAGAGTGAAATAAACTGACACTCTCCCTACCTACAGTTTTCTGTCCCTAGAATAAATGTTTTTTTTAATCACAATATAGCACAAGGACAATTCAGTCACTGTCCTTCCAGGTCCCTGGAAACAAGGACTTGCAGAGTGAAAGAAACTGACACTCTCCCTACCTACAGTTTTCTGTCCCTAGAATAAATGTTTTTTTAAGCACAATATAGCACAAGGACAATTCACTCACTGTCCTTCCAGGTCCCTGGAAACAAGGACTTGCAGAGTGAAAGAAACTGACACTGTCCCTACCTACAGTTTTCTGTCCCTAGAATAAATGTTTTTTTTAAGCACACTATAGCACAAGGACAATTCAGTCACTGTCCTTCCAGGTCCCTGGAAACAAGGACTTGCAGAGTGAAATAAACTGACACTCTCCCTACCTACAGTTTTCTGTCCCTAGAATAAATGTTTTTTTTAATCACAATATAGCACAAGGACAATTCAGTCACTGTCCTTCCAGGTCCCTGGAAACAAGGACTTGCAGAGTGAAATAAACTGACACTCTCCCTACCTACAGTTTTCTGTCCCTAGAATAAATGTTTTTTTTAATCACAATATAGCACAAGGACAATTCAGTCACTGTCCTTCCAGGTCCCTGGAAACAAGGACTTGCAGAGTGAAAGAAACTGACACTCTCCCTACCTACAGTTTTCTGTCCCTAGAATAAATGTTTTTTTAAGCACAATATAGCACAAGGACAATTCACTCACTGTCCTTCCAGGTCCCTGGAAACAAGGACTTGCAGAGTGAAAGAAACTGACACTGTCCCTACCTACAGTTTTCTGTCCCTAGAATAAATGTTTTTTTTAAGCACACTATAGCACAAGGACAATTCAGTCACTGTCCTTCCAGGTCCCTGGAAACAAGGACTTGCAGAGTGAAATAAACTGACACTCTCCCTACCTACAGTTTTCTGTCCCTAGAATAAATGTTTTTTTTAATCACAATATAGCACAAGGACAATTCAGTCACTGTCCTTCCAGGTCCCTGGAAACAAGGACTTGCAGAGTGAAAGAAAAAAAACACTCTCCCTACCTACAGTTTTCTGTCCCTAGAAAAAATGTTTTTTTTAATCACAATATAACACAAGGACAATTCACTCACTGTCCTTCCAGGTCCCTGGAAACAAGGACTTGCAGAGTGAAATAAACTGACACTCTCCCTACCTACAGTTTTCTGTCCCTAGAATAAATGTTTTTTTTAAGCACAATATAGCACAAGGACAATTCACTCACTGTCCTTACAGGTCCCTGGAAACAAGGACTTGCAGAGTGAAAGAAAAAAAACACTCTCCCTACCTACAGTTTTCTGTCCCTAGAAAAAATGTTTTTTTTAATCACAATATAACACAAGGACAATTCACTCACTGTCCTTCCAGGTCCCTGGAAACAAGGACTTGCAGAGTGAAAGAAACTGACACTGTCCCTACCTACAGTTTTCTGTCCCTAGAATAAATGTTTTTTTTAATCACAATATAGCACAAGGACAATTCAGTCACTGTCCTTCCAGGTCCCTGGAAACAAGGACTTGCAGAGTGAAATAAACTGACACTCTCCCTACCTACAGTTTTCTGTCCCTAGAATAAATGTTTTTTTTAATCACAATATAGCACAAGGACAATTCAGTCACTGTCCTTCCAGGTCCCTGGAAACAAGGACTTGCAGAGTGAAATAAACTGACACTCTCCCTACCTACAGTTTTCTGTCCCTAGAATAAATGTTTTTTTTAATCACAATATAGCACAAGGACAATTCAGTCACTGTCCTTCCAGGTCCCTGGAAACAAGGACTTGCAGAGTGAAATAAACTGACACTCTCCCTACCTACAGTTTTCTGTCCCTAGAATAAATGTTTTTTTTAATCACAATATAGCACAAGGACAATTCAGTCACTGTCCTTCCAGGTCCCTGGAAACAAGGACTTGCAGAGTGAAAGAAAAAAAACACTCTCCCTACCTACAGTTTTCTGTCCCTAGAAAAAATGTTTTTTTTAATCACAATATAACACAAGGACAATTCACTCACTGTCCTTCCAGGTCCCTGGAAACAAGGACTTGCAGAGTGAAATAAACTGACACTCTCCCTACCTACAGTTTTCTGTCCCTAGAATAAAAGTTTTTTTTAAGCACAATATAGCACAAGGACAATTCACTCACTGTCCTTACAGGTCCCTGGAAACAAGGACTTGCAGAGTGAAAGAAAAAAAAACACTCTCCCTACCTACAGTTTTCTGTCCCTAGAAAAAATGTTTTTTTTAATCACAATATAACACAAGGACAATTCACTCACTGTCCTTCCAGGTCCCTGGAAACAAGGACTTGCAGAGTGAAAGAAACTGACACTGTCCCTACCTACAGTTTTCTGTCCCTAGAATAAATGTTTTTTTTAATCACAATATAGCACAAGGACAATTCAGTCACTGTCCTTCCAGGTCCCTGGAAACAAGGACTTGCAGAGTGAAATAAACTGACACTCTCCCTACCTACAGTTTTCTGTCCCTAGAATAAATGTTTTTTTTAATCACAATATAGCACAAGGACAATTCAGTCACTGTCCTTCCAGGTCCCTGGAAACAAGGACTTGCAGAGTGAAATAAACTGACACTCTCCCTACCTACAGTTTTCTGTCCCTAGAATAAATGTTTTTTTTAATCACAATATAGCACAAGGACAATTCAGTCACTGTCCTTCCAGGTCCCTGGAAACAAGGACTTGCAGAGTGAAATAAACTGACACTCTCCCTACCTACAGTTTTCTGTCCCTAGAATAAATGTTTTTTTTAATCACAATATAGCACAAGGACAATTCAGTCACTGTCCTTCCAGGTCCCTGGAAACAAGGACTTGCAGAGTGAAAGAAACTGACACTCTCCCTACCTACAGTTTTCTGTCCCTAGAATAAATGTTTTTTTAAGCACAATATAGCACAAGGACAATTCACTCACTGTCCTTCCAGGTCCCTGGAAACAAGGACTTGCAGAGTGAAAGAAACTGACACTGTCCCTACCTACAGTTTTCTGTCCCTAGAATAAATGTTTTTTTTAAGCACACTATAGCACAAGGACAATTCAGTCACTGTCCTTCCAGGTCCCTGGAAACAAGGACTTGCAGAGTGAAATAAACTGACACTCTCCCTACCTACAGTTTTCTGTCCCTAGAATAAATGTTTTTTTTAATCACAATATAGCACAAGGACAATTCAGTCACTGTCCTTCCAGGTCCCTGGAAACAAGGACTTGCAGAGTGAAATAAACTGACACTCTCCCTACCTACAGTTTTCTGTCCCTAGAATAAATGTTTTTTTTAATCACAATATAGCACAAGGACAATTCAGTCACTGTCCTTCCAGGTCCCTGGAAACAAGGACTTGCAGAGTGAAAGAAACTGACACTCTCCCTACCTACAGTTTTCTGTCCCTAGAATAAATGTTTTTTTAAGCACAATATAGCACAAGGACAATTCACTCACTGTCCTTCCAGGTCCCTGGAAACAAGGACTTGCAGAGTGAAAGAAACTGACACTGTCCCTACCTACAGTTTTCTGTCCCTAGAATAAATGTTTTTTTTAAGCACACTATAGCACAAGGACAATTCAGTCACTGTCCTTCCAGGTCCCTGGAAACAAGGACTTGCAGAGTGAAATAAACTGACACTCTCCCTACCTACAGTTTTCTGTCCCTAGAATAAATGTTTTTTTTAATCACAATATAGCACAAGGACAATTCAGTCACTGTCCTTCCAGGTCCCTGGAAACAAGGACTTGCAGAGTGAAAGAAAAAAAACACTCTCCCTACCTACAGTTTTCTGTCCCTAGAAAAAATGTTTTTTTTAATCACAATATAACACAAGGACAATTCACTCACTGTCCTTCCAGGTCCCTGGAAACAAGGACTTGCAGAGTGAAATAAACTGACACTCTCCCTACCTACAGTTTTCTGTCCCTAGAATAAATGTTTTTTTTAAGCACAATATAGCACAAGGACAATTCACTCACTGTCCTTACAGGTCCCTGGAAACAAGGACTTGCAGAGTGAAAGAAAAAAAACACTCTCCCTACCTACAGTTTTCTGTCCCTAGAAAAAATGTTTTTTTTAATCACAATATAACACAAGGACAATTCACTCACTGTCCTTCCAGGTCCCTGGAAACAAGGACTTGCAGAGTGAAAGAAACTGACACTGTCCCTACCTACAGTTTTCTGTCCCTAGAATAAATGTTTTTTTTAATCACAATATAGCACAAGGACAATTCAGTCACTGTCCTTCCAGGTCCCTGGAAACAAGGACTTGCAGAGTGAAATAAACTGACACTCTCCCTACCTACAGTTTTCTGTCCCTAGAATAAATGTTTTTTTTAATCACAATATAGCACAAGGACAATTCAGTCACTGTCCTTCCAGGTCCCTGGAAACAAGGACTTGCAGAGTGAAATAAACTGACACTCTCCCTACCTACAGTTTTCTGTCCCTAGAATAAATGTTTTTTTTAATCACAATATAGCACAAGGACAATTCAGTCACTGTCCTTCCAGGTCCCTGGAAACAAGGACTTGCAGAGTGAAATAAACTGACACTCTCCCTACCTACAGTTTTCTGTCCCTAGAATAAATGTTTTTTTTAATCACAATATAGCACAAGGACAATTCAGTCACTGTCCTTCCAGGTCCCTGGAAACAAGGACTTGCAGAGTGAAAGAAACTGACACTCTCCCTACCTACAGTTTTCTGTCCCTAGAATAAATGTTTTTTTAAGCACAATATAGCACAAGGACAATTCACTCACTGTCCTTCCAGGTCCCTGGAAACAAGGACTTGCAGAGTGAAAGAAACTGACACTGTCCCTACCTACAGTTTTCTGTCCCTAGAATAAATGTTTTTTTTAAGCACACTATAGCACAAGGACAATTCAGTCACTGTCCTTCCAGGTCCCTGGAAACAAGGACTTGCAGAGTGAAATAAACTGACACTCTCCCTACCTACAGTTTTCTGTCCCTAGAATAAATGTTTTTTTTAATCACAATATAGCACAAGGACAATTCAGTCACTGTCCTTCAAGGTCCCTGGAAACAAGGACTTGCAGAGTGAAAGAAAAAAAACACTCTCCCTACCTACAGTTTTCTGTCCCTAGAAAAAATGTTTTTTTTAATCACAATATAACACAAGGACAATTCACTCACTGTCCTTCCAGGTCCCTGGAAACAAGGACTTGCAGAGTGAAAGAAACTGACACTGTCCCTACCTACAGTTTTCTGTCCCTAGAATAAATGTTTTTTTTAATCACAATATAGCACAAGGACAATTCAGTCACTGTCCTTCCAGGTCCCTGGAAACAAGGACTTGCAGAGTGAAATAAACTGACACTCTCCCTACCTACAGTTTTCTGTCCCTAGAATAAATGTTTTTTTTAATCACAATATAGCACAAGGACAATTCAGTCACTGTCCTTCCAGGTCCCTGGAAACAAGGACTTGCAGAGTGAAATAAACTGACACTCTCCCTACCTACAGTTTTCTGTCCCTAGAATAAATGTTTTTTTTAATCACAATATAGCACAAGGACAATTCAGTCACTGTCCTTCCAGGTCCCTGGAAACAAGGACTTGCAGAGTGAAATAAACTGACACTCTCCCTACCTACAGTTTTCTGTCCCTAGAATAAATGTTTTTTTTAATCACAATATAGCACAAGGACAATTCAGTCACTGTCCTTCCAGGTCCCTGGAAACAAGGACTTGCAGAGTGAAAGAAACTGACACTCTCCCTACCTACAGTTTTCTGTCCCTAGAATAAATGTTTTTTTAAGCACAATATAGCACAAGGACAATTCACTCACTGTCCTTCCAGGTCCCTGGAAACAAGGACTTGCAGAGTGAAAGAAACTGACACTGTCCCTACCTACAGTTTTCTGTCCCTAGAATAAATGTTTTTTTTAAGCACACTATAGCACAAGGACAATTCAGTCACTGTCCTTCCAGGTCCCTGGAAACAAGGACTTGCAGAGTGAAATAAACTGACACTCTCCCTACCTACAGTTTTCTGTCCCTAGAATAAATGTTTTTTTTAATCACAATATAGCACAAGGACAATTCAGTCACTGTCCTTCAAGGTCCCTGGAAACAAGGACTTGCAGAGTGAAAGAAAAAAAACACTCTCCCTACCTACAGTTTTCTGTCCCTAGAAAAAATGTTTTTTTTAATCACAATATAACACAAGGACAATTCACTCACTGTCCTTCCAGGTCCCTGGAAACAAGGACTTGCAGAGTGAAAGAAACTGACACTGTCCCTACCTACAGTTTTCTGTCCCTAGAATAAATGTTTTTTTTAATCACAATATAGCACAAGGACAATTCAGTCACTGTCCTTCCAGGTCCCTGGAAACAAGGACTTGCAGAGTGAAATAAACTGACACTCTCCCTACCTACAGTTTTCTGTCCCTAGAATAAATGTTTTTTTTAATCACAATATAGCACAAGGACAATTCAGTCACTGTCCTTCCAGGTCCCTGGAAACAAGGACTTGCAGAGTGAAATAAACTGACACTCTCCCTACCTACAGTTTTCTGTCCCTAGAATAAATGTTTTTTTTAATCACAATATAGCACAAGGACAATTCAGTCACTGTCCTTCCAGGTCCCTGGAAACAAGGACTTGCAGAGTGAAATAAACTGACACTCTCCCTACCTACAGTTTTCTGTCCCTAGAATAAATGTTTTTTTTAATCACAATATAGCACAAGGACAATTCAGTCACTGTCCTTCCAGGTCCCTGGAAACAAGGACTTGCAGAGTGAAAGAAACTGACACTCTCCCTACCTACAGTTTTCTGTCCCTAGAATAAATGTTTTTTTAAGCACAATATAGCACAAGGACAATTCACTCACTGTCCTTCCAGGTCCCTGGAAACAAGGACTTGCAGAGTGAAAGAAACTGACACTGTCCCTACCTACAGTTTTCTGTCCCTAGAATAAATGTTTTTTTTAAGCACACTATAGCACAAGGACAATTCAGTCACTGTCCTTCCAGGTCCCTGGAAACAAGGACTTGCAGAGTGAAATAAACTGACACTCTCCCTACCTACAGTTTTCTGTCCCTAGAATAAATGTTTTTTTTAATCACAATATAGCACAAGGACAATTCAGTCACTGTCCTTCCAGGTCCCTGGAAACAAGGACTTGCAGAGTGAAAGAAACTGACACTCTCCCTACCTACAGTTTTCTGTCCCTAGAATAAATGTTTTTTTAAGCACAATATAGCACAAGGACAATTGACTCACTGTCCTTCCAGGTCCCTGGAAACAAGGACTTGCAGAGTGAAAGAAACTGACACTGTCCCTACCTACAGTTTTCTGTCCCTAGAATAAATGTTTTTTTTAAGCACACTATAGCACAAGCACAAAACACACTGACACTCTCCCTACCTATCCTTCTCTTTCCCTAAACTAAAGGAATCCAGGTTAAGCAAGAAAGAAATAACAGTCACTGTCCCTGCCTATGCTGCTCTATCCCTGCTCCGGAACACACTACACTAGGCCGCCGTGCTGGCGGCCTTTTATAGTGTGGGGCGTGTACTAAACACCCTCAGCAATAATTGGCCACAGGCATCCTGCCTGTGGCCAATCATTGCTCTCCTCGCTGCCGGCGCTGTGATTGGCCAAGCATGCGGGGTCACAGTGCATGCTTGGCCAATCACAGCGCCTGGATGACACTGCGATGGCGTAGTGCATTGTGGGCCGTTCGCGTCACTCGAATTTGGCGCGAACGGCCCAAATCGTTCGATCTTCGTCGAACGATCGAACAGCCGATGTTCGAGTCGAACGTATGTTCGACTCGAACACGAAGCTCATCCCTACTCAGCACTTCACTGGCGATCTGTGTAAGAATTCACACTCCCTGATTCACCATCTCTGAGCCGGGATTCTGTCTTCACTCCCAGATTTACCAGCTCTGAAGACAGAATCCCGGGGGAAGGAGGAAGATTTTTGACTTCCTCCTTCCTTGATCAGACCCCCAAGCCACTACCATGTCCCTCTACCATGTCTCCTATATATACATACAAAAGGACAAGGGGCGGGACTTTGCATGAGACACACGGAAGCAGATATACAAATAGGATAAAAATAGTAGCTTTTAATTGATTAAGATGGTAATATATGTACATTACATTTCATTTCAAAACTTTATGCATTTTGCTATAAGTCAAGATTAATATGAACATTGGATAAAACCAAAAAAGCGTAGTAAACATCATTCCAACAAGGAATTAAGAGGTAGGAAAGGTTTAGAAATTACATCACAGTTATATCAACATAGTTTGTCAACCATAATTGAAATTAAAATGAAAAAAATAATTGAAAATGAATGAATGGAACGTCCGTATCAAATATAATAGACGAGTAGACTAATCAGTCGGTGTACGCTCTACGCGTTTCGGGGCCTTAAAGCCCCTCGTCAGGAGCAGGACCGTAGTCAATGTCTATGAGTAAAAATAATAAAAATTATTGTCATGGTCAGAGAGATGAGGGTAAGTATAAGACATGATGGTCCCCCCACCATCACACAAACACTCAACCCACTAGCTTACATGTATATCTGCGCAATGGCAGTGCGGCCGTGATGATGATGTGCCAGCCAAAAATGTCACGGGTGGGAGCTGAGGAGGCGGGATAGGCGACAACCAGACACACAGGCGACCAACCCAGCAGGGTCATAGTGTGTGTAGTGATGTGGATGGGAAGCTGAATGAAAGGACCCCTGAGGGGGGATCTAAGGGACAAATGCAAGTGTTTGAAATGTACATATATGTATATATGTATATAATATGTATGTATGTATATACAGTATAGTGTAGGGAGACAGATATTTTGTTAACTATGTGGTCGGTCTCCTCCGGGAATGTCCGTGTACTGAGCAGTGATAATTTATCACTGCTTAATAAACAGACACCTCTGCAGGGGCGTACCTAGAGTATTTGGCACCCGGGGCAGATCCTATATCTGGCACCCCCCACCTTAAAATGTAAAAACACCCCACTGTGCCCCCTGCATACCTCTGTATCCTTCAATATCTTTGTCACTACTGTGTACCCCCTCACCACAACTGCACCTCTGGACCCCTTAACATTACACAGCACCCTGCACCTCTGGACCCCTTTACATTACACAGCCCTTGCACCTCTGGACCCCTTTACATTACACAGCCCTTGCACCTCTGGACCTCTTTACATTACACAGCACCCTGCACCTCTGGACCCCTTTAGATTACACAGTACTCTAGACACCTTTACAGTACACAGCACCCTACACCTCTGGACCCCTTTACATTACACAGCCCTTGCACCTCTGGACCCCTTTAGATTACATAGTACCCTGCACCTCTGGACCCCTTTACATTACACTGCACCCTGTATCACTGGACCCCTTTACATTACACAGCACTCTGGACCCCTTTACATTACACAGTACCCTGCACCTCTGGACCCCTTTACATTACACTGCACCCTGCACCTCTGGACCCCTTTACATTACACAGCCCTTGCACCTCTGGATCCCTTTACATTACACAGCACCTAAGGACCTCTGGACCCCTTTACATTACACAGCACCCTGCACCTCTGGACCCCTTTACATTACACAGTTCCTTGCACCTAAGGACCTCTTTACATTAGACAGCACCCTGCACCTCTTTACATTACACAGTACTCTAGACCCCTTTACATTACACGGCACCCTACACCTCTGGACCCCTTTACATTACACAGCCCCTTGCACCTAAGGACCTCTTTACATTACACAGCACCCTACACCTCTGGACGCCTTTACATTACACTGCACCCTACACTATCAGACCCCTTTTCATTACACTGCACCCTGTATCACTGGACCCCTTTACATTACACAGCACTCTGGACCCCTTTACATTACACAGTACCCTGCACCTCTGGACCCCTTTACATTACACTGCACCCTGCACCTCTGGACCCCTTTACATTACACAGCCTTTGCACCTCTGGACCCCTTTACATTACACAGCACCTAAGGACCTCTGGACCCCTTTACATTACACAGCACCCTGCACCTCTGGACCCCTTTACATTACACAGCTCCTTGCACCTAAGGACCTCTTTACATTACACAGTACTCTAGACCCCTTTACATTACACGGCACCCTACACCTCTGGACCCCTTTACATTACACAGCCCCTTGCACCTAAGGGCCTCTTTACATTACACAGCACCCTACACCTCTGGACCCCTTTACATTACACTGCACCCTACACTACCAGACCCCTTTTCATTACACAGCACCCTGCACCTCTGGACCCCTTTACATTACACTGCACCCTGTATCACTGGACCCCTTTACATTACACAGCACTCTGGACCCCTTTACATTACACAGTACCCTGCACCTCTGGACCCCTTTACATTACACTGCAACTTGCACCTCTGGACCCCTTTACATTACACAGCCCTTACACCTCTGGACCCCTTTACATTAAACAGCACCCCACAGACACCCCCTACAGTGCAGACCCCCCAGTACAGACCCCCACCCCCCACAGTACAGACACCCCTACAGTGCAGACCCCCCCACAGTACAGACACCTACAGTGCAGACCCCTACCCCCCCACAGTACAGACACCTACAGTGCAGACCCCCACCCTCCCCCACAGTACAGACACCTACAGTGAAGACCCCCACCCCTCCACAGTACAGACACCTACAGTGCAGACCCCCACCCCCCCACAGTACAGATGCCTACAGTGCAGACCCCCACCCCCCCATAGTACAGACACCTACAGTGCAGACCCCCACCCCCCCACAGTACAGACACCTTCAGTGCAGACCCCCCACAGTACAGACACCTACAGTGCAGACCCCCACAGTACAGACACCTAGAGTGCAGACCCCCCCCCACAGTACAGACACCTACAGTGAAGACCCCCACCCCCCCACAGTACCATACCTCCCAACCCGCACGGATTCTGCGGGTTTCTCCCGCAGGGACATCATCTTCCCGCGTACCCGTGCGGGACACTGTTTTCCCCGCATAGTCCCCCTAGTCCTCCAGCGCGCCAGACCCCCCCCCCCGCGACGCGCGACAACCCCCCCGCTCATCAACACCACCACCACGTCCCTACAAAAAAAACTAAATGTCCCGTGGTACCGCCCCCCCACCCCCCCACAGTACAGATACCTACAGTGCAGACCCCCCCACAGTACAGACACCTACAGTGCAGACCCCCACCCCCCCACAGTACAGACACCTACAGTGCAGACCCCCCACAGTACAGACACCTACAGTGCAGACCCCCACCCCCCCACAGTACAGACACCTACAGTGCAGACCCACACCCCCCCACAGTACAGACACATACATTGCAGACCCCCACCCCCCCACAGTACAGACACCTACAGTGCAGAGCCCCACCCCCCCACAGTACAGACACCTACAGTGCAGACCCCCACCCCCCCACAGTACAGACACCTACAGTGCAGACCCCCACTCCCCCCCCACAGTACAGACACCTACAGTGCAGACCCCCACCCCCCCCGCCACAGTACAGACACCTACAGTGCAGACCCATAATGATTATGTACCTCAGTCATATGATGGATCCCCTCCCCCTGTGTAGGGAGGAGGAGGGGGAGGCGGTTTCACTCTGCTCGGCTGAACAGAGCCGCAGCGCGGTCATCAGAGAAGGGGGATCGCTGCGGGTCCCGGATGACGGATGTCACTCAACTCGCACCTCCCCCCCTCCTTGCAAAGGCATTACACAGGCTTGTGTTCTTCCTGTGACTGTGCCGCAGCTTAAACCCGCCCACCCCGCGGTCTTCACTTCAGCCGCGGAGGGGGGGCACCGGCCTGACACCCCCCAGTGTGTGTCACCCGTGGCGGCCCGCCCCCCCTGCCCCCCACTTAGTACGCCTCTGCACTTCTGTGTTTTAGTGAATTTCTGGTTCTGTAATCTCCTTATGTCTCACGAGATTCCAGTATCAGGGGGCGTTCTCCACTGTTCAAAACATTTGTAGATCGCTTCACTTCATAAAAGGAGAAGTGATCTACACCTCTGTCTTCATAAACTGGCACTCAGAGGAGAATGATCTCCTCTGTGAATGCCGGAGAATGGAGCAGTGAAAATGTGATGGAGTATGCAGGTTTTTTTTTTTCACATTTTAATGCATTATCACATGTCACACTAAGGTGCAGCACACCTCTGTCTGCACAGCTCATTGGGGAGGTACTCAGAATGAATGGCACTGCATCCTACCACCAACAGTGGCAAGTGGTACCTCCTGTTATAGTAATGTGTATGGGAATGTTCCCACAATGCAATCATGTGAACTGGGCCTTAGTAAATCAACCTCACCATCTATCTATCTATCTTTTTTGACTGAATTATTTAAAAATCCAGATAAATTGGCAAATTGTAAATTTTTCAAAGGTTGCAGATTTATTCTTGGAAGACCATATAGAGTTTAAAGCAGAGCTCCACCCTAAAGTGGAACTTCCGCTCATCCCCCCCCCCCCACCCCCCCCCCCCCCCCCCACCCCCACCCCACCCCCCCCGCCCCCCCCCCCCCCCCCCCACCCCCCCCCACCCCCCATCCCCCCGAGTCCTCTCTGCGGGTATTCTGCGGGTAGTACGTCACTTCCCACAGAATACCCGTTGTGTTCTGGGAGACACTAGGCTCCCAGAACACAGCGGGGACCAGTGAGAATGGCGCAGCGCGACTCGCGCATGCGCCGTAGGGAACTGGGCAGCTTCACTTCCTGGTTCCCTCACCGAGGATGGCGGTTGGGGCAGCAGAGTGACGAGCGATTGCTCGTCTTCTGCTGGACTCCAGGACAGGTAAGTGTCCATTTATTAAAAGTCAGCAGCTGCAGTATTTGTAGCTGCTGGGTTTTAATATTTTTGGTTTCAGGGGAGCTCCGCTTTAAAGTCGATATTCAAGAGAATCAAAATGAGCTCAGTTGGCAATTCTTCCATTTCAAATATTCCTCCTTCGGTTCATGGGCTTGTACTTGGAGATTGAATGGATGTCAATAACTCCATGCAATGCAACAAACAATTGTATCCTCACTAAATTTTCTATGCGTCTGCAATGTGTGTGGATAGTGGATACCTGAGCACAGGCTTCAGTGTACATACTTTGAATATGATTGTCTATGGAGCATAAACTCAAACATCTAAACATGTGTCAGCTAAGCTGTGATGTGCCTAAAATGTGATTTCTCAAATGCTTTTAGGCCTATCAAAGCACTCTTATCAATTTGAATTGCATATTTCATGATGTACCAAAACTACATCAAGCAACATTGTTTGGGTGTTCAAAATGCACAGCAAGCTAGGACTGCACCTTGCAAACTGGGGATTTCATTTTTTATGTGCAGAATTAAACCCTCCTATCCTTTTCAGCCAAATAAATTGCAATCTAATGCCTCGTACACACGTTCAGTTTTTCCGACAGGAAAACCGCGTTTTTTTTCAGCAGGAAAACTGCTGAAATTTGTCTTGTATACACACGGTCACTCAAATCTTGGCTGAAATTCCGAACGTCAAGAACGCGGTGCTGTACAAGACGTACGACGAGCCGAGATCAATGAAGTTCAATAGGCAGTTTGGCTCTTCTGCTTGATTCTGAGCATGCAGGTTTTTTTTTGCGCATCGTAATTGCATACAGACGAATGCGATTTGCGATAGGAATTTTTCCTGTCACGAAAATTGAGATCCTGCTCTCAATCTTTTATTGACAGGAAAACTGACAGAAAAAGTGTGATGAAACAAAAAGCTCACATCGCACTTTTCTTGTCAGGAAAACTGATCGTGTTTACCAGGCATAAGCCTCTTTTTGATCTGCAGTTGCCATGGTGCCAAAAATGTGATCAATTATAACACCAGCCACTGAGCATGTGCAGCCTGACTCCATAGACTCTGTGATATCAGGAAATTATCAGGGGACAGTGGAAGAAGGGGAGGATCAGAGAAGACAGGATCAAACAGCCTTTTTACACAATGCTGATGATTAACCCCTTAGGTTCCACAGTGAGTATAACAAGCCTTCTTTACTGCATATACAGACTGATTTTACTGTTGTGGGTTTAGTGACACTTTAAGGATTGGTAAGCTGCAATTTATAAGGTCTAATACCACTTTAAAGCGGACCTTCAGTCATTTTTTCAACTTTCCATCTATTAAATCTTCTGCCCTTATTGTTTTAACTTTGGATAGTACTTTGAGAGTTTGTCAGGAAGGGAGGGGGGTGAGTCATAGGAGGGCCAATGAGAGCTGCAGAACTGTAGGTGTTTGTCTGTGTAAATCCAGGAATTGAAGAGGCAGCAGCTTCAGCTGCCCACAGTTAAAATGGTTGCAGTCAGACTCAGTGGAGGGAGCTTTCTGCAGCTTATTTGGCAAGTACAGAATCACAGTATATATAAAATAATATGCAAAGTGGTTGGAGGGAAGCTTCAGAATGGCAAAGATGTTTTTATTACAAATTATGTTAGCAGACTGCAGTTAGTCTTTAACTGCTTGCCGACCAGCGCAAGATGATATACGTCGACAGCATGGCACGGACAGGCAGAAGGACGTATATATACTTCCCCTTTAAGAAGCCGGCATTCTGCACCCGCGCCCGCCGCCACGAGCTCCATGACTTCGATTGCGGGTCCCGCGGACTCGATGTCCATGGGCATATCCGCGATCGTGTCACTGTGAGGAAGAAGGGGGAAATGCTTATGTAAACAAGCATTTCCCCAGTCTTCCTAGTGACAGGACAGTGTACACAGCTTCCTGTAATCGGAAGCTGTGAGCACTGTCGTGTCACACATAGCCCACTCCCCCTACAGTAAGAACCACTCCCTAGGGCCCACATAACCCCTAGAGTGCCACCTAGTGGTTAACCTCTTCACTGCCAGTGTCATTTTCACAGTAATCAGTGCATTTTTATAGCACTGATCACTGTAAAAATTACAATGTTCCCAAAAATGTGTCAAAAGTGTCCGATGTGTCCGCCATAATGTCGCAGTCATGATAAAAATCGCTGATCGCCGCCATTACTAGTAAAAAAAATGTATTAATAAAAATGCCATAAAACTATCCCCTATATTGTAGACGCTATAACTTTTGCGCAAACCGATCAATAAACGCTTATTGCAATTTTTTTTACCAAAAATATGTAGAAAAATACGTATTGGCCTAAACTGAGGAAAAAAAATGTTTTTTCATATATTTTGGGGGGATATTTATTATAGAAAAAAGTAAAAAATATAGAATTTTTTTCAAAATTGTCGCTCTATTTTTGTTTATAGCGCAAAAAATAAAAACCACAGAGATGATCAAATACCACCAAAAGAAAGCTCTA
Organism: Rana muscosa; assembly: GCA_029206835.1. NCBI lineage: Eukaryota > Metazoa > Chordata > Amphibia > Anura > Ranidae > Rana > Rana muscosa. Next base: position 855,411,368 of record CM055121.1, on the reverse strand, counting down.
TTTGTGGGAAAAAAAGGACTTTAAGTTTGTTTGGGAGCCACGTCGCACGACCGCGCAATTGTCAGTTAAACCGACGCAGTGCCGAATCGCAAAAAGTGGCCTTTGACCAGAAAAATGGTCCGGGCTTAAGTGGTTAATAAGTAATATATTTTCTAACTGTTTAATGTGACAAATTTGATTTTAAAGATGACCTACCAGATACTTTTTCATGGCCTATTCATAATTATGCACATACATATAATAAGTATACAATCACATACTTTGATATCATATATTTCAAGCAACTCTCTGCAGAAAATAATTTTTCAGCATGCAGGGAAAATATGAAGGTAAATAGCCTTTAAGTGTTACTAAACCCACAACAGTAAAATCAGTCTGAATATGCAGTAAAGCGCGTTTTGTTATACTCACTGTGGAAATTGCGCATTGTGTAAAAAGATACTGTCTTCTCTGATCCTCCCCTCCTTCCACAGTCCCCAATACATCTCATAATAGTACAGAGGGCACTCCGCACATGCTTAATTTGGTTTGTTATTTGCTAGAAAGTTACGGGGAGGAGCGGCGTGCTGACGTCACCGCAACGAAAACGCAAGGTCCGGAAAGAAACAGGCTGTGAGAGCCGGCCGGCTACACATCATTCACACGCAAATTTTATCTTCATACACTGTAAGTGCATGTCTTTTAATTGTTTTAAATAAATATACTGGGTTACGCTATGTTGGTTTTCCTCTTTCATTTTGCCACGAGTTCCTGACTGAGGACATACCCATTCAAGGAGCTGGGATACCTGATTGAGTCACCTAGAGACCCGGGCTGGGGTATAAGCCATCTGCTAATATAGATCTCTTTTGGGATCTATCCTTCTGGTAAGCGGCAGCTATTTTGAAGGTGGAAGATACCCTTTTCTGTCTATCACACAGCACACTATTCTTGGGTTCTCAAGTTTGATGTCACCGATTTCAGTTTTTTTTAGGGCTGTTACTGATTAAAATTTTCGTGTTCGATTAATCGTTTTTTTTAATCGATTAATCGACTCATTTTGATTAATTATAACGCACATACAGATCCAACTACTTTTAGCTGATCTCCTTGATGGGCTGATTCTCAGTGCAGCTACCAACCACTGGAAAAATGGATAGCAGGATACAAAAAACACACAAAGGCAGCGCTCAATGGGAATAGCATTAAAACTTTTATAGTCTTCAAGTAGGTAACAAAATAAATATTTCACTGGAGATAAAATCGATGTAGCTACATAAACTGTAAAAATGGTGCGAGTAATACCAAACGGTAGCAAAAGCAGTCATAAAAACATGTAGCTAAGTATGATACTGGTATAAAAATGTGTACAACGATACCACTGCTGAATCCAGATGAAGAGGGGTTAACATAAGCCCGTCAGCGTGTAGATGTTCCGTGAAGGGAACTATCACAGCTCCCAGTGGATGGCTGTAGAATCCAAGGTTGATAGAGGGAAGTGATAGAGGGAAGTGTAACAGCCCTTGCGTGTGGCAGATAGTAAGGTCCCGCTGGCGTGCAGATATGAAGGCACAGAAAAGGAGTCCTTCAGATGGACACGGCAAGCCCCGTCGGTGTCCGTGACGTCACTGGATCTCCGACGGAACTCCCTGAAGACCCGGAAGCCGGCAGAAAGGTGAGTACGGATCAAAAGAATTTTGATCGATCAAATAACTTAATCGATTAATCGAGGAATTAATAATAGGATTTTTTACTCACCGTAAAATCCTTTTCTCTGAGTCCATGGACCGACACAGCTTCTCTATTGACAAAGTGGGTATTATCCGTTAATTAGGAGTGACTAGGCAGAAAAACTTGTAAAAAGTGTTGCATCACACCTTCTACAGTACCGCCCAGGGGGCGGACCCTCTGGGTATACCCTCTCAGTCTGCACATCGCAGATCAGTTCGTCAAAAAGCAGTACAAACTTAAAAGGAGGGGTGGGTGCTGTGTCGGTCCATGGACTCAGAGAAAAGGATTTTACGGTGAGTAAAAAATCCTATTTACTCTTTCGTCCATGGACCGACACAGCTTCTCTATTGACAAAATGGGATGTCCCAAAGCAGTGTCAGAGAAAAAACGAGGGGTGGTACAGCATAAAAACAAACTTCACCCCAAAACACAAAACAGCACTCCTCCAACGGAGGAGTTGCAACTCTAAACAGCCGCCTGCAAAACCTTGCGGCCGAAAGAGGCATCCGAAGATGCACCTACATCAACCTTGTAGAATTTTGTGAAAGTGTGAGCGGACGACCAAGTCGCCGCTTTACATAGTTGGGAAACAGACGCTTGATGTCGGAAAGCCCAAGAGGCACCTATTGCCCTGGTCGAATGCGCCGTGACAGGAAAGGGGTGCGCCTGACCCTTTAAGGCGTAAGCCTGGATTACTATCTGTCAGATCCACCTAGAGATGGTGGCTGATGAGACTGCTTGGCCCTTCTTGGGATCAGCCACCGAAACAAACAGTGAGTCTGACTTCCGGAACAGGGAAGTAGCAGATATGTATACTCTCAAAGCTCGGACAACGTCCAAGGAATGCAACGCCGACTCCTTAGGATTCGACGGCTGAGGACACAAGGATGGAAGTACAATGTCTTCGTTGAGATGAAAAGCCGAAACGACTTTCGGAAGAAAGGAAGGCTGCGGCCGCAGCACCACCTTATCCTTGTGGAAAATCAAATAGGGAGCCTTGCAGGACAGGGCTGCCAGCTCAGAGACTCGTCTAACTGACGTAACAGCCACCAAAAAGACCACCTTCTGAGAAAGTGTCAACAGGGGAATATCTCTAATATTCTCAAACGGTGCCTTCTGAAGCACCGAGAGGACCCCAGGTTCAAGTCCCACGGAGGTAACGGGGGGCGGACCGGAGGGGCCACATGTCGAACCCCCTGCACAAATGTACTCACGAGAGAGTGAGTCGCCAGGGGTCGCTGAAAAAAGACAGCCAGGGCAGATATCTGTCCCTTAATCGTACTTAGGGCAAGCCTTTGGTCTACCCCATGCTGTAAAAACAGCAGGATTCTGGAAACCAAATAGGTACGCGGATGCCATTTCATTTCCTCACACATGGAGATGTAGGCCCTCCAAGTGCGGTGATAGACCTTCCTAGAGGACGGTTTCCGAGCACTTCTCATAGTAGAGATTACTGAGTCTGACAGGCCCCGATCTCTCAGTACCTGGTTCTCAACAGCCATGCCGTTAAAGCCAATGACTGTAAAGCAGGATGGAATATGGGACCTTGCGATAGCAGGTCCTTCCGTAGTGGTAGGCGCCAGGGAACGTCTGCTACCAGACGTACTAGATCGGCATACCAAGGACGCTGAGGCCAATCTGGAGCGATTAGGATCATTGGAATTCCCTCTGCCTCCACTCTGCGGAGCAGAAGAGGAAGAAGCCTTAAGGGAGGGAAGGCATAGATTAGCCGATACTGACCCCACGATGCTACCAACGCGTCCGTTGCGTCTGCCCATGGGTCTCTTGACCGGGCCACAAACCTCAATACCTTCCGATTGAGTCGGGAAGCCAGAAGATCTACGTCTGGTGTGCCCCATCTTTGGCAGAGGAGTTGGAACACCTCCGGGTGTAAGGACCATTCTCCCTGGTCCAGCATCTGGCGGCTTAGATAGTCCGCCTGCCAGTTTTCCACACCTGGAATGTACACGGCCGACAGTGCCGGTACGCTCCTCTCTGCCCACTTTAGGATGCGAGCGATCTCCGATGCTGCAGCTGAGCTTCTTGTTCCTCCTTGATGATTGACATATGCCACTGCTGTGGCGTTGTCTGACTGGATCCTGACTGGACGCCCTTGCAGTCTCTGAGACCATTTGAAGAGGCACAGCTTGATCGCCCGGATCTCCAGGACATTGATCGGCAGGAGGGCTTCCTCTGGGGTCCAGCGACCTTGCGCCGACTGGACACCCCAGACTCCCCCCCAACCTGTAAGGCTGGCGTCCGTCGTGATCACTATCCAGTAAACCGGAAGAAATGACTTCCCGGCCATTAGAGCCGGTGCTGTCAGCCACCATACCAGGGATCTCCTGACTAGGTGGCTCACTCGGATTTGATAATCCAGAGATGAAGGGCATCTGTTCCATCTGGACAGAACTTCCTTCTGTAACACTCGAGTGTGGTATTGAGCATATGGGACCGCCTCGAAGGAGGCTACCATGAGGCCCAACACTCGCATGCAAAAACGGAGTGACAACCAATTCCTGGAAGTCAGCTGCCGTACTGCAGCCCGGAGGGTCTGCAACTTCTCCACAGGGAGGAATACCTTTGCCTCTGAGGAATCCAGAATCAACCCCAGGTACACTAGGCATTGAATAGACACCAATACTGACTTTTGCGTGTTTAGTATCCAACCACAGTCTCGAAGAGTCTGACAGGTAATGGACACGCTTACCTCTAATTCTGAGCTTGAAGGGGCCTTCAGCAGAAGGTCATCCAAGTAACCTGTGATAGCGATACCCTGCTGTCTTAGAAGTGCCAGAATCGGAGCGAGCACCTTGGTGAACATCCTGGGTGCTGAGGCAAGGCCAAACGGGAGGGCCACAAACTGGTAGTGGTTCTTCCCGATAGCAAATCGCAGAAACCTCTGGTGTCTGGAGTATATGGGGACATGCAGGTATGCGTCCTTGATGTCCAAGGAGGCCAGAAAGTCCCCCGGATGGAGAGCCGTGACTACGGATCGAACCGACTCCATCCGAAATCTTTGTACCTTCACAAAGCAATTGAGGGCTCTGAGATCCAATATTGGACGAACCCCCTCCTTCTTTGGCACAATGAACAGATTTGAGTAAAAACCCTGACCCCGTTCCTGTTCTGGAACTGGAATAACTACCCCGCGTTCCAGTAGACCCTGGACCGCCCCATACAGGGCCTCCCGACGGGTCGGTAGTAGCTGGAGATTGGAGGTGATGAATCTGTCTGGTGGACAAGAGAGGAATTCTATCTTGTAGCCTGAGGAGATTACTTCGCAAACCCACCTGTCGGAGACTAGAGCAGTCCACTGAGTCGCGAATTTGCGAAGACGTCCCCCCACCCGAGAGCTGGGTGGGGGCGGACCTTCATGTGGACGCAGATTTGTCCGCAGGCTTGTTGGGTCTGCGGGACCAAGGACGCTTTTGTCCTTGGGCAGGCGCTTTATCGGCCTGGGGTCTTTTCCCTGTCGCCTTAAGGGGGCGAAAAAAACGCTTACGTGCAGTAAAGGAGGGCCCTTGCCCTTGGCGTGGTCCCTTACCCTTGCTAGTTTGGGGAAGCAAAGTGCTTTTACCTCCTGTGGCATCCTTGATGATGTCATCCAGAGAAGCCCCAAAAAGTCTGTCGCCCTTAAAAGGCAGATCCAATAGGGCTTTCTTGGAAGTCTGGTCCGCAGACCAGCCCTTTAGCCAGATCAGGCGGCGTATTGCTACTGCATAAACCGAAGCTCTTGACAGCAGGGGAATAGTATCCATGTCTGACTCGCAGACAAACTTAAGGCCCTGGACCAACTGGTCGGCCAAAGTTATCTCATTAGGAGGAGCATCTCGCTCCTTTAACCCCTGGAGTAGCAATTTTGCCCATTCAGTAAGTGTCTGAGACACTAGGGCCCCCGCCAATGCCGGGCGTACTGCCGAGCCTACCACTGAGTATAGGTAGCGAGCGAGTGCTTCAGCCTTCTTATCCACAGGGTCCTTGAAAACAGGAGCCCCTTCTACTGGAATAGTGGTGGCTCTATTAAGTCTGGACACCGAAGGGTCCACTATAGGGGGAGAGGTCCATATCTTCAGAAAACTCTCCTCAAAGGGGTACCGTACTGCAAACCTCTTTGGGGCTGTAAAGACCCTCAGTGGGTTCTCCCATTCCTTGTATAAGAGTTTGTCAAAATAAGACACACAAGGGAACACCTTAGCAGTGCGGGCAGGTTTACGAAACCCAAAGGGGACTGGAGTATCTGCTACTTCTTCAGTCCTTTCCAACTTTAGCGTATCCCGCACTGCAGTAATAAGGTCAGATACCAAAGCCGTCTCGCGTACTGACCTGGACTTGGAGTCCTCCTCACTGTCCGATCGGTCACGGTCTGCAGTCTCTGATGCATCAGAATCTGGGCCATGAGCCATAGCTGGACCTGGTTCTGCATCAGAAATATCCCCGGAAGATTGCAGGGGACGGGGGCGTTTATTACCCCCTGTATTCCCGTGTGCTGCTTCCACCCTGGCAGCAGAAAATGCCTCTAGGATTGCCGACATAGCGTCCATAGACACCTCAGGGACACCAGCTGCTAAATCTGGTGTTTCAGGGGAGAAGACATCTGGCTCAGATGCCATGCTGACCACACGCTGACACTCACAGGGCTCCAGGCAAGATATCAATAGGCCACCCTCCTGCGCTGCAGAGATGCTGGGTTACCCAGAGGACTCACCACCCTGGATAGGTACTGCTATGCTGCGCCTGTGATGCTGTCCCCTTGCTGCTGTGTCAGTCTGCTTCTTTTATCAGCACTTCCTGTGTGAATTTTCGCGCCAGTGTAATGCACCCTAGAGGCCGGAGGCTCTCGCAAAATGGTTGCCAAAAACGTCTGTATGGAAGATAATGTGGGCTCTAAGAAAATGGCCGCCGACAGAAGATAGAGGTCAGGCAGCCGTAGCCCACAAAAAGATGGCCGCCGAACGGCAATATCTGCATACAGGGTGGACAAACATGGCCGCCGATCACCTGATAGGGGCCAGTGGGTGTGGCCGAACCACAGGAAGATGGCCGCCAGGCAGTTACAAGAGGCCAAACTTGGCATGGACCACCTCAAAATGGCCGCCGACAGCATGGAGACACAGAAACACAGGTAAGCAAAAATGACATTTCTTTTAAATGTTAGTTACAGCCAGCCCCGCTCCAGTGGGACCCCCTAGGTGACCCCCAGCACCCAACAACCTTTAGCTAGAAGCCCAGGGAGGAGGGAAAGGCAGGGAGAGAGGGAAGAAAGGGGCCACAACCACTTACTTGATCTCTCCAGGAATGTCCAGCTAAATCACCCAGCCGAGGCAGGGGAGTTTTACTTACCTATCCTGCATGTATTCTGCTGGAAGACATTCCAAACAGATCATTGTCCGCGCACGGAAGGTGACTGTTGGCCAGGCATGCTGTGATTGGACCCAGAAGGGACGATCATATGTATGCCCTGGAGCATGACGCTCACCGGACAGGCTGCTGTGACTCGGCCGTAAGGTCAGCCGAAGCTGAGCGGTCCGATGCAAGCCTTGGAGCGTAAGCTCACCGGCCAGGCTGCTGCGACTCGGCCGTAAGGTCAGCCGAAGCTGAGCGGTCCGATGCAGGCCCTGGAGCGTAGGCTCACCGGCCACCCGTGGAGCGACGGGCATGTCGTGGAAAACCCAGCGCATAGCTAGGGTCGGCACACGCTCCATGGCCGAAACTGGGAAGACTACAAGGATCGAGGATCCAGCCTGTCACCCAGTCGGCAGTTGATCGAAGATCGCAGGAAACAACAAATGTAGCAAAAAAAATAAATATATATATATATATATATATATATCTTTTTTCCCCGGACCAATGGGCCCGAAGGGAGCCATGTCCTACTCCTTGCTAGACAGAAAAAAACTGATCTGCGATGTGCAGACTGAGAGGGTATACCCAGAGGGTCCGCCCCCTGGGCGGTACTGTAGAAGGTGTGATGCAACACTTTTTACAAGTTTTTCTGCCTAGTCACTCCTAATTAACGGATAATACCCACTTTGTCAATAGAGAAGCTGTGTCGGTCCATGGACGAAAGAGTAAGTTAATTTCCACAGCCCTAGTTTTTTTTTTTTCATTTCAAATTTTAATTTATTTTGTCAAAAACAAAAAAAAATTGTTTATTAGAGAAAATAATCATTACAGTAAATTCATCAAATAAAATTCAATACACTATAATTCCCAGAGGATGCTTAAGATGTTTCAATATTCCAAAGGTAAGCGTAACTCTATGATATCTAGAACTAACAAGATAGAAAAAGAATTAAGATATAAATCTGTGACTTAGACTTAGTCAAATTGAGTTTCATATTGTGCATATGATTAATCAAAAATAAATTAGAACCTCACTCCTCCTCTGACACCCCTAAAGGGATCATACTGTGTCCGAGGAGTCATGAGAGACCTTTTCCCTACTCTCAAGCATTTCCCAATAATCTTCTAGCAGGAAAACGAGGAGAAATTATTGTCATCTTATGATGACATGCTAGAGGAAAAAATGTAGAAAAGACAAACACAATACTATCTTTCCTATACATAAGGTCAAGGTCAAACCTCCTGAGTCCTGACTCCTGACCTAGATTCTGTGAATGAGTATATAAACCTGAGAATTCCTATAGAACTAAATAAAAAAACTGTAATGATCATAAAAGAAGGAGAGAAGAAAAAAAAAAAAAAAGAAGAAGAAAAAATCAAAAAAGAAGAGATTAGAGAAGAGTATAAACTAAAGGATAGAAATAAGAAAATAATAAGAAGCCTGTCTGCCCGGTGGTGAATGCAGAAATCAGCAATTGGTGTTGCTACCTGGGTCTGGAAACAGAGATATTCCCAGAAACCGAGCCCAGGGCTCCCATATAGCTTCAAACTGTGTGGTCTTGTCCAATAAAGAACTAACCATTTTTTCTTGTTCCATTATCCATGAGATCTTCCTTTTCATGGACAATAGAGACACTGACTCCTTCTTCCATGCTTTGGCAATAGTTAATTTAGCACTCATTAATATAAACAGGATCAATTTGCGAGTGATTTTAGGAACATTAGGCAAAAAGCTATTCAGCAAAGCAATCGCTGGTGTTTGAGGAATAGCACACCCTGTGACTTTTTGGATAATATTATTAGAGTGAAGAGCTATAAGTACAATTGAGTGATCTGAAAGGACAGTATCTTTAATACGAGCATTGAGAATAAATGGGAGAAGAGATGTGGACGTTAAAATATGATTAGTGTTGAGCGAACCCGAACTGTAAAGTTCGGGTCCGTACCGAACTTTAGCTTTTTCCCGAACCCGAACCTGGACTTTGCCCAAAAGTCCGGGTTCGGGTTCGGGTTCGGCAATCTAATAACGCATTTAGAAATGCTTCAGGGGCCAGCCAATCACCTTTTGATTAGCTGGTGTGCCCTTAGAGGCCATCATAGCCATGCCTACTAATGGCATGGCTGTGATTGGTCAGTGCAACATGTGACCCAGCTTCTATATAAGCTAGAGGCACACAGCACACATGACACTCTGCTTCAGAATAGATAGGGAGAGGATCTAGTCTGCTGCTGCTGCTTTTAGGGAGAGATAGAAAGATAGATGAGGTAGTCCTGATTCTACAATCTGAGAGAAAAGATAGAGAGATAGTGTAGTGTAGGGCCAGGTTCCTGTGTTGGTGCTTTCAGGGAGAGAGAATATTATATAGGAGTCCAGATTCAGAGATTAAAATCAGCGATCTGCATAGGTCTACCTATTTGTGTTGCAGTGCAGTCTTTTTACACTGCCATGAGCCCAGTGTCAGAGAAAATCTAACTTTTAGGGGAAAAAAAAGGCACTTTATTGTTCTCTCTTCCAAAAGACCCATAGGGCAAAAAAAAAAAAAAAAAAGCATTTTATTTTGCTCGTGCAAAAAAAGACCCGTTTAGGGCAAAAAAAAAAAAAAATTGCACTTTAATGTACGCTTGCAAAAAACGCCGTTTAGGGGCACAAAAAAAAGTTTGCAGTGTGTTATACATATTTTGAGGTGTGTGAAATAAACAATTTCTATATAGTTTTCTCCAACGTTGCTATACTAAAAAAACAAATTTTTTTTTGAATAGCATTTTCTGCAGTTCTGTAGCTGTGCGATTCAGCGGTTATGTACTGTGGGTGTGTTCTGCTCTTCCAAAAACACCCATTTAGGGCAAGATCCTAAATTTTGAAAATATGAGGAGAAGGTCAAAGGGACGTGGTGGCCCCGGTCGTGGTGCTGCTGGTGGAGCTCCTGTTGCAGGGAGAGGACGTGGTGGATCTGTGCCAGATACACGCACAAGTGAAACACCTTCCTCAGGTGCGAGTAGGCGACCGAGCCTGCGGCGGTATTTTGTCGCGCCTAATGAGGCTGTACGAATGTTTAGGCCAGGACAAGTACAGGCGATAGTAGATTGGGTTGCTGACAGTGCCTCGGGTTCCTTCACATTGTCTCCCACCCACTCTTCTGATGAAAGAACAGAGTTGGCACCTGAAACCCATGTCCATCAGTCTTTCACCTCACCCCCTTGCAAATCAGCCAAGCAGTCTGAGCCCCAAATCATGCAGCAGTCTCTTCTGCTTTTCGATGACTCTGTTAGCAGGGTTTCCCAGGGCCATCCACCTAGCCCTGCCCCAGAAGTGGAAGAGATTGAGTGCACCGATGCCCAACCACTTATGTTTCATGATGAGTACATGGGAGGACCATCGCAGTACGTCTCGGATGATGACGAAACACAGGTGCCAACTGCTGCTGCTTTCGCAATTGTGCAGACAGACAAGGAGGGCAGGGGTGAAGACTGGGTGGAAGATGATGTGGAGGACGATGAGGTCCTCGACCCCACATGGAATCAACGTTATGCAGGTGACCAGTGTAGTTTGGAGGAAGAGGCGGTGGTCGCACAGAGCCACCAGCACAGCAGAATAGGGAGCAGGGTGCAAAAGCGGAGCGTCTGTCAGCTAGACAGTATGTCTGCTACTGCCCAACGCAGCAAGGGACCGAGCACACCAAAGCCAGGTCCAAGGAGTTCCCCAGCGTGGCAGTTCTTCACACAATGTGCTGATGACAAGACACGAGTGGTTTGCACGCTGTGCAATCAGAGCCTGAAGCGAGGCATAAACGTTCTCAACCTGAGCACAACCTGCATGACCAGGCATCTAAGTGCAAAGCACGAGCTGCAGTGGAGTAGACACCTCAAAAACCAAGAAAGGTCTCTGGCTCCTCCTGCTTCCTCTTCTGCTGCAGTCTCGGCCTCTTCATCCACCTCTGTAGTGACAGTGGCACCTGCCATCCCGCAAACAGAGGATCTGCCAGCAACACTACCACTTGGGTCACCAACCATCTCCACAATGTCCCATGGAAGCGTTCAGCTCTCTATCTCCCAAACATTGGAGCGGAAGAGGAAGTACCCCCCTAGCCACCCTCGATCCCTGGCCCTGAATGCCAGCATTTCAAAACTCCTGGCCTTTGAAATGCTGTCATTCCGTCTGGTGGAGACGCAGAGTTTTAAAAGCCTGATGGCATTGGCTGTCCCACAGTACGTCGTGCCCAGCCGCCACTATTTTTCCAGGCGAGCCATCCCTTCCCTGCACAACCAAGTGGGGGACAAAATCAGGTGTGCACTGCGCAACGCCATCTGTGGCAAGGTCCACCTATCTACGGATGCGTGAACCAATAAGCACGGTCAGGGACGTTATATCTCCCTAACAGCACACTGGGTAAATGCAGTGGCGGCTGGGCCTGAGGCAGATAGCAGTTTGGCGCATGTCCTTCCACCACCGAGGATTGCAGGGCGCTTCAGTTTGCCTCCTGTTGCTAACTCCTCCTACTCCGCTTCCTCATCCTCTACCACCTCCTCATCCGGTCAGCGTAACACCTTCACCACCAACTTCAGCACAGCCAGGGGTAAACGACAGCAGGCAGTTTTAAAACTTTCCTGTTTGGGGGAAAAACCCCACACCGCGCAGGAGTTGTGGAGGGACATGGAACAACAGACCAATGAGTGGTTGCTGTCAGTGAGCCTCAAGCCCGGCCTGGTGGTGTGCGATAATGGGCGAAATCTCGTAGCAGCTCTGGGCCTAGCCGGTTTGACGCACATCCCTTGCCTGGCGCATGTGCTGAACTTGGTGGTCCAGAGGTTCCTTAAAAATTACCCCAATATGCCAGAGCTGCTGCAGAAAGTGCGGGCTGTGTGTGCGCACTTTCGGCGTTCTCACCCTGCTGCTGCTCGCCTGTCAGCGCTGCAGCGTAACTTCGGCCTTCCCGCTCACCGCCTCATATGTGACGTGCCCACAAGGTGGAACTCCACCTTGCACATGCTGGCCAGACTGTGCGAGCAGCAGCAGGCGATAGTGGAGTTTCAGCTGCAGCAATCACGCGTGAGTCGCTCTGCGGAAGAGCACCACTTCACCACCAATAACTGGGCCTCCATGCGAGACCTGTGTGCCTTGTTGCGCTGTTTCGAGTACTCCACCAATATGTCCAGTGCCAATGACGCCGTTCTTAGCGTTACTATCCCAGTTCTATGCCTCCTTGAAAAAACGCTTCGGGCGATGATGGAAGAGGATGTGGCACAGGAGGATGAGGAGGAGGAGGAGGAAGGGGGATCATTTCAAAGGCTTTCAGGGCAGTCTTTCACAAGTGGCTACAAGGGTGGGTTCCTGCACCAACAAACGCCAGGTACACAATTGTCCGGCAGAAAGGGCACAGTTCTGGAGGATGACGAGGTGGAGGAGGAGATGGAGGAGGAGGAGGAGGAGGAGGAGGCATTTTCACAGCAGGGTGGCACCCAGACCAGCTCGTGGCCATCACTGGTGCGTGGCTGGGGGGATACAGAGGACACAGACGATACACCTCCCACAGAGGACAGCTTTTCTTTGCCTCTGGGCAGCCTGGCACACATGAGCGATTACATGCTGCAGTGTTTCCGCAATGACCGCCGAGTTGCCCACATTTTAACTGGTGCTGATTACTGGGTGGCCACCCTGCTGGATCCCCGTTACAAGGACAACGTACCGTCCTTAATTCCCTCACTGGAGCGGGATCGTAAGATGCGCGAGTACAAGCGCGCGCTGGTAGACGCGCTGCTGGTGGCATTCCCACCTGACAGCGGGCGTACGGTGGAAGCACAAGGCGAAGGCAGAGGAGGAGGAAGAGGTCGCCAACGCAGCCGGGGCACCGGCAGCACCTCAGAAGGCAGGGTTAGCATGGCTGAAATGTGGAAAAGCTTTGTCAGCACGCCACAACAACCAGCACCACCAGCTGAGATGGAACATCTTAGCAGGAGGCAGCATTTCACCAACATGGTTGAGCAGTATGTGTCCACAGGCCTACACGTACTGGATGACGGGTCTGCCCCCTTTAACTTCTGGGTCTCCAAATTGGGCACATGGCCTGAGCTTGCCCTTTATGCCTTGGAGGTGCTGGCCTGCCCTGCAGCCAGTGTATTATCTGAACGTGTATTTAGCACGGCAGGGGGCGTTATCACAGACAAGCGCAGCCGCCTGTCCAGAGCCAATGTGGACAAGCTCACGTTCATTAAAATGAACCAGGCATGGATCCCACAGGACTTGTCCGTACCTTGTGCAGAATAGACATGTATACCGGTGTTGTGACAAAAACTGTCCGGCCATCGGATTGTGTCCGGCCCATACTGCGAAGGCGCAGCGCTTGCGCAGTACAAAGGACAAGGAGATTCACAAAATCTCCGAAGATGAACGGCGCCTGCGCTGTGAGTGCAGGTTCAAGCCCCACCATCCAAGTGGACATACGGTAGCACATAGTAACAGGGCCCCTCACGGGCTCGGTTCGATCGCCACGCTTCGGGCACGGCCTCACTTGGCTCGTCTTGAACCACGGATGGTGTGGCCTTCACCTGAACTCACCACGCAGGCGCCGTTCGTCTTGGGAGATTTTAGAAATCCCCTTGTCCTACATACTGAGCAAGCGCAGTACAGGGTGGACACTATTTGACGGGGGACAGAATTCGACACATCACCGGCATTACACAGCCATTGTTGTATTTTTGAATCAGTGTTGGCTACCTCGTCCTCCTCCACCGCCGCTTCCACCTACACAGCCACATCCACCGCCACTTCAACCTCCTACTCCATATGGACCTCGTCCTCCTAGGTCAAGATTATTATTATTATTATTTTTTTTTAATGTTATTTTAACTTATTTCCCTATCCACATTTGTTTGCAGAGCACTTGCCATGCTCTTAACAACATTTTGCTGCCATTTGCAGCCCTCTAGCCCTTTCCATTACCTTTTTAGAGCCTTTTTAGTCCTTAGAAGTCCGGGTCCCCATTGACTTCAATGGGGTTCGGGTTCGGGTCCGGGTTCGGGTTAAAGTTCGGTCCCGAACCCGAACTTTTTTCCGAAGTTCGGCCGAACCCGTCGAACCCGAACATCCAGGTGTCCGCTCAACTCTAAATATGATCAATTCTAGCATATGTATTATGCGGATGAGAGAAGTGAGTGAAATCTCTTTTTGAAGGATTCAGCTCCCTCCATATGTCAGCCAGGTTATGGGTCGAAAGTAATTTTGCAAATTTGTGGCTTTCTCTAGTAGGTCTAGTTAGTTGAGTACCTTGGGGTTTAGATTTGGCCAAAGCCTGGTCCAAAGCAACATTGGAATCGCCTCCAAGAAGGATCGTGCCTTCTAGTAAGGGATTGAGGGAATCCATCATGACTTTAAAAAAAGAAGCTTGACCCTTATTAGGGGCATAGTAGGAAACTAAAGAATAAAGGTGCCCTTCAATGGTACCTTTTAGTAGAATAAATCGTCCCTCAGGATCTAAGTATTCAGCAATCTTTTCAAATTTACAAAATTTAGAAAAAAGAATGGCTACCCCCTTTGTCTTATTCTCGGCATTGGCTAGGTGAAATTGTGAATAATGTGAATGTAGGAAAGTAGGAGTATACCGTTTAGGAAAGTGTGTCTCTTGGAGTAGGAGAATATCAATTTTAGGAGTTTTATAATAGTCTAAAATTTTTCTCCTTTTGGTTGGAGAGTTTAGGCCCTGTACATTGTGCGAGGCAATTAGTAGGTTGGAATGTGTGGTATTAGCCATGGAAGTCAAGGTGGAAGCATCTATTACAGTCGTACCCACTCACCCAGAAGAGATAGCTGGTTGAAGTTGAGCTCAGAATTTCTCTCAGCAGATACCCATATGTGAATGTGCTCACTGTAAATCTGGTGGATGTGATCCTGTAAAATACAGATAAGTCAGGCATGTGCACAGAGGGGAAGAAAAGAAGGATGAGGGAGAAAAAAAAAAATGGAAAAAGTGGAACCAATAAAAAAAGAAAAGTCTCCTAGCATCAAATATCAGGATCCGGGGGGGGGGGGGAGACAACCCCCCCAGAGCCCTTCAACAAAAATGTCTGACCCAAAGGTGCAGACAACCTATCCTCCAAAGACTACTGGTCTTCAAGAGATAGGTGGAGGCGCATGTGAGCCATCCTTCCACAGGACGCCCTCAAAATAAAAAAAATTGCATTCAAGTTGTAACACGGTTATATAACATTTTGAACTGAACATATCAGGATGTCCACAAGTGACCTATACAGGATTAGCGAATCACTACCCCTCAACAAAAATAATATACATATATATACATACTGTGAGGGGGTTAGCTCGGCAGCGGGTGTGTGTGACCCCCGGGATGGGCTCCCCACACAAAACAGGCCCAGCAAACGGAGGTTGTGGTTTTCAAAATCAAAAAAGGTGCGGTTTATTTTCTATTTACAGTGACAAAACACAGCAAAGCAAAAGAAACATAACCAAAATAAATCCTGGTCAAGTTGACCTCTGACTAAACATACAGGTTTCCTAACTAACAACTGGGATCAGCCTAGTGCTGTCCTAGTCCCTAAGTCCCTGGTTTTAAATGTCCAAGCAAATAGCCACACAGGCTTTGTCTCACCGCACAGGGGTTCACTCTCCCTAGACAGTCCACACAGGTCTGGTTCCAGGCATGAGCTAACACCTAATGAATCTGGGAGTTCTTATAGAGGCCTAAATGAGCTGACAAGCTTCAGCTGGTCTCATCAACTCCCTGTCTGCACGACGCCCAGCCCTCTCCCTAGAGGTATGAGTCATCCATGAGCCCACTAGCCTTATACAACTCTCCACCTAGTTGTATAAGTCGGCGTAAAGCCTGAATCTGGGCGAAATATATCTACCCCCCTGGATGCAACCAGGTGACTTTACCTTCCTGCTGTCACATACCCCCCCCTCTTGTTTTAACCTCGGGGTTGGAACACCAGCAATCAGGCATTCATGTACTCGAGACAAAGCATCCACATTCCCCATTTGAACGCCAGGGCGATGCTTTACTGTGAAGTTGAATTCCTGGAGGGCCAGGAACCACCTATTCACTCTTCTATTTGTTTCCTTGTTTTGAGCCATCCACTTTAACGGAGCGTGATCCGTAACCATGTCAAAGTGCCTACCTAGCAGGTAGTACCGAAGGGAATCTAGAGCCCACTTCACCGCTAAACACTCCTTTTCAACGGTGGCGTAATTTACCTCATGTGACTTCAACTTCCTGCTGAGGTAAATGACTGGGTGCTCTTCCCCGTTCCAGACCTGGGACAATACTGCTCCTAACCCCACATCTGACGCATCACTTTGTACGACAAAGTCTTTAGAGAAGTCGGGTGAGTACAACACTGGCTGGCTACATAAGGCTTGTTTCAAGAATTGGAATGCTGCCTCAGCCTCGGGGGTCCATTTAATCATGACCGACCCTTTCCCCTTCGTCAGGTTGGTTAGGGGCACAGCCTTAGAAGCAAAGTGGGGAATGAATCGCCGATAATACCCAGCGATTCCCAGAAAGGCTCGTACCTGCTTCTTGCTGTTGGGACGTGGCCAACTCTGGATGGCCTCGACTTTGTTGAGTTGGGGTTTTATTACTCCCCTCCCAATGGTGTACCCAAGATATTTGGCCTCCTCCTGCCCAATGGTACACTTCTTGGGGTTAGCCGTAAACCCCGCTTCCCGAACAGAGTCCAGGACTGCTTGCACTTTTGGCAGATGTGAGGCCCAATCTGTGCTATGGACAATTACGTCATCCAGGTAAGCCGCAGCATACTTCCGATGGGGCCTCAGCATCTGGTCCATTTTCCGCTGGAATGTGGCCGGCGCATTCTGTAACCCGAACGGCATTCTTTTATATTGGAACGCCCCGTCTGGGGTTACAAATGCGGTTTTCTCTTTGGCCGACTTGGCCAGGGGGATTTGCCAATACCCTTTTGTGAGGTCAAGAGTCGTCATGTATCGGGCTGTTCCCAGCCGGTCGATCAAC
Source organism: Rana muscosa (assembly GCA_029206835.1). Taxonomy (NCBI): domain Eukaryota; kingdom Metazoa; phylum Chordata; class Amphibia; order Anura; family Ranidae; genus Rana; species Rana muscosa. Next base: position 855,394,329 of record CM055121.1, on the reverse strand, counting down.
TCATCTATACGTGGCATGGGGTAGGTGTCAAATTTTGTAACTTTGTTCAACTGACGAAAATCGTTACAAAATCGCCAGCTCCCATCCGGTTTAGGCACCAACACGATGGGACTAGACCAATCACTTTGGGACTCCTCTATCACCCCTAAGTTCAGCATTTTCTGTACTTCCTCCCGTATTGCCTCCCGTCGAGCCTCTGGGATCCGATAGGGTTTTAACTTCACCCTTTCACCGGGCGGGGTAATGATGTCATGCTCTACCCCAGATGTTTGTCCCGGCAGCTCAGAGAATACCTCCTTGTTGCGAAGCACAAACTCCTTAACCTCCTGTTGTTGGGGTTGTGACAAGGTGGCTGCTATTCCAACCTCAGGAATCACGCAACCAGTTTGAGCTGGTGACCAAGTGTCTGCGACTAGGGACTCTCTATCCCTCCAGGCTTTCAACAGATTAACGTGATAGATCTGTTCGGGCTTTCGCCTTCCTGGTTGTCTGACCTTGTAATTCACTTCGCTCACTTTTTCCATTATCTCGTAGGGGCCTTGCCATTTGGCAAGGAATTTACTTTCAACCGTAGGGACAAGTACCAATATCCTATCCCCCGGGGAAAAGGTACGGGTCTTGGCTCCACGGTTGTACACTCTCTGCTGTGCCAACTGCGCTTGGGCCAAATGTTCCTTCACGATGGGCATTACCTGTGCAATTCGATCTTGCATCAGGGCGACATGCTCAATCACACTCCTGTGGGGAGAACTCTCACTTTCCCAAGTTTCCTTGGCAATATCCAACAGCCCTCTTGGGTGTCTCCCATACAGTAACTCAAAGGGGGAGAATCCCGTAGAGGATTGGGGCACCTCCCTAATAGCAAACATCAAATAAGGAAGTAAACAGTCCCAATCCTTTCCATCTCTATCCACCACTTTCTTCAACATTTGTTTTAGGGTTTTGTTGAATCTTTCAACCAGCCCATCGGTTTGGGGGTGATACACAGACGTACGCAATTGCGTCACTTTGAACAATTTACACAGCTCTTTCATAACCCGGGACATAAAGGGTGTACCTTGGTCCGTAAGCAGTTCTTTACAAATACCCACCCGGCTAAAAACAAGAGATAGCTCTTTGGCTATGGTTTTGGCCGAGGTATTTCGGAGAGGGATCGCTTCTGGATAACGGGTGGCATAGTCCATTATAACTAATATGTACTGGTGCCCCCTAGCGGACTTGATTATAGGACCTACCAAATCCATGGCGATCCTCTCAAACGGGACCTCAATGATGGGTAGAGGGACCAGCGGGCTACGGAAATGTGGCATCGGGGCCAACCTCTGACACACAGGGCAGGAGGAACAATAATTTTCTACGTCCTTCATCACCCCCGGCCAATAGAATCTCTGTAATACCCTCTCTCGGGTTTTCTCTGTCCCCAGATTACCTCCAAGAATGTGCCCATGGGCCAACTCCAACACCAACTTCCTGTAAGGTTTGGGCACCACAAGCTGCTCAACGGTTTCTTCTGCCCTTTTTGCCACCCGATACAGTAGGTCCTTCTCTACGCTGAAGTATGGGTAAGTGCAGGTATTATCTGGGTTCACTAACTCGCCATCTATTTTCACTACGTTTTCCCGTGCCTTTATTAGGGCGGGGTCTTTCAACTGTTCTGTGGCAAAGTTTTCCCTGTGAACCTCAAGATCAGAAAACTCCACAGACGGTAGGTTTTCGTCTGAGGAGGTGGGCTCCTCTCCAGTTTCTTGAGTCTCCCCTGCCAATACTGATAAGGGAAATTCCGGAGAGTCCTCACCACTCTCAGGGGAGTTCTGGCTATCACATTCCTGGTACATAGGGGCACCAGTGAGGGGCTCAGGATCATCCCACAGTTCCCAGAACTTCGGAAAATCCCTTCCCACAATGGCGTCATGCGGTAACTGAGATACTAAGCCCACTGGATGAGAGAGGGTACCTTTGGGGGTCTCGAAACACACTGTAGTCACTGGATACTCTCGGGTGTCCCCATGCACACAAATAACAGCTACCTTGCTATTCCCAGAGACCTCTGTTTTAACTAACTCAGCCTTTATCAGGGTCACAAGGCTACCTGAATCCAGCAATACCACAACATTTCTACCATTAACACACATTTTGCATAAATGTTTCTCAGTTCCTCGAATGGCAGTGCATGCGACTGTCGCACACAGCGACTGACGTCTGCCCGTCAGAAAGTCACACTGCATGGGTTCCTCCACAACCGGGCAATTGGCTGCAATATGTCCCGCTTGCCGGCAGCGGTAGCAAACGATCCTTCTTGCCGCCTCTTGAGCCGCTGATTTCCCAGGCTGTTCTCGCCAAACTTGGGGTAGAGCTCCCACCCTCTCACTCTCTCCACCCTCACCCCTTGGAATCCTCTTATCCGCCCCTGGGGATGGTCTGGTCTTAGGGTGGAAAGTCCGAGTGTCTCTGGAAGAGGCCGTCAGGTTCTCTGTAGCCAAGTATTTCTCCACACGATCCACAAGACCATCGGCCGTCTCTGGGTCTCCATGGCTTACCCACTTTTGGATGGCAGTAGGAAGAGCTCTCAAAAACCGATCCATTACAACACGTTCCACAATCTTTGGTGCGGACAAAGTCTCTGGCTGTAGCCACTTTCTGCTCAGGTGAATGAGATCATACATTTGAGACCTGGGGGGTTTTCCAAGCTGGAAAGTCCAGTTATGCACACGCTGAGCCTGGACAGCCTGGGTGACACCCAGCCTTGCCAATATTTCAGCTTTTAGCATCACATAGTCTTTTGCTTGGTTAGGCTCTAGGTCATAGTAAGCTTTCTGCGATTCACCAGTTAACAGAGGAGCCACCAGTCCAGCCCACTGCTCCTCAGGCCACTTTTCTCTTTCAGCGGTCCTTTCAAATGTGGTCAAAAATACCTCTGGATCATCCTCTCCAGTCATTTTTGTCAATAAACGACTCACCCCAAAGGACGCGGTATTAGTGGGACGGCTTTCCTCACTGGTCTGCGGACGTTGCTGCATTACTGCTTCCATCTGTTGTTGTAGTCTCTGCTCTTGCTTCTGCAACAGGTCTATGAAGCGGGCCTCAGATTGCTGCTGGGCTCGTTGCTGAGCCTCCAGACTCTGTTGCAAAGTTGCGTTTGTCTGCTGCTGGGCTGCAAGGCTCCTTTGCAAACCTGCATTTGTCTGCTGTTGATTGGCATTTGCTAGAGCCAGCTGCTTCAGTATCTCCTCCATGCTGGCTTAAAAAAAAACTGCCACTGGTTCTCCACCAACTGTGAGGGGGTTAGCTCGGCAGCGGGTGTGTGTGACCCCCGGGATGGGCTCCCCACACAAAACAGGCCCAGCAAACGGAGGTTGTGGTTTTCAAAATCAAAAAAGGTGCGGTTTATTTTCTATTTACAGTGACAAAACACAGCAAAGCAAAAGAAACATAACCAAAATAAATCCTGGTCAAGTTGACCTCTGACTAAACATACAGGTTTCCTAACTAACAACTGGGATCAGCCTAGTGCTGTCCTAGTCCCTAAGTCCCTGGTTTTAAATGTCCAAGCAAATAGCCACACAGGCTTTGTCTCACCGCACAGGGGTTCACTCTCCCTAGACAGTCCACACAGGTCTGGTTCCAGGCATGAGCTAACACCTAATGAATCTGGGAGTTCTTATAGAGGCCTAAATGAGCTGACAAGCTTCAGCTGGTCTCATCAACTCCCTGTCTGCACGACGCCCAGCCCTCTCCCTAGAGGTATGAGTCATCCATGAGCCCACTAGCCTTATACAACTCTCCACCTAGTTGTATAAGTCGGCGTAAAGCCTGAATCTGGGCGAAATATATCTACCCCCCTGGATGCAACCAGGTGACTTTACCTTCCTGCTGTCACAATACATACATACATACATCTCCATCCGAAGAGAGATAATAAGAGTGTCAAGTCCATATATAAGTCTATATATGAAAGTTTAGAATTCATCCATATATATATATATATATATATATATATATATATATATATATATATATATATATATAATTTTTTTTTAAATAAGATAGGACAGGTTGTTGTTGTAAATTTAAGTCACTAGGGGCACAAAAAATGCGGAAGGGGGAGAACAATCGACAGACTTCCCCAAAGGGAAAAAGTTGGACCCTCGGTCCAAACGAGAATTAAGGGAAGAAAAAAAACAGACAATACAATCAAATCAAGTAGGGCCAGCATCCTTCATTTTCTTAGCTCTTCCTTTGTTCCATTGGGGAGAATTTGGACTAGTCGGCGTTGGTCTTTTAGATGATCCAGAACTGGGCGGAGAAGTATCCATTTCTGCCTCATGATTAATTTCAGTTGTAAGAACAACTTTTCACCTTCTTGAAAGTTGGAGAAAGATTTACTATCAACGGGAAATCCTATTCTAACAGCGAATGGAAAGGCCCATCTGTATCTGATATCCCTTTTAGTAAGGATTAACAATAAAGGTTTCAATGACCTCCTGCGCTGTATAGTGGACGGAGAAAGATCAGCGAACAATCAAATTGAATGGCCCTGGTACGTCACTTGTGGAGAAGATCTAGCTTGCTTCATAATATCTTCCTTCACTGCATAGAAATGAGGCTTGACAATAATGTCCCTCGGATTGCCATCCTTCCTAGGTGGTCCCAGGGCTCTGTGTGCCCTATCCAGTTCCAGTCGGTTAAGTGGGGTATTAGGAAGCATATTTCTAAATAAGTCCTGGACCGCTTTGGGTACATCAATTACAGATTCAGGAAGTCCCCTAATTCTGACATTGTATCTGCGGGACCTATTTTCGAGTTCATCGATTTTAGACAATGCAATATCCAGTTGTTCCTGAACAGTGTTGATATGTTCCATATTTTGATTAGTAGCTGCAGCAGTTTCATCGATTTTATTTTCAATAAAGTCAATTCTAGAGCCCAAGCTTTGAAAATCTGCTTTCAGATCCCTTGTGATTTTATTAGCAGTTTGTGCCAGACCTTTGTCAAGTAAGTCAGAGAATTTTTGAAATAAGTCCGCCATTTGATAAGCCTCTATTCCCTGACAGGCGTCTGAGGTAAAAGAAATGGCCTGAATAGCAGTGTCATGCCCCAATGCAGTAAGGCTATATTCTGAGGCAGAGAGGTTATTTATGGTTCCAGATGTAGTTGGAGTGGTGGTAATTACCTGAGTAAGTACCTCTTGAGTTCCTGAGGAGATCTTAGCAGTGGAAGAGCAGGTATTCTGACGTTTTTCAGTCAGAAATGGCGGATCAGGGATCAAATGCTGTGATGCGGCGGCCATCTTGGATTTTACATCCGTCATTAGTAAGCCAAATAACGGGCTGAAAACCTTTAAAAAATAGGATTAGGTAATCTGGGGATGTTCTCTGGTCTTCCGGTAGTCAGCTGTGTCGAAATGAGGGCAGAACCGCCACCATGTTTGCCGCTATTGGCACCGCTGTGGAGGGATGGAGCGGAGCTCTCGGCTCAAGTGGCCATCTTAGGAGCCTCGCCCATGCGCCTTCAAATTGCCGCCAATCTTATGGGGACCAGATACCATCTTGTAAATACCTTGACATTAGCCTCTATAAGGGAGGTATTAGAAATGCCTCTAATTGAGCGAGAAAAATTCTCCTGCCAATCCTCCAACTCCCATTCTGTCTGGAGTTCTTTTTCCCAAGCCAACATATATGGTAGTTTCACTGAATGTGAAGCAAGGGATGCGTAGATAACAGAAATCCCCCCCCCCCTCCGCTCCATAGCCTGATCACACCAACACTCATATACCGTGAATCCCTGAGGAGTATGCTTAGTTTTCCATAACGAGTGAATAAAGTGAGAAATCTGGTTAAATCTAGAATTTTCTATCAAAGGAAGTCCTAATTTATCAATGAAATGTTTAAGGGGCAGGGGGCCTCTGCGAGAAAAAAAGTGACCAATGCGGTACACCCCCTTGTCCCGCCACCATTTGAATTCCTCAATGTTCATACCTGGTGGAAATAAAGGATTATTCAACAAGTGAGCTAATGGTTGTATTTCAGAAACCAAGGAAGGAAGTTTCCTAAGATTGTCCCAAATATTGAGAGATTGCGACAGAGTAGGTGCCATAATAGGAGGTCTACTTTTGGGAGGGCACCATAGTAAATACTCTAAAGAAAATGTAGGAGCAGCTTGTCTCTCAATCGTTATCCAATCTGGTTGCTCAGATTTAAGGTATATATCTGAAAGTTGCGCTAATCTGGCTGCTTGATAGTACCATAAAAGGTTCGGAACACCCAAACCACCTTGTTTAGGGAAATAAAATAGGGTACGGTTTGATAGACGAGGTCCTTTTTTATTCCATATAAATTTTGTTATTTTACCTTGAAAAGATTTCAGGTGATCTCTTCTAATCGGAATAGGGAGGGATCTAAACAAATATAAGAGTCTAGGAAGAAGGGTCATCTTAACAGAATTAATTCTGCCGATCCAAGCAATGTTGTGTGACTCCCAGTTCCTGAGATCAGTTTCTAATTTACGGTACATTGGGGGATAATTTGCTTGATACAGATTTTCGATCCTGGGAGTGATATTAATACCTAAATATTTAATTGACGAGTTACTCCATCCAAATTCATATTTTCGTTGTAATTGAGAAACTATAGAACCTGGAAGTGACACATTTAGGGCCTGAGATTTAGATATATTCACTTTGAGACCTGAAACTAACGCAAAATCATTGAGTAACGAGCAAACCTCGGGCAAGGAAGAGATTGGGGAGGATAAAAATAACAGTAGATCATCTGCAAATAAAGCACACTTGTGAGAATTTTGACCACATTGCACCCCCCTGATATTTGGATTTCCCCGAATAGCTATTGCCAAGGATTCGATCATAATAGCGAATATCAAGGGAGAGAGGAGGCACCCTTGACGTGTACCCTTACCAATCCTGATTGGATCAGAAAAAAGTCCCTGCATCCTGATTCTAGCTTCTGGTGTTGAGTATAACGCTTCCAAGGTACCTATCAAATTCGGCCCAAAACCCTAACGTCTGAGTACTTCAAAGAGATATGGCCATGAGACAGAATCAAAGGCCTTATGAAGGTCCAACGATAAAAGCATACCTTCTTGTTTATGACCTCCCTCCCAACCCGATTGCATAACTGATATGAGATCAACCGTTCTTCGCACCTGCTCAGGACCCTGCCTACCAGGAATGAACCCCACCTGATCTTTATGAATATATAGACCTATAAATGACGCTAGTCGGTTCGCTAATATTTTAGTTAAAATTTTCAGATCGTTATTAATTAAAGAAATGGGTCTGTAGTTCCCAATCTGTCTGGAGTCTTTATCAGGTTTTGGGAGCACGGAAATATATGCCATATTAAGTTGATTACCTATCGGAGTGCCCTTACTCAAGGAATTGAAACATCTAGTGAGGTAGGGAATTAGGATATCCGAGAATGTTTTATAATATGGTGATGAAAAACCGTCAGGCCCTGGGGCTGTTCCCCCCTTTAACTTTTTTATAACATTTGTCACTTCATCAATAGAGATAGGAGCTTCCATTTCATCTTTATGAGTATCTATCAGTGAAGGTAATTTTAAGTCATCCAAGAATTTCCCTACCTGAGTTGAATTAGAATTTTCTCTGCTTTATATAGATCAGCATAGAAATCCCAGAATTACTTCATTATTCGCTGTGCGTTCATGGTAATGGAACCATCAGCCTGTTTGATTTTGGGTAGGGTGTACGAGCGAATTTATATGCTAGCATGGGACCAATCCTGTCTCTTGTTTGGTAAAACTTGGCCCCAGTCCATCGGGTTGATTCATCCACTTTCGTTGTGAGCGCCATATTAAGAGCCATTCAAGCAGCATCCAGTTTGGAAATAGAGACCTTGGAGGGGTCTTTTATATGTTGTTTTCTTAAAGTAATAACATTTTTCTCCAAAGTCTCTATTTCTGACAACCTCTCTCTCTTTCTTCTAGCTGCAATTTGTATCAATTTTCCTCTAACAGTCACTTTATGAGCCGCCCATAGTGTTTCTGCTGAAATATCTCCCACATCGTTAAAACTAAAGTACTCCAGGAGAGCCTCCCGTAGATCCGAAACTATGATAGGGTCCTTCAAAATAGATTGATTAAGAGACCAATGAGAACCTCGTAGGCTAGGATTATCTCTTCTTAACATTAATAAAACCATAGCATGGTCCGACCAAGCTACATCTAAGATAGAGGAAGTAAGGGCCAATGGAATATGAATTGTAGAAATCAGAATATGATCTATACGGGAATAAGACTAGTGTGGGTTTGAGTAGTGGGTAAAATCTCGGTTATTCGGATTAAGTTCCCTCCAAATATCCGTTAGATTAGACTGAAAAATCATTCTAGCTATTCGTATACTATTTTTATTGGGTCTAACTGATTGTGCTCTGAGTGGTTTAGATTTGTCTAGACTATTGTCAAAAGCAGTATTAGAGTCACCTCCCAAAATTATGACCCGCTCCATATGTGGACCTAGGGTCTTAAACATATGTTGAAAGAACTGTTTTTGTCCTTTATTAGGAGCATAGTAAGAAACAAATGAATATAATTTATCATCAATTGTCCCTTTTATCAAAAGGAACCTTCCCTCCGGGTCTTTATGTTCCATTTTAAAATTAAATTTACAATGTTTAGCAAATAAAATCGCCACTCCCTTTGTCTTGTTTTCAGCATTTGCCAGATAGAACACTGGAAAGTGTGCGTGTAAAAACAAGGGGGTGTACCGCAGTGGGAAGTGGGTTTCCTGCAAGAGGACCACATCTATCTGACTAGCACGGTAGACCTGGAAGGCCTTCCTTCTCTTAACCGGGGAATTCAACCCCTGAGTGTTGTGAGAGACAATACGTAATGGTAGAGGAGCAACAGTATTAATATTAGCCATGGAGCAGAGGGGGAAGAGCGCCAATTAATCCACGACCACCTACCTCATTCTGAGTGGGAGGGTCTAAAGACTGGAAAGGATCATTTATCATTATTGGCAGAAACACTTTCAAAAACACATCATATGAAAATCCCTTTGGCAGGCAGGCTGGGAGAGAAAAAGAGTTAGGAGGACAGGAAATAGAAAAAGAGAAAGAAAAAAGGAGACAAAAAATTATTATTATCCATCTATAATATACCATAAGGCCAAAACCAGGCCCAGAATGAAGGGAGGTATAAGACTCCCTCCCCTCATTCAGAAAAAAGATATTTGAACAGCCCATATGTAGGGCTGAAAACCTACCACCCAGAGCGGGGGGAAAAAAAAGCCCCGGTCTGAATAGTAGGTGAAGGCACAATGCATCAGCACTGGCCAGTGACAGCACATAAAAAACAGTATAATATAAAAAGTGAAGGTACAGCTAACAGTAGCCCCCTTTTTGGGTTTAGCAAACTAACTTTTCCAGCTAGTGTATAGAAAAAAATGATATCAAACTAATTAGTATTATAGTGTATACATCTTCATACAAAACCAATATAGGAACTATATAACTGCAAATTTGAAACAGTCTCGGTCGGAAATAAACAAAGCAATAAAGCATCAGTGGCAGGAAAGAAAAAAAAACCAAAAAAAAAAAAACCCCTCTAAAAAAAAAAAAATAAAGAATGAAAAAAAAGATTTTCCCTTCCCTTTTTTTCCCTTTTTTCTCTATTTGAGCATTTCTGCCCAATCAACCTGTCAGAAAAAAAAAAAAAGTAGAAATGTAAAGATATTACACCGAAAAGTTATTCATCTCCCCTTCAGGGTGGGAAGCTATCCTTAACTCTCCTATATTTAATTATGCCCCATAGTGGAGAAGTTGGGCTTGGAGGAGATTGGCGTTTAGACGAGCCTTGCTGTGTGGGTGCCGTATCCATTTCAGACTCTTGGGTGATGAGCCTCAGGTTCAGTAGTAAACGTTGTCCTTCTGGAAAGCTGTAGAATGTGTGTTGTTTACCTTTGTATGTAAATTTCAGGGCGAATGGAAAAGCCCAGCGATATTTAATGTCATTCTTGGAGAGGATTGCCAGGAGAGGTTTCAATGAACGTCTCTTCTGGATGGTGTAAGGCGAAATATCAATAAATATTTGAATAGCCGCTCCTTGATACTGAATCTGTTCCTGTTGACGCGATTGTTTCATCACTTCTTCTTTAATAGAGTAAAAGTGGGGTTTTACTATAATGTCTCTTGGAGATCCGTCCTTTCTGGGGGGAACCCAGGGACCTGTGTGCCCTGTCCAGCTCTAATTTGTTAGCCTGGATCGAAGGGATTAAGGATTTGATAACATCTTGTACTGCGGCTTGTATATCAGAGATAGATTCTGGCATACCTCTGATCCGGAAATTATCCCTTCTTGATCGATTCTCGAGGTCGTCGATCCGAGCCTGTGCAGTATCCAGCTGTACTTGCATAAAGTGCAGTTGATCAGTATTCTGATTAGCCCTTGATATAGTAATATCAAGTTTCTGTTCTATGTGTTCAATTCTATTGCCCAAGTTCTGAAAGTCTGCTCTAATATCCCCTGTAATCCTTTCTGCATTCTGGGTTAAACCTCTATCCAGCATTTCAGCAATTCTGGCAAATAGTTCAGCAACATTGAAGGTAACATCAAGAGCCTGCTAAGCTCCTATAGATATAGCTTCCGGAAGGATGGAAGAATCTTCCTGAGAGGAAAAACCCATAGACCCAGTAGAATTATCTGTTAGAGTCACTGAGGGTTCAGAGGGAAGCATATTGAGAGAAGGAGTAAATTCCTGTAACTTTAAAGCATATGAAAGGGCTCCTTTCTGACTGACTTGCCTGCCTGAAGTGGAGGTATCAGCTGCGGTCTGTGACCTTGTCTGAGGTACTGCCGCCATTTTAGTACTGTCCCGCTCTTCTAAGGGCTTGTTCTGAGGTCCCACAGTGTATTTACCTCTCCTGCCCGACATAGAAGTGTTCCTGGAGATGACCGCAATCTGTTCCCGTTATAAAGGGGACTCCTGATAGCCGCTACCCGCTAATATAGCTGCTGTTTGGCCGGCTCTGTGCGGAGCTCCGGTCCTATCCCTCCATTCAAGGAGCCTCAGCGCATGCGCCTCCCCGATTTCAGTTTTAAAGATTTTTTTGAATTCAATCATATTGGTTTTGCATTGAAGAATCACTGGATTTCAGATTATCCAACACTTTTGATATCCGATTGCGATTTTCTTTTAAGTGGACTATATGTATATAGAAGTGCAGTCTTTCTAGCGATTGGTGCAGCAGTGTTTATGATACTGTGTGTGCTTTTAATACTATAGACTGTCTTCTTTTGGATTTCACCATTCTATATATACGGACTACATCAAGGTCATTGATTGATCTTTAGCATAATACCATATTGGTTCACTTATATTGCGCAGCTTGTTTTTTATGATTTACATGCTTAGTTTGGTTTGTATTGCTAGAAAGTTATTTTTTTTAAAAATTTTATTGGGAGGGTGCAAAGGGCCAATCAGCACTGTCCAGACAGAAAGCCAGCGGTAGTGCAGCCTCATAGGACAGTCAGAGGAAAATGAGAACTCCTCCTACAAGCTTTAACCAGAGCTCGACCAGACACTGATAGAAGTCACAAGACTGCTATATACTGCTGATGAGAAAAGGTATTTAGCAGTTTATATTTACTAAAATAATTGCATTTCCATGTTCTGTGCACTGTGGGACACCAGATATAATGACTGCAGGGTCCTGGGTTTAGTAACATTTTAATATTTAAGGATTTTAGGGAGTAATTTTGCTCCATGGAAAACTTCAGTTATCATTCATTAATTTTTCCTCAAATCTTACAAAAGCTAAGCCACGTATATCCGCTCTTTAACCTCCCTGGTGGTATTCCCGAGTCTGGCTCGGGGTAAGATTTCAGTACCATTAGTGGTAGCCCCAAGCCAGACTCGGGCTGCATCGCAGGATACAGGGAGAGTTACTTACCTTGTTCCCTGGATCCTGCGATTTGTCTCCCCGCAGTGTCTGCGAGTTGTCATCTCGCTCATTTCACACTGTGCCGAGTGCCGAGCTCCGTTCACTGCGACGTTACGGCGCACGGGGGCGGAGATCGGCACCAAATTCAAAAAAGTAAAAACACAATACACATACAGTATACTGTAATCTTACAGATTACAGTACTGTATAAAAAAAATTACACATCCCCTTTGTCCCTAGTGGTCTGTCCAGTGTCCTGCGTGCACATTTATATTATAAATACTGTTTTTTTTGCCTGGAAACTGGAGATTGTCCATAGCAACCAAAAAGTGTCCCTTTATGTCAAAAGTGTTTTTAGACCAGCTAGAAAACAGCGATAATGAATTAGAATCACTTGCAGAATTGAGCGATAGTGATTTGTGGGGAAATTCGTCATCAAACACTGAAAGTAATGACAGCGACAATTCTGCAACTGAGCAAATTTCTGTGTTTTTTATTTGATTACATTATTGAATTATTTTTATTATTATTATATTATTATTATTTGTTATAATTATTTATAGTTATTTATTATATTATAATTTATGATTCTGTGTTTCAAACTTTATCATACCCGGAATGTCTACTAGACTCTTTTAAGTAAGTAATTACTAAGAATTGCAGGCCTACAATACATAACACCAAATTTCCTTGTAAAATAATTGTACCGCTTTTGGTACATAATTCCAGACAGAATCATACCGCCAGGGAGGTTAAGCAACATGCACATATTTATTTCTCTCTATATGTAATATATGCATGTGAATAGGCAGATAATCAGATCCATGGACTCCCAGGCAGGAAAACCTTACCATCTATTGTGCGTCTGATTAAATTCTGGCTCTCATAAATCACCCCTAAATAAGCGCACATATGCAGTTGCTTATTGACTTTGCCTTGTAGACTGCTTGAAAAATGTCTGCATGTCCTCAAAGGACACACCTGTTATCTGAAACAGTCCTTAACCAGCTCGTTAAGCGGCTTTGTCAGATCAAAGGCCCCATACAATAGATAGTAACTTCAACAATAGTTTAGCCCTTAGCCAAAGCTTCTGTTAAAGACAGGCATGTGCCAGTGGTATTAGGGGCTGCAATTGAAAATAAATTTCTCTTGAATAAGTACCTCTGTCCCATCAGAGGCACAACATCGGATGAAACAAAAGCAGTTGAGGATAAGTTATTGACTTTGGTGACAGGCTGAATGAACTTCATTATGCTGCCCCACTCCTAGAAACTGTCAGGTTTTAGACTGAATTAGGTGGCAGGTGCATTAGCTGTTATCCTGAGCCCCTTGAGACGAGTACAACCCAATCATCACCTGATTCTGCACACAAATGTTTATGCTTATTTTAATGATTTCCAACAATAAGGAGAAACATATTTAAATCATACGGCCTGATCTTATTTCCGTTGGTTGGCTTTTCTTTTTTTTTTTGCAAGTTCTCGTAAACGTATTACACTTCCCCATGGGAGTCAGCATTATCCTAATGTTTAGATCATACTTTGTCATAACTCAACTTTTGAATGAATGTACCTTTTTTTTTTGTGATGCTGCTTTGTTTTAAAGTAGATAACAGATTTAAACAGCATCGGATAGAGTAATGCCGCATACACACGACCGTTTTTCATGACGTTAAAAATGCCATTTTTTAAATTGGTCATTAAAAACGATCGTGTGTAGGCTCCAGAGCATTTTTAACGACGTGAAAAATGGCCTAAAAAAAAATGCTTTATTTTTTCACATTGTTTTTCACGTCGTGAAAAACGGTAGTGTGTATGCTTTTACAAGGGGAAAAAAATGCGCATGCTCAGCGTTCGTAATGGAGATAGAACATTCGTCACGCTGTAACGGACTGAAGAGCACGAGGCTGAAAAGAGCGAATCGTCGCTCAACAAACTTTACTAACATGAAGGGTGGCGCCATTCGAATGGAACTTCCCCTTTATAGTGCCGTCGTACGTGTTGTATGTCACCACGCTTTACGAGGCTGAAAAGCGCGAATCGTCTCTCACCAAACTTTACTAACACAAGGATCAGCAAAAGCAGCCCAAAGGGTGGTGCCATTCGAATGGAACTTCCCCTTTATAGTGCCGTTGTACATTTCGTACGTCACCGCGCTTTGCTCTAGCATTTTTTTTTCATGATCGTGTATAGGCAAGGCAGGCTTGAGAGGAAACAAGAAAAATCACGTAGAGAAAAACGTCGTTTTTTTCAATGACATTAAGTCTGGATAGGAGGAAAATGGAGGGTATAAAATGCATAGGGATTGCATGACAGACATAATATACTGTGGGATTTCAGCGTCAATAATTTGACCCTAATAAGGTTTGTTTTAGGGGTCACTTTAGTTGGATGGTGCAGGTTAAAAGTTAAGCTATGATTAAGCCTAGTGTCAATAATAAAATGAGAATATACAATAAATAGCAAGCATGTGGACCTTATGTTTCATGTATGAGTGTACCAGCATCTCCCACATCTCATGGCTGTCTAAGTCAGGGGTCTCCAAACTGTGGCATGAGAGCTGAATGTGGCCCTTTGCTAGCCTTTATCTGGCCCTTGGGGTATCCTCCCAATGATATGAGACACTATGCCACCCATTTGACACCTACAATGGGGCACTATTTGTTCCACTGATACCAATGTTGGTGTACTATTCCTCCCACTAATACCAATGATGGAGTACTCCTCCTCCTCCTGCTGACCACCAACACTAAGCCCATATTTATTCTCACTGATGCTGGGTGCAGGACATTTTCTACCCCCGCTGGCCACAATCCGCCCCCCCTGAAGTCTGGAGAATAGTAAACTGGCCCTTTGTTTGAAAAGTTTGGAGACCCCTGGTCTAAGTTATCTACAGTATAGGGCATATAAGGATAGGCGTTAATCATTGCACTGGCTTACTGCTTTCAAAAAATCACCCAACTCATAAATAGGTGTCGCTTACCCCTACACATTTGGAAGACTATTCAAATAGTAAGACTGCTGATAGAACGAACAAGGGTCATGTATTAGACACTTTAACATCATAATTCAATGTCTTATGTGACAATGTAAAAATCAGATTTTTATTGTGATGGTTAACCCAAGACATATTTTGGGGTATGAACTAAGAGGTGGGGTTAGATTTGATAATATTTTTAATATGTACTTTGCTCTTAATTTTAACATGAACTTCTGTACAATCAAAATATATATATATTTTTTTACAATTGCATATGTGTTGATTGGCATATGTGTTGGTCGGCATTTGTTGAAGGACACAATTCCTGTCCTTCTTTAAAAATATATATATTTGGTTTTGGCATTATAAAAATAGCATATTTTATAAATGATTAAAGTGCTTGTAAAACAATCACCTTGTAAAACAGCCTATTCAGTTTAAAATAGAAATTAAATTCAAAACATTTGCCTATAGATATATAAAAAAAACATTATAAATATATTTTTTCCCCTTTTTTATAAGTGATCACATTCCCTCTGTTATCAGCTGTATAAGAGCTGGGGGAGGAGAAGCAGCAGTACACTAAGCTTCCCAGTGAATGGCTGTGCAGGGGGGCGAGTGAGGACAAGTATGATCATTGGGGTAGAGCAGACTGAGTTCCCAGCATAGTTAGAGAACTGACCACAGTGTGTTCTGCTTAGTGTGGTCAGTTTTTAATAGGAAAGCAGAGGGACTGACAGGAACACCAGGGGTTTTACACAAAGGAAGCAATACAGTACAAAGAGAACAGTATAGTTTCTCATACAAGTACATGGTACAGCAGGCACATATCAGGAATATGAAATGTTGGGGTAACAAACACGTTAAAGAAAGAAATAGCATATTCTAGCATAACAGAGAATCAAGCTGGGCTCTGCACTAAATATACCGTTTCCTATTATTTCTTCCGTGATAAAGGTTTCACCTTGTTAAAGTTACTATTAGGACTGGAACACGGTCATCTAGTACCTATGGCGAAGATGATAAACTGTACCCCACACCTCCTCAATGTGTGAGCATCATGTCTCATTAAACACCACCTCCCTCCCTCCAAAAAAAAAAAATCCAGCACTAATCTGCATGCTCGGCCCCCTTAGCAAAAAGTCACTCTGCAAGCCAAAATTCTCCCCAAACAAAATTGAAAAAAAAATCCTTCTCTTCCCAGTACAAATATTTGCCTCCCCCCCAGCTCAAATCTTACCTCCCCCAATTTCCCCTTCTAGCACAAATACCCACCCTCCAAATGTCCCTTCCTAGCACAAAACACCCCAAATTCTCCCTCCCAACAAAAAGCCCCCAATCCCCCAGCAGAAAACCCTCCCCAACACAAATCCACCCCCCCACTCCAAGCCCCAGCTCTCTCGTCTCCCCAAATCCCCTCTCCCAGCACAAAATCCCATACTCCCCCTCCCTT
Source organism: Rana muscosa (assembly GCA_029206835.1). Lineage (NCBI taxonomy): Eukaryota > Metazoa > Chordata > Amphibia > Anura > Ranidae > Rana > Rana muscosa. Next base: position 855,377,979 of record CM055121.1, on the reverse strand, counting down.
GAGCACAAATCCTCTTGCCCCCAGTACAAATGTTTGTTACCTCAACACCCCCCCCCCCCATGTATCCCAAATACATTTCCCCCCTCCCTGAAATTTCATACCTCAGATGCTATAGAGGTTTTAACTCGCTATAGAAGTATTGACCACAAGGGGAGGAGAAAGCCGGGAGAAGGTACAGGCTGTGCTCACCCCCCCCCTACAACTCCTTCCTCCTGTTAGTATACACAGGAGTGCACTCAGATCGGAATTGTGCAGTGTTTGATTGCCTGTCCCCTACCCACATTTTCTGCTGCTGGGACAGGAGCAGTCTGGGAAGGAGATAGGGGTGGGTAATCAAACCCTGCACAGTACTGATCTGACAGCATTCCTGCTCTTTGCCCCTCTCTGCTGCTGTCATTCCCTCTGTAGGGAGTTCAATCTCACTACTCCTGTAGAGAACTCACCATGTGGCACCCCCTGCCCTCACATGAGCTCACTGCGCCAGGGGCAGCTGCTCTCCTGCCCCCCCCCCCTTACACCCTTGTCCCGACCCTGGTTACAATTTCCCCTCTGGGGTTTAGTCAATAGAAGGGGCATTACAAATCTGTGCATTAAATTTCATCTTGCAAATGTGATAAATAAATTAAAGGCCACATCAATTTTTTTAAATAATGCAAAATATATACTTATTTCAAAATAGCTGTATTCTAAAATTAAAATATTAATTTGCTGATTTAAAAAATGTAACTCTTTGAAGCCTTTAGCTTTCTTCATCAATGTCTTGGCATTAAATGAGAAAAAATAATCTTAACCACTTAACGACCGCCCACCGCCGATTTACGTCGGCAGAATGGCACCGACAGGCAGAATCACGTAGATCTACGTGATCGCCTTTGTGCAGTTGGGGGGTCCATCCGGACCCCCCTTCACTGCAGTGAGCGGCCGTTAAGTGTTCGGGAGCGATCAGGCATGAGGGGGGGCCGCTCGATTCCGCCCCCCCCTCGCGATCGCTCCCGGCCAATGAAAATGCTTCCTCCGCCATGTGATGTAAACACATGCTGGAGGAAGTGATGTCATCTCCCTCGCCGCGGTCTTTTCGTTCCCGGCGCCGAGCAGAGAAGAAGCAGGTTAGTGCACCAACAGTCCACTGACACGTAGGTACACATAGGCACACAAATCACCCCTCAGTCACCCCCAGATCACCCCCCAGGTCACCCCAAAGCCCCCAATCACAGTGTCACTGATTGCAGTGATCATTTATTTTACTGATCACTGCATTTAGTGTCATCTGTGATTGTAAAAAGTTGCAGGGCAGTTAGGATTAGGCCCCTTTAGGTCCAGGGTAGCCCCCTAACCCCCCCAATAAAGGTTTAACCCCTTGATCACCCCCCAGGTAACCCTTTCACCCCCTAACTTCAGCGTCACTAAGCGATTGTTTTTCCGATCGCTGTATTCGTGTCGCTGGTGTTTTAGATAGGCAGTTATTTTTTTTTAGGTTTGCCGCAGGTTTTTATTAGTGTCAGGTACCCCCATATATTATTTTAACCCCCTGATTGCCCCTAGAGTTAACCCTTTCACCAGTGATCGCCGTATAAGCGTCACTGGTGTCACTGGTTAGCCAGTAAGTTATTTAGTTATTTAGGTTACCCGTCAGGTTTTTATATAGTGTCAGGTACCCCCATATTTAACCTAATAAAGGTTTTAACCCCCTGATTGCCCCTAGTTAACCCTTTCACCAGTGATCACCATATAAAGGTTACGGGTGACGCTGGTTGATTAGTTTGCTTTTTATAGCATCAGGGCACCCGCCGTATATAACCCAATAAAGGTTTAACCCCCCTGATCGCCCGGCGGGTGAGATCAATTAGGTTTTAGCGCCAGAGAGGGTCTGCGTCGCCCCAGGCAGTGTTAGGTTAGTGACAGTAACGCTAACACCCACGCGCAAAGCATACACCCCCCTTAGTGGTATAGTATCTGATCAGATCTGATCAGATCTATACTAGCATCCCCAGCGGTTTAGGGTTCCCAAAAACGCAGTGTTAGCGGGATCAGCCCAGATACCTGCTAGCGCCTGCGTTTAGCCCCTCCGCCCAGCCCAGCCCAGCCCAGCCCACCCAAGTGCAGTATCGATCGATCACTGTCACTTACCAAACACAACACACATAACTGCAGCGTTCGCAGTGCTTGGTTTTTGGGGCCCTGTACGCGGCTAGGCTCCCAAAAAGTCCCACACATGTGGTATCCCCGTACTCAGGAGAAGCAACATAATGTATTTTGGGGTGCAATTCCACATATAACCATGGCATGTGTGAGCAATATATCATTTAGTGACAACTTTTTGTACATTTTTTTTTCTTTTTGTCATTATTCAATCATTTGGGACAAAAAAAAAAAATATTCAATGGGGTCAACATGCCTCTCAGCAAATAGCTTGGGGTGTCTACTTTCCAAAATGGGGTCATTTGGGGGGGTTTTGTGCCATCTTGGCATTTTATGGCCTTCAAAACTGTGATAGGTAGTGAGGAGTGAAATCAAAAATGTATGCCCTTAGAAACCTTGAAGGCGGTGCTTGGTTTTTGGGGTCCCGTACGCGGCTAGGCTCCCAAAAAGTCCCACACATGTGGTATCCCCGTACTCAGGAGAAGCAGCAGAATGTATTTTGGGGTGTAATTTCACATATGCCCATGGCATGTGTGAACAATATATCATTTAGTGACAACTTTGTGCAAAAAAAAAAAAGTTTGTCATATTCCCGCAACTTGTGGCAAAATATAAAATATTCCATGGACTGAACATGCCTCTCAGTAAATAGCTTGGGGTGTCTACTTTCCAAAATGGGGTCATTTGGGGGGGTTTTGTGCTATTTTGGCATTTTATGGCCTTCGAAACTGTGATAGGTAGTGAGGAGTGAAATCAAAAATTTGCGCCCTTAGAAATCCTGAAGGCGGTGCTTGGTTTCCGGGGTCCCGTACGTGGCTAGGCTCCTAAAAAGTCCCACACATGTGGTATCCCCGTACTCAGGAGAAGCAGCAGAATGTATTTTGGGGTGCAATTCCACATATAACCATGGCATGTGTGAGCAATATATCATTTAGTGACAACTTTTTGTAATTTTTTTTTTTTGTCATTATTCAATCACTTGGGACAAAAAAAAAATATTCAATGGGCTCAACATGCCTCTCAGCAATTTCCTTGGGGTGTCTACTTTCCAAAATGGGGTCATTTGGGGGGGTTTTGTACTGCCCTGCCATTTTAGCACCTCAAGAAATGAGATAGGCAGTCATAAATTTAAAGCTGTGTAAATTTCAGAAAATGTACCCTAGTTTGTAAACGCTATAACTTTTGCGCAAACCAATAAATATACGCTTATTGACATTTTTTTTACTAAAGACATGTGGCTGAATACATTTTGGCCTAAATGTATGACTAAAATTGAGTTTATTCGATTTTTCTTATAACAAAAAGTAGAAAATATCATTTTTTTTCAAAATTTTCGGTCTTTTTCTGTTTATATCGCAAAAAATAAAAATCGCAGAGGCAATCAAATACCATTAAAAGAAAGCTCTATTTGTGGGAAGAAAAGGACGCAAATTTCATTTGGGTACAACATTGCATGTCCGCACAATTTACAGTTAAAGCAGCGCAGTGCCGAATCCCAAAAACAGGCCTGGTCCTAATGGCCCGAAATGGTCCGGGGCTTAAGTGGTTAAAGATGAACTCTAGCATAAGGAAATATTGTCTAAATACAAGAGGGATGTATATTCTTACTTGCATCTTTATGTGCTTTGTGCACTTCTTCCAGATCTGTGCTGTAGTCTGGTGTGAAAACGTGCAAGAACTTCCTGTAATAATAACCCTTTCATGACTAAGCCTATTTCTGACATTTGGTGTTTACAAGTTAAAATCCGTATTTTTTGCTAGAAATATACTTAGAACCCCCAAACATTATATATTTTTTTTAGCAGAGAATCTAGAGAATAAAATGGCGATTGTTGCAATATTTTATGTCACACAATATTTGTGCAGCGGTGTTTTAAACGCAACTTTTTTGGACAAATGTATTTTCATGAATTTAAAAAAATTTAAAAGTAAAGTTAGCCCAATTTTTTTGTATAATGTGAAAGATGATGTTACGCCGAGTAAATAGACACCAAACATGTCATGCTTTATGTAGCGGGTACTTACTTTCCCGGGTGCATTTTTTGAATCTGGCTGTGACATCAGTGCTATGCTCCCTGCGGTCCATGAGGTGGCGCTGTTACTGTGACCGGAGGGACAAATATCACTGTGTGCCGAGGCCCTTTTTGTCCTCTCTCGGCAGCGGCATGGTGGGGCGGGGAACCCGCCGTGCTTGCTGGGGGAGGGTATAAGGGGGCCGGCCATCTTGGTCACGGGGTCTTCGTCCCAAGCACCTTTAGCTTGCGGACGTGAGTTTGTGTTCGTCCCCTAGGAGGCCTCGTCCTAGGGGACCAACGGAGATCGTGTTCCACCTCAGGCACCTTCAGTCCTGGGGTGAGGTACTTACAAGAAGGTCCGGAGCTCAGTGCCCAACACTGAGTTCCACGAGGGAAGGGTCCTAAGGCACTTCGGGGATGGAGGCCTGAATCTGAGTAAGACGCAATGGACCGGGGAGAGCTCCTCACTCGAAAACCCGGTGCAGCAGACTGCCGGTGACGGGTGAGTCTCTTGTCGGAGACCGTCCAGAAGGATCCCCTTCACCTCGTGCGGAGACCATAGCCCACTCTCAAGGAGGAGAGTGGAGGACCGAATTTGTGTCTGGGCCTATTCACACTCACACCTCCTTTTCTGTTCTATCTATCAAGGAAGTCCCTGTATGGTGTGTTCTAATAAAGGAGTGTTGGACTTTAATGGTGTGAGGCTCACTTCCTGGCGGACGAAGTTCACGGTGACTCTTGGAGGGAGGATCCGGGAGCACAGCACAGACCCGAAGGTAAACAAGACATTGCTGATACCACAGGTATTCCCACGTGGTGGAAGCTAGGCGTAGCCCACCCGCTCTCTCTCTCTCCCCCATCAGATACCCCTAGACAAGAGACAGTGCGAGTCGCATGGAGAGAGAAGAGGGGAAGGCGCTACACGTGGGGGCTCGGGTCCGGTATTGTGTTGTGCATCACAGTACTGAACAGGTCTGCTGGATGAGTTAACTGAATAGGCCAAAGTGCAGCCCTGGTCAAAGTCGTGGAATTGACCCTAGACAAGGGAAAGGCCCGCGCAGGAAGAGCGGTGAACGGGGGGAGGCCCAGCCGTGTGAGGTACTACACGTGGGGGCTTCTAATTGCACTGCGCCAACAGACACAACCCCCGCCGCTTAGTTCGTGGGAGTGTCTCAACCAAAGAAAGTGAAAGTGAAAAAGCCCGCGAACTGGAGCAAAGGGGAGGAGTCCAATACGTGAGAGGGCTACACGTGGGACTTTGGCGCGAAAACCCTGCAGTGTGCGATGGACCAGCAACAAGTCACTATGTTTGGACATACTTCATGGATCCCAGTTCACCCTGCTACTACCACGATGACTGCTGCTGCTCCGATAACGGATACCGGGATCCGGCTGAAGCCAAGGGGTCGATTCGCCCTGTATTCGTGCATGGACATTGAGGCCCTGAGTGTAATTTGTCCCGGGTGCTCGGGACTAGTGTGCCACCTGAAGCCCTTCGAACAATGTGAAGCCTGTGGGGAGTTCCTGTTCGAGGTGGATCCGGTAGTAGACCATCTACCCAGGCCGGGCTTTAGGTAACACTACTCGCAGAGGAGGAATTACTGCTGTAAAAGCCATCCCAGCGCACACTGCAGCGACCGAGGAGGTGGTCGTTAAAACTCAACGGGAGAAATCCGAGGATGCTGACTCGGTCACCACTGTCTCACAGCGTCCGCCACTGAAGAAGAGAACCAGCGTGGTGGCCCCGACCAGCGGTGGTGGCGGACCATCTCGCCAGCTTACGCAAGGCTTAGACGGATCCGTTGACGAGTGTTCCGGACGTCCCGCTTCAAGGAAAGGCCGAGGTGAGCCGGGCAAAGAGACTTGGTGCATGGGCGGAGGTGCCGGGAAGGCATGGCCCAGTACGCCTGCGGGAGGTGTTAGCTCCGTCTCTACAACGGGCTACATACCCGCGGAGGAGTGTGATACTTCGGATCTGGAGTCGCTCTCTGATATGGGAGATGACACTGCCATTGACGAACTGTTTGCAGAGAAGGGCTGGGACAAAGTACCGCTAGCTTCATTCCGAAGGCCTCGAGATTCACCCATGTCCACGGGGGAGAGTACACCCCGGGTGGAGGCACCAGCGTCTGAACAAGGGTCCTGTCCACAGCCCACATCTACATCTCCGGTGCCACCTGCATCAGGTACTGGGGAGCAGAAGTTGATACTACGGGCACCTATGCCCCAACCAGAAGTGGTCAAGGCCCCTCGCCATCCGGACTCTATAGTTCTACCCGACAAAGGAGACAAAGCCACAATGCCTCCGCTATCAAGGCTTCAGAGACTCTTCTGCCAGAAAGTTGCTGCTGACTACGGGTGGGAATATCCATACCTTCCCAAGGAGTTACTCTACGAAGTGGAGGTGTACCGAGAGCGCTGGTATAATGACTTTGTGTGGACCCACCTTAAGGTCCCACACGCCCGCAGGTATTTGACATGCTCTCCAAAGACATCTCAGCAGTTCAAAGACTGCAAGGCAGAGTGGATGAGGGGAAGACACATCCATGCGGACAAGGTGTTGATTCGTCGTAAAGAAGGTGAGGATGTGGAGTACCATTTGGAGACCATGGATCGGCATCTAAAACCTATCGCTCTGCCGCATCCCCGCTTCTACCTCTGAGGAGAAAGAGACTCCATTTGTTGCTTTTTGAAAGGACTTTGCACCCCCTGAACTTTGCTGTTTGATTTTCTTATTGGTGCCGTCATCAGTGCTTTTGCCCCGCAAAAGGGGTGCTTGTGTCATTTCGAGGAAGAACTGTTCCAGTTGTTGTTTTTCTTTCCTCTCCGGTGAGAAGTTGCAGGCTTTGGGGTAGATAGGGCCTGGAGTCAAGCAGCAAGAAAAGAGAAGATGGTTCAACGGGTACAGTTACCGCGAGGCTGTAACCAGGTGGCAGTCTTGTGCAACGTTACACATTGTACACACTCACACTAGAGGAAAGGATATTTCTCTTCGGAGGAGTTTCTTTTTCTCTCACACATACACATGTGTCAGGGTTTTATTGTTTCTTTTCTCATCCCTCTGCAGGAGAGCGTCTCAGCAAGATTATGGAACCTGGGGTGGTTCCTAGTTAGGATGGGAGGGAAAAGTATAATGTTTTAAATGTTGTCTTTCACTCCTCTTTTGTTGCAGGGGCTCAGACACAACTTCTCCGTTAGGATAGTTTCCTAAAATTTTTGGGGTTTTTCAAATTGTTAGTTGGTTTCTGGATTGGATTATGTCAGCCGTTGAGGACGTGATTCACTCCAGACACTGGGGTCCAGTGTCAAAAAACAGGGGGGAATGTGTAGCGGGTACTTACTTTCCCGGGTGCATTTTTTGAATCTGGCTGTGACATCAGTGCTATGCTCCCTGCGGTCCATGAGGTGGCGCTGTTACTGTGACCGGAGGGACGAATATCACTGTGTGCCGAGGCCCTTTTTGTCCTCTCTCGGCAGCGGTATGGTGGGGCGGGGAACCCGCCGTGCTTGCTGAAGGAGGGTATAAAGGGGGCCGGCCATCTTGGTCACGGGGTCTTCGTCCCAAGCACCTTTAGCTTGCGGACGTGAGTTTGTGCTCGTCCCCTAGGAGGCTTTGGCCTAGGGGACCAACGGAGATCGTGTTCCACCTCAGGCACCTTCAGTCCTGGGGTGAGGTACTTACAAGAAGGTCCGGAGCTCAGTGCCCAACACTGAGTTCCGCGAGGGAAGGGTCCTAAGGCACTTCGGGGATGGAGGCCTGAATCTGAGTAAGACGCAGTGGACCGGGGAGAGCTCCTCACTCGAAGACCTGGTGCAGCAGACTGCCGGTGACGGGTGAGTCTCTTGTCGGAGACCGTCCAGAAGGATCCCCTTCACCTCGTGCGGAGACCATAGCCCACTCTCAAGGAGGAGAGTGGAGGACCGAATTTGTGTCTGGGCCTATTCACACTCACACCTCCTTTTCTGTTCTATCTATCAAGGAAGTCCCTGTATGGTGTGTTCTAATAAAGGAGTGTTGGACTTTAATGGTGTGAGGCTCACTTCCTGGCGGACGAAGTTCACGGTGACTCTTGGAGGGAGGATCCGGGTGCACAGCACAGACCCGAAGGTAAACAAGACATTGCTGATACCACAGGTATTCCCACGTGGTGGAAGCTAGGCGTAGCCCACCCGCTCTCTCTCTCTCCCCCATCAGATACCCCTAGACAAGAGACAGTGCGAGTCGCACGGAGAGAGAAGAGGGGAAGGCGCTACATTTATAATTGCAAGCACTCGTGGAATGGCGACAAACTACGGTACCTAAAAATCTCCATAGGCGACGCTTAAATTTTTTTTTACGGTTACCAGGTTAGAGTTACAGAGGAGGTCTATAGCTAGAATTATTGCTCTCGCTCTGATGATCGCGGCGATACCTCACATGTGTGATTTGGACACCGTTTACATTTGCGGGCGCGACTTCCATATGTGTTTTCTTTGCTGTGCGAGCTCGCGGGGACAGGGGCGCTTTAAATTTTAAATTTTTTTTTATTATTTATTTTATTTATTTTTATAATATAAAATTGTGTTTTAAAAAAAAAAATGTTTTGATCACTTTTATTGCTGTCACAAGGAATGTAAACTTCCCTTGTGACAGTAATAAGTGGTGACAGGTACTCTTTATGGAGGGATCGGGGGTCTAAAAGACCCCCAATCCCTCCTTTGCACTTCAAAGTATTCAGATCGCTGAAAACGGCGATTGTGAATACTGTGTATTTTTTTAAATCCGGCGCCATTGGCAGCCGAGTAACCCGGACGTGACGTCATGACGTTGCTTCTGTGGTTACATTGCGGAGACTGAATCAAAGCCGTTTGCGGCATAGTTTCAGTCTCTCTCTAGGCACTGGGGGTGGCGCATCGTGGATCGGGTCTCCCGGTGGGACGGGAGGCCCGGTAAGAGTGGGGGAGGCGGCGGGAGGGGGGAATGTCCCCTTCCTCTCCTCCGGGATACAACCGAGCGGCTTTTAGCCGCATCGGTTGTTATCCCTGGAAAGCCAATCGCCGGCTCTAAAAAATGATACCGGGATGATCCCGGTGTAACCCCCGAAAGCCAAGGCCGCATATCTGCGTACGCTCGGTGGGAAAGGGATAAAGACCAACCACTACTGTTCCCTCTCTCTTTGTGCAGGGTGACTGGTCTTGTCTCTGCCCTTCCTGTAGTTTTCTGCAGGCAGCCGTTAATTGATTGACCTGGAGTTCCCTCCCACAGCTCTGCTCTCTGCACAGGCTATGTACAGCAGTCACTGCTACATTTACAAGTGTAGCGGGTATTTGAATTTAGGGGAAGCATCTGGGTGGTAGTGTAACCCAGATGCACTGAACCCGCTGTGGCACGAAGGGAGAGCAGATAAAAGGGGCGGACGCCCTTACCACGGGGTTCAGAGTGCAGAGTCGGAGGACGTGGCCGCAACCAGGCACCTTCAGCTTGGGTGCTGGCGTCCCGGTGTTCCGGGCCCAGGTGCCTTTGACCTGGCCGGAGCGGAGATGGAGTCCATCTCAGGCACCTTTAGCCTGGGGTGAGGTACTATGGCGGATGCCTGGGGCTCAGTACCTTCGACTGAGTTCCGCGAGGGTGGAGGAATCCGAGGGGGCCCTAACTCCTTGGGTGCCCGTGTCTGAGTTCGTGAGGTCTGGTCTGCAGAACTTCTCTGGAGAGTCCGGCGCAGTATCGCTGGTGACAGAGAGGCCTCTGGTATCTCCCTTGGACGGATATCCTTCCCCTGACAGGGGCCGTGCTAGCGAAGGTAATTCACGTTGTATTTCACATAGTCAGTGGCAGTGACTATTCGCCACTGGTGATACCACAGTGGTTGGCAAGAGAAGGGAAAGGATTGTGCCTCGACCTATTTCCATTAAGACTAAGTTTTTGCAAAAGAATCCAACTTAACCGTACTGTGTGTTTATTCGCTGAGAAGAATAAAACTGTGTTGGACCTACAGTGGGGATCGAAAGTTTGGGCACCCCGGGTAAAAATGTGTATTAATGTGCATAACGAAGCCAAGGAAAGATGGAAAAATCTCCAAATGGCATCAAATTACAGATTAGACATTCTTATAATATGTCAAAAAAGTTAGATTTTATTTCCATCATTTACACTTTCAAAATTACAGAAAACAAAAAAATGGCGTCTGCAAAAGTTTGGGCACCCTGCAGAGTTAATATCTTGTACTGCCCCCTTTGGCAAGTATCACAGCTTGTAAACGCTTTTTGTAGCCAGCCAAGAGTCTTTCAATTCTTGTTTGAGGTATCTTTGCCCATTCTTCCTTACAAAAGTCTTCCAGTTCTTTGATATTTCTGGGCTGTCTGTCACGCTCTGCTCTTTTAAGGTCTATCCATAGGTTTTCAATAATGTTGAGGTCAGGAGATTGTGAAGGCCATGGCAAAACCTTCAGTTTACGCCTCTTGATGTAATCCCACGTGGATTTTGAGGTGTGTTTAGGATCATTATCCATTTGTAGAAGCCATCCTCTCTTTAACTTCAGCTTTTTCACAGATGGCATCAAGTTACCATCCAAAATTTGCTGAAATTTTATTGAATCCATTTTTCCTTCTACTCGTGAAATGTTCCCTGTGCCACTGGCTGCAATACAACCCCAAAGCATGATTGATCCACCCCCATGCATAACAGTTGGACAGAGGTTCTTTTCATTAAATTCTGTGCCCTTTCTTCTCCAAACGTACCTTTGCTCATTCCGGCCAAAAAGTTCTATTTTAACCTCATCGGTCCACAGAACTTGTTTCCAAAATGCCTCAGGCTTGTCTATATGTTCATTTGCAAAGTTCAAACGCTGATTTTTGTGGTGAGGACGTAGAAGAGGTTTTCTTCTGATGACTCTTCCATAAAGACCATATTTGTACAAGTATCTCTTTATAGTGGAATAATGTACCACAACTCCAGTGTCTGCCAGATCTTTCTGGAGGGATCGTGCAGTCAAACGTGGGTTTTGAATTGCTTTTCTCACAATCCTGCGAGCTGTTCTGTCTGATATTTTTCTTGGTCTTCCAGATCTTGCTTTAACTTCCACTGCTCCTGATGACTGCCATTTCTTAATTACATTCCGAACAGAGGATATTGACATCTGAAAATGCTTTGCTATCTTCTTATAGCCTTCTCCAGCTTTGTGAGCGTCAACTATTTTCAGTTTCAGTTTTCTAACCAACTGCTTAGAAGAACCCATGGTGCTGATTGTTGGGGCAAGGTCAGATGAGTCTGGCCATTTAAAACCTTTGAGATTGACATCACCTGGTCTTCCCAGGCGATGATTGAGAACAATCCATGACACTGGCAGGTCTCAGCCTTGCAAAGGGGGCAGTGCATGCTATAAATTTTGCAGGGTGCCCAAACTTTTGCAGACGCCATTTTTTGTTTTCTGTAATTTTGAAAGTGTAAATTATGGAAATAAAATCTAACTTTTTTTGACATATTATAAGAATGTCTATTCTGTAATTTGATGCCATTTGGAGATTTTTCCATCTTTCCTTGGTTTCGTTATGCACATTAATACACATTTTTACCTGGGGTGCCCAAACTTTTGATCCCCACTGTATTCACTGTGTGGAACTCTGGTTACTAGGAGCAAAGGAGTCAGGGACGAAGTACAGGACTTGACTCTAGGACACCTACACAAAGCCCAATCTTTCTGGCCTTCACCTTTTTAACTATGGAGGACATGGGCCGTGGTGTATCGCATCCCTCCCCCCAGCACTAACACCCCCTAGACAAAGAAAGACAAGCCGAGAATGAGAAGGGGTGAGAGGGGTGAGGTTCCTACATGTGGGGGCATCGTGTCCGGGATGTGTATGGTGTCTGAATTTGAACTTTGCTGCCCGGAGGAGTTCCGAGAAGGTCGGCCAAATTGGCCAACGCGCCACGACGCAAACCACAGCTGCGTAGTTCGTGGGCGGGGAAAAGGGAAAGCCCGTGAACAGGTGCAGAATGTGGGAGGAGTCTGGCCATGTGGACGTACGCACGTGGAGATTCCGGCGTGGGTGGGTCAGTGCGCATTGGAGCAGCAAACAGGAAAGATGACTTCAAATACTCAGTGGATTTCAGCTTCTTCTTTCACGGACATGACTTCCTTTGCTGCTCCCATTATGGATACAGGAATCAGACTAAGGCCCCGGGGGCGATTGGCTCTGTACACCTGCAGAGACACAGAGGCCCTCGGTGTGATCTGTCCCGGCTGTTCGGGACTGGTGGTTCAGTTGAAGCCATTCGGGCGATGTGAGGTCTGCAAGGAGTTTCTCTTCGAGGTGGAACCATCCACAGAAAGGCCTCGCGCCTTCCACCTCAACTACCTTTACAGGTACTGCCACTCCGGAGGGAGAGATCGATGCCATGGCGGGTATTCCTGTGCGCACTGACCAGGGCGAAGTGACTGCCCAAACAGAAGTGAAAAGAGAAAAATCCGAAGATGCTGCTTCGGTCACCAGCAGCTCCCTGCTCCGACCACCGAAGAGGAAAGTTGGCCTAGTAATGGCCTTGTGTGGTCGTGGAAGAGCTTCGCCCCACTGCTTGCCTGGCCTGGATGGATCCAGAGGGAAGAGCCCTGGACATCCCTGTTCTTCTGAAGGCCCAGGTGAGCCAGGGGTTGGGACTGTCTGTGTGGTTAAAGGTGGCAGAAGCCCACAGTCGGTGGAGGCCATTAAGGGGGATGATTCTGTGACTGGGAATTATCTGCCCGCTGAGTGTTACGACACCTCCGACCTGGATTCATTGTCTGACAATGGCGATGATAGGGATTAGACTAAATCTTCCACTGAAAGGGATGGGACAAGATGAAGCTACCCTCGTCCCGTGTCACAAGGGACCCACCTATGTCTACTGGGGATAGTACACCCCGGGTGGAGGCCTCGGCGCCTAGGGAAGAATCTGGTCCACTGTCTGAAATCCCTCTTCTGGATTCAACCTCCATTTCACCTGCTCCTGTTGCGGGAGTGCAACGCCAGTCACTGCGGGCCCCTGTGCCCAGATCTATCGAGGTGGTGAACGCACCTCGCCATCCAGAAGCCATTGTGTTGCCTGGAGAAGGAGTCCGTGCCACTATGCCACCTTTGGCCAGGCTGCAGCGTCTCTTTAGCCAGAAGGTTGACCAAGAGTATGGGTGGGAGTACCCATACCTGCCTAGAGAATTGCTCTACGAGGTGGAAGTTTTTTGCCAGAGGTGGTACCATACCTTTGTCTGGGACAGACTCAAAGTACCTCAAGCACGCAGATACTTTTCTTGCTCACCAACGATCACCAAGAAGTTTCAGGACTGCAAAGCTAAGTGGATGCTGGGAAGGCATATCCATGCGGACAGAGTGGTGATTTGTCACAAGGATGGAGGAGATGTTGAGTACAATGTGGAGGCTTTTGACAAGCATTTTAAGCCTGTGTTTCTGCCGCATCCAAAGTTTTACCTTTAGGGGACAAAGACTCCTGTGTGTTCTTTCTTGCTGCTCATTGCTGAACTTTCCGGAGTGCCTTTGCCGGAGCATAAGGACTGTGCCCTAGTTTTTTTTTTTTTTTTTTGCATTCTACTCTTTGGAGAAATGGGAGCTGTTACTGTTTGTTCTCCCTCCTTCTCCTTGCACTTCAGAGAAACCATTGACTTTGGGGTTTTAGTCAGTGTAGGGTCACAGAGGAAAAAAAAAATCAAGAGAGAAAAGTTCATCTGGAAGTGATAAGTGTCTTTACCGCGGCATTGTCACCAGGTGGCAGTGTTGCGCAACGATTGTTTTTTTTTTTTTTTGAACACTATGCAACACTCATTGGAGTGAATGGGTTTCTTCTCGGACAGACCCATTCATTCCAAGCAAACACAAATATGATGTTAGGATGTGTATTGGTTTTTTTCCCTCTGCAGGAGACTCGTCTGTCAAGTCTGCTGAGAATGGGGTGGTCCTTAGATAGCAAGGGGGGGAATTGTACATGTGTAAATGTTAAGAGTATTTTATTGAAAGTTTTATTGTTTTACATTTCTATTTTCCCTTTTCCCATTTTAGGTCTTGGCACAATTCAGGGTTAAATTGTATAGTTGGTCTCTGGGTCAGACTTATGTTGCCACTTCTTGGGAGTCATGGGTTTGCACCAGACACTGGGGACCAGTGTCAAATCACCGGGGGGAGAGTGTAGCAGGTATTTGAATTTAGGGGAAGCATCTGGGTGGTAGTGTAACCCAGATGCACTGATTGCTAGGGGATCTGAGGCCCTTTTATGGTTCTTGGAGGACTCTGGTGGTGTGAGGTTCCCTGGGCCTATAGGTGGCGTTGTTGCTGGGGGCCGGAGATGAACTCACACCGCAAGACTGTGCCTTTTTGTCCTCCCCTGGAGCTGGTACAGCGGGGCGGGGAACCCGCTGTGGCGCGAAGGGAGAGGAGATAAAAGGGGCGGACGCCCTTACCACGGGGTTCTGAGTGCAGAGTCAGAGGACATGGCCGCAACCAGGCACCTTCAGCTTGGGTGCTGGCGTCCCGGTGTTCCGGGCCCAGGTGCCTTTGACCTGGCCGGAGCGGAGATGGAGTCCATCTCAGGCACCTTTAGCCTGGGGTAAGGTACTATGGCGGATGCCTGGGGCTCAGTACCTTCGACTGAGTTCCGCGAGGGTGGAGGAATCCGAGGGGGCCCTAACTCCTTGGGTGCCCGTGTCTGAGTTTGTGAGGTCTGGTGTGCAGAACTTCTCTGGAGAGTCCGGCGCAGCATTGCTGGTGACAGAGAGGCCTCCAGTATCTCCCTTGGACGGATATCCTTCCCCTGACAGGGGCCGTGCTAGCGAAGGTAATTCACGTTCTATTTCACATAGTCAGTGGCAGTGACTATTCGCCACTGGTGATACCACAGTGGTTGGCAAGAGAAGGGAAAGGATTGTGCCTCAACCTATTCCCATTAAGACTAAGTTGTTGCAAAAGAATCCAACTTAACCGTACTGTGTGTTTATTCGCTGAGAAGAATAAAACTGTGTTGGACCTATTCACTGTGTGGAACTCTGGTTACTAGGAGCAAAGGAGTCAGAGACGAAGTACAGGACTTGACTCTAGGACACCTACACAAAGCCCAATCTTTCTGGCCTTCACCTTTTTAACTATGGAGGACATGGGCCGTGGTGTATCTCATCCCTCCCCCCAGCACTAACACCCCTAGACAAAGAAAGACAAGCGGAGAATGAGAAGGGGTGAGAGGGGTGAGGTCGCTACACAAGGTAATACCTGGGTTTGCAAAGACATATGGTGCAAATAATGTGGACATTTATACTTTGTGGTTATTGAGGAATATATTTAAAGTGTTTGAGCCTGAAATTCCACTTTAAATTGTAGCTACAAGAGGATATTTTTGTGCCTGTTCTTATTTCGCTATTTACTCTTATATGGAAATTTGGGTGGTGCACAGAAGAGTTCTTTTTATAGTGAATGCTAATTTTCAGTAATGGTCAACAAACTAAAAGTAAAAGTGCACATTCAGCTGAAAGCCGCACACACACACACAGTTCTCGTCACTTAATTACGAGTGACTGTGCCATCAAAGCTCCCTAAAATAAAGTATGTTTTTTTTTTTTTTACAATGGAGGAGGTATTGGCACAAAGCCTTGGCTGAATGCCTTATTTAAGTTAATGAGGAGCATCCTCTTCCCTAGAACAGATTGGAGATTATTTTACTGCAACTTAATGTTTGACACTCAAACGCTTGTTAAATATGTGTTTTTCTTTGCTGCGTACTAAAGTAAGTAAATAATCGTAACATCGTGTCTGAAACAATGCATTCATATTTTGACATCTATTATCAGAACTCTGCTGGATAAATAATTCTCAGAACTACACAACATTGTTTAAAATATACAATTTTAGAATTAAAAAAAAAAGAATTTAAATAATTAACATGCTGCTAACCAGATTCTCCTGATTTTATTGTTAAAAAAATCCTGTTATGAGAGAAACATGGATACTGTCATTGCTGATCCCGTTCTCATATGCTGACCCTTTTGCTTTAACCTTTTTCCTGCCAAAGCCGTTTTTGTGTATTTTGCACACATGTTTAAAAAAATTATTTTAGCCCTAGAGATCATGTAAAACCCCCAAACATTATATTACTATTACGTCCTGAACCAAAGGAAACATTATTTTAGCACCACATCCCAATATTGAATACAGAAAAATACGAAAAATGGGCACTTTAAAGGTGCAAGTAGACACAATTATGTTATAAAATTAACATTTATTTTATAATAATAAAATTCATCTTGTAAAACTGATAAATTCAACAGACACATATATCAGATTTCATGTTAAAATTGATGCTTCCACTCGACATATTTCGCCAAATTTTTTGTACAAGTTCTTTAAGAGTATATGCATCAATCTGTTAAGTTTTCTTCAGATATTATCTGTAATTTCATTGGTAGTTGACACCCATATAGAAATAATCAAGAACAACTGATTAGGCAGTCACAGAGAGGATAAAAGGTCCAAGAAGGAGTCCTAGATTCCTAAGTGAACCTTGGGAGCAAGCTGAGACTTTAATTACCGTATTTATGGGCGTAATACACACGTCGGCGTATAACACGCACCCTAATTTTAAGAGGGAAGTTTCAGGGAAAAAACATTTTTAAAATAAACAACTTTGAAGCAAATTAAGGGTCAGTGCCCATCAATGTCCATCTGCAGCCTGATCAATGTCCTCAGTGCAGCCCAAATAAAGTCCTCAATGCAGCCTGATCAATGCAGCCTGATCAATGCATCAATGCAGCCTAATCAATACATCAATGCAGCCTGATTATTGTCCTCAATGCAGCCCAAATAAAGTCCTCAATGCAGCCTGATTATTGTCTCCAATGCAGCCTGATTATTGTCTCCAATACAGCCTTATTATTGTCTCCAATGCAGCCTGATTATTGTTTCCAATGCAGCCTGATTATTGTCCCCAATGCAGCCTGATTATTGTCCCCAAAGCAGCCTGATTAATGCCTTCATTTGCAGCCTCACCATCTCCCTCACCAGCAGCCTGAATCAGGAAATCACAGAGCCGTCATCTCCTCTCCACTCAGCTCTCACATTACACACACACAGTCCCACCTCCGCCATCGGCATTGGACCAGCTACTGTGATAGGCAGAACACTGGTCCAATGCCGCGGCGGAGGCGGGACTGTGTGTGTGTGACGTGGGAGCCGAGTGGAGAGGAGAAGACGGCTCGTGAGGTACGCTGTCGGCGTATAACACGCACCCCTGCTTTGCCCCTGATTTTCAAGGGAAAAAAGTGCATGTTATACGCCGATAAATACGTCAGTTTCTATCTGGATTATCCAACATCCGCAAAGTATGAGGATTCACAGATTGTGTTGGTGTCCTCTGCCTGTTTGCTCCCTCATGGCTCCAGCCTTCCTGGGCCTTTTATCCTCTCTGTGGCTGCCTAATCATTTGTCTAGATTATTTCTATATGGTTGTTGTGACAGACCTAGACCGGACAGGGGCTTTTGGAGAGAACTGGGAAACCTTTTTTTTTAGCCCCCATGTTCCTCTTATGTCTATGTCACCTTGTGCCTATTAGGGGCACAGGGTGACCTAGCAAATGGGACAGTATTATTTATCCACAATATTTCCCAGGAAATATACAAAGACTATTCCTGGTTTATTTGATTCTGAACTATACGTGTTAATTGAAAGAGCTGATCACATTTGCCTCTGTACAATGTGGGAGATGGATAGTCTGCTACTGGGGGCTCCTGCTATTGTGTAAAGGTGTCCTGTGTTTATACTTATGATAATATGGGTTGTGTCTTCTGAGCTAGAAGACGACAAGGCTGACCTGAAAGGTAAGGCCTCTGAGTCACCTAGGCTGGTTAACTGATTAGTTTATTAGCTAATGTTAATTTATGTTTCTAGTTACAGTTATTGTTAGGACAATATGATCAGGAGGGGGGATCCTCCTCCTCAAGTGTATAAAAGACTGTTAGGGAAAGGGAGTCACCACTCAAGGATACTGATTGCAAACCTATATATAAAAAGATATTTGGATAGTTTCCAGAAACAGAAACCGTATAGTCTCTCAGTCCCACATGGATATTGTAAAAGGACAAAGAGAGACAGAGCTCTCACAAAACGGGATTTTAAAGGGGGACACCGGTTCTGTCTAAAGTACACTTGAGACGGTAAATTAGAAAAATATAAATTTATTCATAACATCCTAAAATTACTATCACAATTATACAAAATCATAAAAGCTTAGAAACAAAGAACTGGATTGTGCAAATAGCCAACATGTTTCGCACTGTGGTGCTTCGTCAGGGCTTAGCACTTGTCTTTTGTTTCATCAAGTCTGTATAAGACAAAAAAGTTTGTAATTAATGTCAAGCAGTGATATAATATCAATACATATGCATTCATTAAAGTGATACAAATTTACTGCATATTAACAAACTTGGAAAAAACATTGTAACATGCTCACCTAATTTGATTTGAGATAATTGGACAAAAACACACACCGCTACACATGTGCATCAATGCTGATGACTGGCCCACATCCCACCGTAGCTGACCCGGCGGATGCCAGAACCAGCAGGTTGATACGTGAGGATTTTGACTGTGTAGGCCGACCAAGTAATGGTAAGATAATCAAATCTATAAAAAGGATAGGTAATAATGAAAGAGGTAGTAATAGTGTCCTATAGTACCTATAGAGACTACTTCTAAGTGAACTAAAATAAGTCAACTTTAGTAAAACGATACCAGATGTGTACAAAAATCTATAAAGAATATAAAATATAAAATATAAAAAAATAAAAATAAAAAAAATATATAATAAATAACTGATTGCAAACCTCTCCACCAGATCTGAAGCCATGGGTGCTGGCAATGCATAGGATAATGCAAAGTAAAGGAAGGATTTCTGGACAGCCGCACTTCAAACAACTTCTTACTTTTATTGTAGATAAAAAACCACAGGATACATGCCACAGCAAACAAGGTACAAACTGATGCATTTCGCACTAAAGCGTAGTGCTTAATCATAGCTAACACACAGAAAATAAATGTCAAATATACTGTATATACTCTTTCCTACAGGTCACATAGGTCCAGAGGAATAGTGATTAAGGCTGGGTTCACACTGGTACGACACGACAGTGATACAACTTTCATCCTACTTTGCTCTGCGACATCAGTCCTACATTGATCCTACATTGGTCCGACATCCATCCGACTTTCATGAACAGGATACTACTTTGATCCGACTTTGTGCTAGTCTGACTTGTCCTTTGACCAATCAAAACAATCCCAGGGTGAGATAAATTCCTTTTACTGCTGCTGTAATCACCATGTCGGATGTCAAATGTCGGATGGTTAGGACAAGGATCCTACTTTGATCCGACATCAATGATATTCAATGGGCTGAAGTCGGATCAAAGTCGGACCAAAGTAGTACAGGGAGCATTTTCAAAGTCGGACCGACTTGTGTCGGACCAGTTAAGACGGCTCCCATAGGGAAACATTGATTTTCACACTTCATGCGACATGAGCTCCCAATGTCGGAGCGTTTGTCGGATCAGTGTGAACCCAGCCTGAGAGTCCAATTGACAAATTGCTGATTGGTATCTCCTGTGAACACAGGCAAACCCAAATCATGTGGTTAGGAAAACATGCACACCTATGCAAAAGTGAAATCAAGGAAACCACAAAAACACTACTTGTTTGAAAACAAGAAAAATGATAATGATATCTAAAAATTAACAACACATATATAAAGGAAGAAGATTTAAAATAATAATAATAATTGAAATCCTATGGATTGAACATATGTGAACATAATTGAAATAATGTGTAGTAAATGAATAATATGTTAAAGCGGAGTTCCACCCTAAAGTGGAACTTCCGCTCATTGGATTCCTCCCCCCCTCCGGTGCCACAATTGGCACCTTTCGGGGGGAGGGGGGACAGGATACCTGTCAAAGACAGGTATCCTTTCCCACTTCCTGGAGTCCGGCCGCGGCCGTGACGTCACCGCGGGGCTCCCTCCTCCCCTGGCCACCGGGCTAATAGGAGAGAGGAGCGGGGCCTCGCGCATGCGCAGTAGGGTTCCCCGCCTGAAGCCGAGAGGCTTCACTGCCGGGTTCCCCTTCCCGCAATGGCGACGGCAGCACCCGACAGCTGATGTGAAACATCAGCTGTGGTGCCGACATCGAGGGACACCAGGACAGGTAAGTCTCCATTTATTAAAAGCCAGCAGCTGCAGTATGTGTAGCTGCTGGCTTTTAAATGTATTTATTTTTGCCCGGGGTTGTCTGGAACACCCCTTTAATATATCAAACCAACAAAAAATAAATTGGTTGTATGTATATAATATGATGTATATAGTGTAGTATGTGGTTGAGTAAAAAACTCAGTGAAAACAGAAATATTTATATATATCTAAATTAGTGTGAGTACCACTATAAAGTGGCCTTTGATAACGTTTTTTGAAACGAAACTAGTCAGGGCGGTGCTACGCGCTGACGTCACTATTACCACGTGACCCCGGAAGCACGGGCGAACGCTAGGATTTTTATGCCGGCAATTTTAAACTACTTTTAGGAACTTTGCATTCCTGTTTTTACCTTGACGATTGGAATAAAGCTGCTTTGAGGTAATACACTATCCGAGTCCCTCCCTCTTCTTTTTTGGTATCTACATTGGAGGTCTGTTGGTTCTTTTTAAACAATTGGAGCACACCAGCCACCAGTGGAGGAGACAGAGCAACGAGAGGTAGAGGGAACGTAAGGACTCTGGAGCCATGACACCCCCAGGACCAGTACTAATACCCCACAGAGGGTGATATCTGCAGGCTCTTCTGACCTTGCCACAGTGGAGGTCCAACTTTTGCGGTAAGGTACCCATCTTGATTCCCTACACACCGTGGTGGATGTAATTCTCCTGTGACTTCTGTGGATTTACCCTGGGTTCTACCTTTTTCCAGCATTTCCTCACAACCCCTTGCCCTTTCATTTGAAGCAACTTTTTGCCGTATGGGAACTGTGTGTTACATTGGACCTCTTTTGAACTAATAAGGAATAGACTCTTTCTATTTCCACCTTTTAATATTTAGAGCATTACTGCAGTTACTATTAATAATAGCATCGAGCTGTATATGTTTTATTTAATATTACCTTATCAGCTTCATATGCTGTCAATAACTGGCGTGTTTTAATATCACAGATTGGTTTAGTACACTGTTTAGATATACTTATGAATATTTCAATTCTCACTTTTTGAACACTGTCTCAGTATTTTGAGGAGGGGTTGATTTCCCGTTATTTACACGTTTTGGTGTTTATGTATACATATATATACATCACTGTATTTATATTTTTTCACTAATTTGAGTAATTTTCACCAGTATTCTACTTTTTTCACTTACCTGTGCGCGACATTTTTTAATTTACCACTATAAATTAAAATAAAATAAATACTAGAATGCTGTGAAGTGAACAATAAAAAGTGTGAGGGAATGTGAAATGTAAAATAAGGTAAAGTGAAATAACATGAATTAAATAAAAAGTCCCAATTTATATGAGGGGATCATGAGCTCTTAAGAATATAGGAAAAATAGGATCGGAAGAACCCAGTTGAACGAAACCCAGCTTCCAATCAAAGAGGTCAAAAGAGAGAGTTCATGAAATTACAAGTGACAAAAATATATGTATACGGTATATATGTGAGAGTGGTGATGTGAATTATATATAGCAATTTGGCCAATACTGATACTACAATGACAAATAATGCCTGGGTCTGATGCCGCGTACACACGATCATTTTTCCCGTCGGGAAAAATTACATTTTTTTTTTTCGCCGAGAAAAACGATCGTCTGTGGGCTTTATGTTCTAAATTTTCTCATCGTTTTTTCCATCATTTTTTTCCGCGGCAGTTTTCCCATAGGGAGACACTGCCGCGGAGCCCACAGACGGTCGTTTTTCTCGTCAAAGAAAAAAATGACCGGAAAAACGGTCGTGTGTGGGGGAACATGCCGTTCCCTCGTTTCTCATTTTTTTTCATGCCGTGATTCACGGCGGTGTTTTCACCGCCGTGAATCACGATCGTGTGTACGCGGCATTATGAGTAAAAGTAGTGAGTCGATCTTATACATACTAGTGTATCCTATGTGCTGTTTTCATGTATCCATTATCCTTAATTTTTTTTATTAATGGTAACTATGTATAAAAGAGCATAGGACAAAAAGGCATAGGAGAAAAATGCATGGGATGAAAAGATATATGATGACATAATGCGGTGTATTGGGTGGATGGACCCAGAGACCAGGAGATATGCATACATGTGTATTTTTCTAAGTTTTTAGTTGTATCTTATGACATTATATTGTTTATTTTGTTCTAACCATGAAATGGAAGGAACACAAAGATGTCAAAAAATGTATCAAGATATGTCAAGAAATGACAGGAAATGAGAGGAGCATAGGAGAAATATGAATGTGGATGCCCACGTGCTTCCTTTATGTATAAAAATAAATGCAATTAGAAACCCAAATCGCACCATATTAGCTACAAAGGAGCATGTATATGGATATTGTGCTCTTGTGTGCTAAATGAACTCCCAACCACATGTAAGTACTGTACTCCAAATGGCAATTGTCAAATGTACCATTATACTGGGTGTACACTCATGGATTACTGTTTGCCTATTATGCATATCGGTTATCAAATCCCATGCATAAAAACCCCATATAGAAAGAAAGAAAACAAATTTCTAATATTGCTGTATGGCCATATATATGGGACCATATATAAAAATATTACACATGAGAGTCACTATCGAGCTAACTAAGATAGATAAGTAAGAATATTAAATGAAGTAATTAAAACATATATCATGTGTAATATTCTGAACATAACAATGACACAAACTCCAATAGTCATTGAACACTAAACAGAGAAGTACACACACTATGATAGGCATACTTCAGATATGCACCTCATGTCCCATGATCCCCAAGAAATAAACTTTGTAACAATAACTAATGTAAACGGGGATGGACATGAGAGCAGGATGAGCAACCTGATAAAAGCAGGACTACCACACATGATGAGATGCCATATCGCACACTGACAAATGTGCGGTATGCTCTCAATGGCCGAGGTACTGTGAATGAAAACCAGGATAACTAGTCTTGGTCAAGGCCATGGAACAATGCATCTCAGCAAGTGTGGACATCCATCTGACAGTCCATTTGCATGATAAGTGTTAAAATGTGAACCATGCATGTTGGACTGTAACAAAACACGCTCGTTCACATAAACGAGTTAAACAACAAGTATAAACATATAATTAAATTAAATGATGAATATAAAATGGAGACATCAGCCAATCCAAATTGTTGTGTTGGTCGTGATCGCTCTCAGCTGAGAGCAAATGCAAGGGGCACAAGCAACTCTGGAATCGGATAAAACTGGGATGAAGACCGATCAATGACTGAAACCCAGCCAACCTCAATGAAATAAGGGAGGTGGATGGGAATTCAATCAATAGATTGAGATTCACAGAAAACCTTTAGAGCCAAGTCCAGAGCAATCAGGTTATAAACTTATATTAATCGTAATAGTGGGATACATCCCATTGAAAATTGAGTCCTGAAGGTATTCTCGTATGCAAAGAAAAGATCCAAAAAACCTTGCGTTTACATAAGGTTCTAAACCTGTCACCCCCTCTAATGGGAACATTGATATTTTCTATGCCTTGGATCAAAAGGCTGGAGGTATTCTTAAGATGTACAGAATTCCAGTGTTTGGCGACATTGGTGTTCTTATTAATTTGAATGTCGTACAAGTGGTCATGTAAACGGTCCCTAAGTCTCCGGCTGGTCCGACCTACATATTATACATTGAAAAAAATGGTAATCAATAAAAAGCCACCCTAATGATTACCCCACCGCGCTGATTAACAGAAGATAATGGTGAACAAATTTTAACAGCAGCCTCTTTAAATATAAACCTGTAAAAAATAATAGTAAACACACTAAAAATAGGGTGACAAACTATAAGTGGCGCTAAATAAATATAACAATCATATTGGTATATAATGTGATTCAAAAATAATTTGTGAAATTTTCTTAAATCCTGAAAGTGAAAAAAGCATAAAGAAAACCACAAAAGCCGTGTATAAAGTGATGTAGTGATCAACACAATAAAGTCCATATAAATGTGTAGTATTAGTCAGGGCCGATCCTAGGGTCACAGGCGCCTGGGTGCAGAAATATTTCTGGCGCCCCCACGTGGGCGTGGTTATCTTACAAACTCCTCCCCTTACACATGTTTCTATGGCAACGACTCAAACACAGAGATGCTCCCCTAAGAAGTCGTCGTTACCCAGGGATCCTCCCATGATCCTTTAACAATAAAGAAAATACAGGAAGAGCATACACTAATGACACCTGGAGGATAGTCTCTCTGATGCACACAGAGAGGGCTTCTGTTAGAGAGTCTGTTAGGAAGAGCCCCCAGACATAGTACAAGAGACGGTCAGAGAGTGCAGACATATTACAGGTGATGGTCAAAGAGTGCAGACATGATACAAGAGACGGTCAGAGAGTGCAGACATATTACAGGAGACGGTCAGAGAGTGCAGACATATTACAGGAGACGGTCAGAGAGTGCAGACATGATACAAGAGACGGTCAGAGAGTGCAGACATATTACAGGAGATGGTCAGAGAGTGCAGACATATTACAGGAGATGGTCAGAGAGTGCAGACATATTACAGGAGATGGTCAGAGAGTGCAGACATATTACAGGAGACGGTCAGAGACTGCAGATTTAATACAGGTGACGGTCAGAGACTGCAGATATAATACAGGAGACGGTCAGAGACTGCAGATATAATAGCATGAAGGAGTTGGGGCAGTTTAAATTTCTTTTAAATTGTATTTTATTACACAGAAAAACAAATATTACACTGTATCTTTACATTTTTTTTTTTTTTTCATTTTTGCTTTCACAAGAGATGAACAACAGCCCTTGTGATAGCATGGGCCATGACATGTCCTCTTTATGGAGGGATCTGGGGTCTTTTATACCCCATATCTGTCCTCTGGCCTCCAAAGCATAAGATCAAACCGAGATCAGTTTGATCAGATACTTGTTCAAGCCGGTAATGGTGTCATTACATGAGCCCGAAACAGAAAGTGATAAAATCCTCATCACTTCCAGTTTCTGACATCACATGGTGGGAGGAACAACATCCATCCCTCTCACTGTGTCCCAGTAACCAGATGCTACTGGTCACATCTAGCAGTAAAGGTGGTGGTGGAACCCCCTTCCACTGCCTGTAAAAGTAATACAGGGGCTTCTTAGCCACTAGGATTACTTTTACTTTGTGCAGAATTGCTGGTGTTAAAAAATGATATCTTGATCATTGTTGTAGTGATGACCAAGATATCACCCTTCCAATCCAGCGACGTACTGATACATCGCTGGATGGGAAGCAGTTAAAATTAAGTGTAAATTAGCATTACACTGTTTCTTATTATCATCAGCATTACAATTATCACACAGGCAGCACTGTAAGCAGGTGCTCTATCATCAGGGCCGATCCTAGGGTCACAGACGCCTGGGTGCAGAAATATTTCTGGCGCCCCCACATGGGCGTGGTCACCATCTTACCAACTCCTCCCCTTTACAAATATTTCTAGGACAACGACTCAAACACAGAGATGCTCCCCTAAGAAGTCTTCGTTACCCTAGGATCCTCCCATGATCTTTTAACAATTAAGAAAATACTGGAAGAGAGTACACTAATGAGACCTGGAGGGGAGTCTCTCTGATGAACACAGAGAGGGCTTCTGTTAGAGAGTGCCCCAAGACATACTACAGGAGATGCTCAGAGACTGTAGACATGATACAAGAGACGGTCAGAGACTGCAATCATAGTACAGGAGATGGTCAGAGAGTGCAGACATATTACAGGATACGGTCAGAGAGTGCAGACATATTACAGGACATGGTCAGAGACTGCAGACATACTACAGGAGATGGTCAGAGACTGGAGATATAATACAGGAGATGGTCAGAGACTGCAGATATAATACAGGAGATGGTCAGAGACTGCAGTTCCTATGGACGCTAGTAGATAATGGCCGATCGGCCCTCTCACCTGACCCAGCAACAACGGTTCCTCTGATCAGGAGTCAGCTCACTCTGAATTGCCCATGGTAGAGCCCAGGTCTGTATTCTGGCAATGACTCCATTCTTTTTTACACCAGGGATGGCGCCAGGCTGTGTGGCTTTCACTCTGGTGGCGCAGGGCAGCGGTGTTCTCTCTCTGATGGTGTTCTCTCAGCACTGTCCACTCCCTCTGGAGTCCTGGGTGCACTTCCCTGAAAGCTTTCCTGGGCTCCTGGCTCTCTCTCTCTCTCCCATTCAG
Source organism: Rana muscosa (assembly GCA_029206835.1). Taxonomy (NCBI): domain Eukaryota; kingdom Metazoa; phylum Chordata; class Amphibia; order Anura; family Ranidae; genus Rana; species Rana muscosa. The sequence continues at coordinate 855,351,416 of CM055121.1, read as the reverse complement.
CTGGGCATGCTGTGTGGGCTGCAGTTTCTTTGTTACAGTGGGGCTGCCAGTCCTCGAACTACATGTCCCGCAATCCTCTTCTCTGCTCCTTTTTCTATTCTATTTCTTCCCTGGCTGATATGAAGGTGGGGGGAAGAAACATAGTGGGCGGCTGTGCTGGCAAGCGCCGTTTACTAGTACAGCATTGCGTGCGAGGAGGAGAGGGAGGGGGGAAAGAAGAGCCCGCAGCTGCAGTGGCGTCACCCCCCTTCCACCACCTATAGTCGCCCCTCAGTACAGACCCCCTCCACTAAGTATAGACCCCCTCCGTCAGTGCAGACTCCCCACTAAGTATAAACCCCTCCCTCAGAACAGACCCCCAAGGACAAACCACCCCCTCCATTAGTACAGACCCCCCAGGACAAACCAATCCATCTCCATTAGTACAGACTCCCCAGGACAAACCCCCCCATTAGCACAGACCCCCAGGACAAACTCTCCCATTAGTAAAGACTCCCCCCCAAGACAAACCCCCCCTCCATTCGTACAGACCCCTCCAGGACAACCCCCCATAGTACAGACTCCCTTCAGGACAACCCCCCCATAGTACAGACTCCCCCCAGGACAAACCCCCCCATTAGTACAGACTCCCCCCAGGAGAAACCCACCCCTCCATTAGTACAGACTGCCCCAGGACAAACCACCCCCCAACTTTAGTACAGACCCCTCCAGGACAACCCCCCCATTAGTACAGACTCTCCCCAGGACAAACCCTGCCTCCATTAGTACAGACCCCTCCAGGACAACCCCCCCATTAGTACAGACTCCCCCAGGACAACCCCCCCTCCATTAATACAGACCCCCCAGGACAAACCCCCCCTTAGCCCAGACCCCTCCAGGACAACCCCCCCATTAGTAAAGACTCCCCCCAGGACAAACCCCCCTCCATTAGTACAGACCCCTCCAGGACAACCCCCCATTAGTACAGACTCCCCCCAGAACAAACCCAGCCTCCATTAGTACAGACCCCCCCAGGACAAACCCCCCTCTCCATTAGTACAGACTCCCCCCAGGACAAACCCCCCTCTCTATTATTACAGACCCCCAGGACAACCTCCCCATTAGTACAGACTCCCCCCCAAGACAAACCCCACCTCCATTAGTACAGACCCCTCCAGGACAACCCCCCCATTAGTACAGACTCCCCCATTAGTAAAGACTCCCCCCAGGGCAAACCCCCCTCCATTAGTACAGACCCCCCCAGGACAACCCCCCATTAGTACAGACTCCCCCCAGGACAAACCCAGCCTCCATTAGTACAGACCCCCCCCCAGGACAAACCCCCCTCTCCATTAGTACAGACTCCCCCCAGGACAAACCCCCCTCTCTATTAGTACAGACCCCCCAGGACAACCCCCCCATTAGTACAGACTCCCCCCAAGACAAACCCTGCCTCCATTAGTACAGACCCCTCCAGGACAACCCCCCCATTAGTAAAGACTCCCCCAGGACAAACCCCGCCTCCATTAGTACAGACTCCCCCCAGGACAAACCCCCCTCCATTAATACAGACCCCCCAGGAAGAACCCCCCCATTAGTCCAGACCCCTCCAAGACAAACCCCCCCAGGACAAACCCCCCCCATTAGTACAGACTCCCCCCAGGACAAACCCCCCCTCCGGCCCCCTCCATTAGTCCCCCCCCATTACATACATAAAAACACCCGGCGGCAGCTGAAGAGGAGAGGACAATGTGCAGCCGCGCCGCCCGGGTGGAGCACAGATCACAGCAGCAGCAGGCAGGAGCTAAGACACAGAGAGGAGGAGAAGGCATGGACCGCCCCCTCAGCGACGGCATTGCGCGGCTTGTCTCTCTCCACACAGAGAGAGCCGCTCTGAGCTCTGCTTCACTCTCCTCCTCTGACAGGAGGAAGGAGGAGGGAGGGGGGGGACGCCGGGCTTAGGTTTGAAAAACACATCGGCGGCGGCGACTAGCACGGACAAGGAGAGGAGGTGGAGAATAGAGGGGAGCACTCTGGCGCTTCAGCGCCCCCACCTCTGTGGCGCCTGGGTGAACTGAACCCCCCGCACCATATCTAGGATCGGCCCTGGTATTAGTGTTCAAAAGTAGATTAAGTTCATCTTCTCTTCCACCGCACCACAGTGTTCAAGTAAATCAAAACCCCCTTCAGATGAAACACTCACCGCAATGTAATGCCTCACACTCTCGTGTTTTGGCAGATACACAAATAACACCTCTCAAATAGGTGGATTGGTTCAGCATCCAATAGAATGATCTTCAAATTAGCTCCATATAAATGTAAAGATAAAGAGTGCAAAGAATAGTGTAATACTGCAAAATTCAGTTTTTATTTATGTACTACAAATCCTTCAAATATTGCACTCACATGGTAACCAATCAAGTTAAGCAAAATTACACTGCAACCGAAAATCCACAGCAACAGCTCCACACACGCTTTACCAAGTTTTCAGTAGTAGGGGCGTGGCTACACGGCAGGCTACTGAAAACTTGGTAAAGCGTGTGTGGAGTGCAGTGTGATATACAATTTAGCCACCTTTGGAAACGGCGACCACGAGCGGAGAGGACAGGTAGAGAGTGTACACTGTGCTGTTCTGTGCCCTGTGCTGATCTTGGGTCCGCCGTGACCAGTATTCGTTGGTGGAGACAGTTTGAAGCTGTTGCTGTGGATTTTCGGTTGCAGTGTAATTTTGCTTACCTTGATTGGTTACCATGTGAGTGCAATATTTGAAGGATTTGTAGTACATAAATAAAAACTGAATTTTGCAGTATTACACTATTCTTTGCACTCTTTATCTTTACATTTATATGGAGCTAATTTGAAGATCATTCTATTGGATGCTGAACCAATCCACCTATTTGAGAGGTGCTATTTGCGTATCTGCCAAAACACGAGAGTGTGAGGCATTACATTGTGGTGAGTGTTTCATCTGAAGGGGGTTTTGATTCACTTGAACACTGTGGTGCGGTGGAAGAGAAGAGGAACTTAATCTACTTTTGAACACTAATACTACACATTTATATGGACTTTATTGTGTTGATCACTACATCACTTTATACACGGCTTTTGTGGTTTTCTTTATGCTTTTTTCACTTTCAGGATTTAAGAAAATTTCACAAATTATTTTTGAATCACATTATTATTTAGCGCCACTTATAGTTTGTCACCCTATTTTTAGTGTGTTTACTATTATTTTTTACATATTATACATGACATTCTTCACACGTGATGACATAAACTACATATTTGGTATTGCAGTTGATGAACTGTGAAATCTCAAAACTTTTGTTGTTGGTGCAGGACTTGACACATTGACCTTTTTTTAGTAAAATGACAATAATCGCAGCTTTTGATGCCACACTTGAAGTTACCCTTGAATTTTAGCCAGTTGTTGACCACCGGAGTGCTCAAGAACAGGCTGGGTGAAAGCGAGCTCCCTAACGTGGGTGCTCTATGAGATACCGACTTGATGCCCTTGGACAATATCTCATTGTAAATTGGGTCATTGAGCAGAATGGGAAGGTACTTCGTGACAGTGTTTTTAATTTTTGTAAATTCAGTGCTATATGGGGTGGAAAAAACAGGTATATTGCCAAAAGTATTACATGTACCACTGGCAGTAGTGTTCCTGTTGGTGTTTTCCAGCAAATTATCCCTAGAAATGATGCTGGCAGCTGAAAGGGCTCTGTCAATGGTTTTACTAGGATAACCCCTGTCTTTAAACCTTAGTGCCATTTCCTGGGCTTCCTTTCTATAGTTGTCCAGTGTACTACAAATACGTTTAAGTCTAAGGAATTGCCCGTATGGTACCCCTTTGATGGTATGTGTTGGGTGGGCTGAGTCGGCTCTCAAAAGGGCATTACCTGCCGTGGGTTTTCTATGTAGGCTGGTGACCACCATGCGCCCAACCCCAGTAAGTTTAACATCCAAAAATTTGATAGTGGTCACACGGAGGTCACCGGTGAACCTTAAATTGAGGGAATTGTCATTAAGGTATACAAGCCAACTGCTGGGGTCAGCCTCCCCATCTGAGGTGACAAATAGGAGATCGTCTATGTAACGACAGTAGAACACCGTGTCAAGGCGGCGGGGGCTATCATGTCCAAAGATGCGGGACCTCTCCCACCAACCCATGAACAGGTTGGCCAAGGAAGGCCAAAATTTCGCGCCCATGGAGGCCCCGCATCTTTGGAGGTAATAGTCCCCGTCAAACATAAAAAAGTTATGTGTTAATAGGTACTCTAGAGACTGCAGAATGAAGTCCTGGAGGACCAATGAAAATGTCCCTGATTCCCGAAGGAACTTGGCTACCACTTGTATGCCTAAATGGTGTGGAATGCTGGAATATAGGCTGGTGACATCACAGCTGACCCATCTATAGTTTTCTTTCCTATGCCCAGTGTACTGTACACTGGGCACAGTGTTCAGCTAAAGCTGACTGCAGACCATTCCTGTTCTCTTTCTAATAATAGAGGCAGGCAGTTGAGCTACGCTGCAGTATTTTAAGTCAGTGTACTGTACACTGGGCACAGTGTTCAGCTAAAGCTGACTGCAGACCATTCCTGTTCTCTTTCTAATAATACAGGCAGGCAGTTGAGCTAAGCTCTAGTATATTAAGTCAGTGTACTGTACACTGGGCACAGTGTTCAGCTAAAGCTGACGGCAGACCATTCCTGTTCTATTTCTAATAATACAGGCAGGCAGTTGAGCTAAGCTGCAGTATATTAAGTCAGTGTACTGTACACTGGGCACAGTGTTCAGCTAAAGCTGACTGCAGACCATTCCTGTTCACTTTCTAATAATACAGGCAGGCAGTTGAGATAAGCTGCAGTATATTAAGTCAGTGTACTGTATACTGGGCACAGTGTTCATCTAAAGCTGACTGCAGACCATTCCTGTTCTATTCCTAATAATACAGGCAGGCAGTTAAGCTAAGCTTCAGTATATTAAGTCAGTGTACTGTATACTGGGCACCGTGTGCAGCTAAAGCTGACTGCAGACAATTCCTTGTGTAACTAATCCAATACATCAAATAAAGTTGTCTGGAAGGCCAACAAGGAGAGGCAGACACACACAGGCCAATAAAAGAGGGCAAGCAGGCTCTGTGTCTAGAGGCAACAGTGCTGGCCATGGACATAGTGCATCCTCATCAGCACGTGGCCGTGGGGCACGCTTGTCCTTTTTTTCGGCAGCTGGCCGTGTTGAGCCGCAACATACTGAAGAATTGGTAGAGTGGATGACCAAGCCATCCTCATCCTCCTCATCCTCTCTCACCCAGCCTCAGGGTACTTTGTCTGCCAAAGCAGCTGCCAAAGCGGCCTCTTCCATTGGCTCGATGGCATCAGTCACTCCTTCCCTAGCCCCACCATGTCCTGAGGAGTCCCCCGAACTGTTTGACTACAGTGTTGGGTACATGCTGCAGGAGAATGTGCAGCGTTTTGAAGGCTCCGATGATGGTACCCAGCTTGAGGAAGGCAGTAATGTGAGCCCAGAGAGAGGGGGTGCCCAAGAAGGACAGCAAACTGGCAGTCATGTTCCCCCAGCTGCAGCATACTGCCAGGTTTGCTCCAGTGACGAGGAGGGAGGGGATGATGAGGTAACTGACTCTACATGGGTGCCTGATAGGAGAGAGGAGGAGGAGGAGGAGGCACATCTCCAACGAGGCAGGATGCCATCCAGGGGCCAGCTTAAGGGAAGCACACCGAATGCATCACACCGCAGAGCTCCGCATGTGCAAGGCGCTGCTGTCTCTGTGCGTTATTCCAAAAGTTCTTTGGTGTGGGCCTTTTTTCAGACGTGTGCAGCAGATCACACCATTGCTATTTGCAACATATGTCTGAAGCGTATCTCGCGTGGCCAAAACATGAGCCACATGCTTGACCAGACATATGTTGTCAGAGAACGTACCTTGCCAGGCGTGTTGGTGGTCGCTTTGGTGTGCGTTCGCGCGCCGATGCGCGCTGATGTTGGGCATGTTCCTGTCCGCGCTGGTGCACTTCCCAGACTTTGGGCGCGCGCACCTGTGCGTGATGGTGTGCCTGTGCACGCGGGTGCATGTGCGCGCATTGCGTGCGCACGCATTGCGTGCGCGCGCATGCGCCATTGCGCACGCTGATGCGCCATTGCGCACGCTGATGCGCCGATGCGCCATTGCGCGCGCCGATGCATGCCGGTTTGCCCATTTAAACTCCTGGAACACTTCAGACCGGTGCTGTCTGATCTACAGTCCCCTGTGTATCCTGCTCCTGTTAATTGCCTGAAACCTGATCTTCTGACCACCCGGCTTGTTACTGGACTTTTCCTGCTATCCGCCTGCACCCGACCTCAGCCTGTCTTTGACCCTGAACCTGCCTACCCCGCTGTTGTCGAACCCTGCTTGTCTTGACCACTCTCTCTGCACCTGCCCAGCTGCGCTGCTCTACACATCTGCCTGCCTACCTGCCTGCCTGCATCCAGCCTGGCTCAGCTACTCTCCTGAACCCAGGATCCGGAGCTGCCTTCCAGTAACCACTCTCAGGCTCTCTTACCCTTCCGCACTCCCGTGCCTCCTGTCTGCACTACCAGGGGCCCGCGAGTCGGATCCATACGGGGGACCTTCCTCTGCTCTAACGGACTCGCTGATCAGGTACGTACAACCCTGACAGTATCAGACAGCCATGTCCGAGTCTGAGCAGGGAAGGGATCCCATGGAGGAATTGTGCAGACACCTGAATGGGCTGACGCAAGCCGTGAAAGACCTCCAAGCCGGCTATACCAGATTGGAGGAGAGGGTACAAGTTCTGTCCACACCTGCCAGCTCTCAAGGCGCCACATCCACGGGATACTCAGCTACACCTTCTGTCATCATGCTTCCTCCGGAACCCAGGGTCCCTACACCCGAGAAGTTTGCGGGCGACCGTAGTAAATATCGTGCGTTCCGCAACGCCTGCGAACTTTTCTTCGCCTTGCAACCCCGCACCTTTTCTCTGGAGGTAACCAAGGTGGGCTTCGTCATCTCCCTGCTGACCGACGAGCCGCAGGCCTGGGCTCACCGCCTCCTAGAGCAGAAGGATGCCTCCTTGGAGACCCTTGCCACGTTCTTTGCCGCTATGTCCCAACTTTACGAGGATCCGCAACAAGCTGCTACCGCAGAATCCGTTCTTCACTCTCTCCTGCAAGGCCGCAGAGCGGCCGAGGACTATGCAGCAGAGTTCAAACGATGGAGTTCCGACACGAAATGGAATGACGCTGCTTTGCGCTATCAATTCCGGATGGGCTTGTCGGATCAGCTCAAGGACGAGCTAGCACGTGTCGGATTTCCCCAAACCCTGGACAAGCTAATAGATCTGTCAATTCAGATCGACCGGCGCCTGAGAGAGCGCCGCTCCGAGAGGACCTCCAGTCAATTCCGACCCACCTGGTTGCTTCCCAAGGTTCCAAACCCAGTCCGTCTGGCACCACCGGCTTCCCCGTCGCCGGCCTTAGATGACCCGGAACCCATGCAACTGGGCCTACTTCGCCCTTCTCTCCCAAAGAACGCCAGCACAGGCGTACCAACAATCTGTGCATGTACTGTGGTGAACCAGGACACTACGTAAGATCCTGCCCGGCCAAGATGCGTAAGTGCCTGCCTGTTTCTTCTACTTGTGCCTCTTTGTTGCCTAACCCAACTTCTCACTTGGCTCTCTCCATTTCTTTACAGCCCCCCGGAAGGACTACCGCAATCCCAGTATCCGCCATTATTGATTCGGGGGCATGCAGCTGCTTTATCGATTTGACATTTGCTGCCAATCATCACATTCCCCTGCAGCTGAAATCCCGGGGACTTGCAGTACACCTCGCTGATGGTTCCATTATTAAATCCGGCCTTGTCACTCAGGAAACCGTTCCCTTGTTGGCCTCCTTGGCAACCCACCATCAGGAGTTCCTAAGTCTGGATGCCATCTTCTCTCCGTTATTCCCCGTCGTTTTGGGGATGCCCTGGCTGCAAGCCCATAACCCCAATATTGACTGGTCTACAGGGAGGGTCAAATTCCTCTCAGATTATTGCCAGCAACATTGCCTGCAACAAGCCTCTACTGACCGTCCTCATCTGCTCTGTCTGGACACAGGCTCTGACCTTCAGAAAACCATCCCTGAGCCCTATCACGACTTTCTGGACGTGTTCAGTAAGAAGGGAGCAGAAACCCTTCCTCCTCACAGACCATATGATTGCCCTATAGAACTTTTGCCTGGGACTGAAGTACCGTTTGGGAGGATCTTCCCATTGACCGAGCAGGAATTGGGCACCCTGAAGGTCTACATCGATGACAACCTAAAAAAAGGGTTCATCCGCCCGTCCACCTCGCCTGCAGGTGCGGGCATCTTTTTTGTTGAAAAAAAGGACCATTCCCTACGCCCCTGTATTGATTATCGGGAGTTGAACAAAATCACCATTAAAAACCGTTATCCATTACCTCTCGTGCCGGAACTTTTCCAGAGGCTGGGAACGGCAGTCATATTCACCAAGCTTGACCTCCGAGGGGCGTACAACCTGATCCGCATTCGAGAGGGGGACGAGTGGAAAACGGCCTTCCGCACGCGATTCGGGCACTACGAGTACCTAGTTATGCCGTTCGGACTGTGTAATGCTCCGGCTACCTTCCAACATTTTGTCAACGACATTTTCCGTGATTACCTGGACTTGTACGTCATAGTATACCTGGACGATATCTAGATATTCTCCTCCTCAGTAGACGGCCATCGCAGGCATGTCCGGAATGTCCTTGTTCGGCTCAGACAACATGAACTTTACGCCAAACCGGAGAAATGTGAGTTCGAGCGGCAAAGTATCCAGTTTCTCGGGTTGATCATTTCGATTGAGGGCATTAAAATGGACCCTCAGAAGGTGTCGGCTATCCTGGACTGGCCTGCTCCCACAGATAAAAAAGGGGTCCAGCGCTTCATCGGATTTTCCAAATTTTACCGGAAGTTCATCAGAAGTTTCTCGTCCAATTGTCGCCCCTCTTACTGAATTAACCAAACAAGGAAACCGATTCTATTGGTCCCCTAGAGCCCAAGCTGCCTTTGACAAACTGAAGGAATTATTTGTCTCTGCCTCCATCCTGAAGCACCCTGACCCTGCACTACCCTTCGTCCTGGAAGTGGACGCTTCCAAAAATGCAATGGGGGCTGTGCTATCCCAGGGTCAGGGGGCCAAAGCCTTACTCTTTCCAGTGGCCTTCTTCTCGTGCAAGCTTTCTACTGCGGAACGGAACTACGACGTGGGAGATCGGGAACTCCTGGCTATCAAGGCCGCATTAGAAGAGTGGCGTTACCTGCTCGAGGGGGCTGCACACCCCATTTTGGTCTACACGGACCACAAGAACCTTGAGTACCTGAGAACAGCTAAGAAACCAAGGCAGGCAAGGCGGGCACTTTTTTTCTCAAGGTTTCTGTTTCACATCACCTACAGGCCTGGCTCAAAAAACATTAAACCGGACGCACTGTCCCGAATGTTCAGCATTCCTGAAGAGAACTTACCTGTTGACACCATCCTCCCTGCCGGGAACTTCCTGCTGCTTCAAGAAGACCTCATGTCCCGTATTGAGCTGGCGTCTGCTGGCTTGACCTCTCTTCCGGAGAACTGTGTCAGGGCACAAGATGGTCTGATCAGGCACGAGGGCAAAATTCTGGTCCCAGAGGGTCTTCGGATAGCTGTTCTGGAACTTTGCCATGACCACAAGTTGGCCGGACATTTCGGTACCTTGAAAACGGCCGAGCTAATCAAGCGCACTTTCTGATGGCCGCAGCTGGGTAGCGACTGCAAAAGCTACGTGGACTCATGCAACACCTGCTCCCGGAACAAGAATAGCCGGATGAGGGCCTGGGGTCTATTAAAACCTTTACCTGTCCCTGAAAGACCCTGGAAGATGGTGTCGATGGACTTCATAGTGGAGCTCCCTCTGTCCGAAGGATTCTCCACGGTCTTTGTTGTCATCGACAGGCTGTCCAAAATGGCTCATTTTTTGCCCATGAAAGGCACACCTTCCACCATGGAGACGGCAAAGGTTTTTATCAGGGAGATAGTGAGGCTCCATGGAGTCCCGGCAAGTATTGTCTCAGACCGAGGTGTCCAGTTCACCTCCAGATTTTGGAAGGCTCTTTGTGGTTCTCTGGAAATTGAGTTGGCATTCTCTTCGGCTTATCACCCTCAGACGAATGGTCAAACAGAGAGAACCAACCAAACCTTAGAACAGTACCTCCGTTGCTTTTCCTCCTTTTCCCAGGATGATTGGGTCTCTCTGCTCCCCATCGCTGAATTTGCTTACAACAACTCCCTGCACTCTGCCACTAAGCAAACCCCATTCTTTGCCAACTATGGTTTCCATCCTTCCTTTTTACCCAGTACCATACCCGAATGCACCATCCCTGCAGTGTCCGAAACAATGGACTTCTTCATCTCCAATAACAAACTTCTACAGGAGACCATGTCCAAGACCCAGGAGTACAACAAGAGGATGTTTGATAGGAAAAGGAGAGGGGAACTCATTCTGGAGCCTGGCAACCAGGTGTGGTTATCCACAATCAACCTAAAGATGGCCTGTCCGTCAAGGAAGTTGGGCCCTAAGTTCATGGGACCTTTCTCGGTAAAGAGGAGAATCAACAATGTGGCATATGAGCTCGACCTACCCAACACCCTGAAGGTCCACCCAGTCTTTCATGTGACACTATTAAAGCCGGTTGTCCCTAACCCCTTCGCTGGCCGTAACACTGGCCCACCGGAACCTGTTTTGATCGACAACGAGGAGGAATTTGAGGTAGAGGCAATCCTGGACTGTAGGAAAAGACACAACCAGATTCCATACCTAATTAAGTGGAGAGGTTACGGCCCAGAAGATAATTCCTGGGAACCCGAAAGCGGCATACATGCGGAGGAACTCATGCAAGCTTTCAGAAGGTCTCATGCCGCGAAGATCGCTCAATTGGGCATCCGGAGGCTGCCCTTAAGGGGGGGGGCACTGTCAGAGAACAAACCTTGCCAGGCGTGTTGGTGGTCGCTTTGGTGTGCGTTCGCGCGCGCCGATGCGCGCTGATGTTGGGCATGTTCCTGTCCGCGCTGGTGCACTTCCCAGACTTCGGGCGCGCGCGCCTGTGCGCGATGGTGTGCCTGTGCGCGCGGGTGCATGTGCGCGCATTGCGTGCGCGCGCGTGTGCCATTGCGCACGCTGATGCGCCGATGTGCCATTGCATGCCGGTTTGCCCATTTAAACTCCTAGAACACTTCACACCGGTGCTGTCTGATCTACAGTCCCCTGTGTATCCTGCTCCTGTTAATTGCCTGAAACCTGATCTTCTGACCACCCGGCTTGTTACTGGACTTTTCCTGCTATCCGCCTGCACCCGACCTCAGCCTGTCTTTGACCCTGAACCTGCCTACCCCGCTGTACCATACTGCCTGAACGTTGCTGAACCCTGCTTGTCTTGACCACTCTCTCTGCACCTGCCCAGCTGCGCTGCTCTACACATCTGCCTGCCTACCTGCCTGCCTGCAGCCAGCCTGGCTCAGCTACTCTCCTGAACCCAGGATCCGGAGCTGCCTTCCAGTAACCACTCTCAGGCTCTCTTACCCTTCCGCACTCCCGTGCCTCCTGTCTGCACTACCAGGGGCCCGCGAGTCGGATCCGTACGGGGGACCTTCCTCTGCTCTAACGGACTCGCTGATCAGGTACGTACAACCCTGACATATGTCGACCTGTCATGCAGTCCATTGGCAAGCATAAATAAAAGACCCACACCAAAGAACAAAGCGGACCTCTCCTTGCTCCCCATCAGCTGGGATCTCCAACCTCACTATACCTTTAGTCCTCTCAGAAACCTGCACTGAGAGGAATGAAGGTGTAGAATTAGGTGTGTCACTGCCAAGTACTTGAGGACAATCTGCTATCTGTACACCAACGTCCAATTGTACCAGGCAAATTTCCCTGCCCCAGCTGCTGCACCGCCAAAAGAAATTCGCTCCAAGCCATCCACATGCCCAGCGGTTGAATGCTAGCTTGGCTAAATTGCTAGTGTCATGGATATGCAGTAATGTTTGTCTGTCAGCTTACCTTCCTCCTCATGTGTTCACCTTAGAGGCCAGACTCACTTCACCTGGCTGCTTTTATAATCTCTCCTCCCAGTCTGGCTCCACCCCAGGCCCTATCACAGAACTCTATATTAACCTGTGCAGTGCAAGTCTGCCTTGCTGATCAATGTGTTTGTTTAAGCATTGTGTGTTTGGGGTCCTGCCTGCTGTGTGCTACGTCTGTCTCTCTGTTACCGATATTGGCTTGTTCCCGACTATCCCTGTCTGCTTGTGACCTTGACCTTTGGCTTGTCCTTTGTTTATCCTTGTCTGCTTGTTGCCCTGACCTTGGCCTTTCCCCTCACTATTCTTGTATCCTGTGCTGCTGCTTCCCCTCTATCCTCCTTATCCTACGGAGCGTGAGCTAGGGGACTCTAGGGGCCGCGACCTACACCCAGCTGCAGCGTAATATCCTCACCACTAGAGGCTCTGGTGAAAACCTGCTGGGTCTTAGACTCTGCCCTGGGGAATCTTGGCTCTAGCTTCCTGTGGATCCCTGTTGTGCTCTACTGGTCCCGCTTTCCAACCTGACAGCTAGCACTTCAACTGCTGTCTTTTCAGTTGGTAGACTCTGCCCCCTTCCGTGAGTTTGTGGAATGTGTGGTACCTCAGTGGCAGGTTCCCAAACGCAACTTTTTTTTACGGAAGGCGATTCCGGCATGTGGAAGGCAATGTCTTTGCCTCGCTGGACAGGGCGGTCAGCGGTAAGGTGCATATTACTGCTAACTCATGGTCCAACAGGCATGGACAAGGTTGTTACCTCTCTTTCACGGCCCACTGGGTGACTCTGCTGGCAGCTGGGAAGGATGCAGGACAGGGTGCAGTAGTGTTGGAGGTTGTCCCGCCACCCCGCCTCCAAAATGCTACTAGTGGTGATTCTGACACACCTCTCTCCTCCACCCCTCCTCTTCTTCTTCCTCCATGGCCTCTTCCTCTGCTGATTTGTCCTCTGAACCACCGGTGCTCCGTAGGCGTTCAAGGGGCTACGCAAGTACGCAGGCAAAAAGATGCCATGCAGTGCTTGAGCTGGTGTGCTTGGGGGATAGGAGCCACACTGGGGCAGAGATTCTGTCAGCTCTGCAGGGGCAGGCTCAGAGGTGGTTGACACCATGCCAGCTTAAGCAAGGAATGGTGGTTTGCGACAATGGCACCAACCTCCTCTCCGCCCTCCGACAGGGACAGCTGACCCATGTGCCCTGTTTGGCTCACGTCCTTAACTTGGTGGTGCAAAGATTCTTGGGCAGGTACTCGGGCTTACAGGATGTCCTGAGGCAGGCCAGGAAAGTCTGTGTGCATTTTCGCCAGTCAGATAATGCCAGTGCTCGGGTGGCTGACCTCCAAAAGGAATACAACCTGCCCAAGAATTGCTTAATCTGTGACATGCCCACCAGGTGGAACTCAACGTTGGCCATGCTGCAGCGGCTGCACATGCAGCAGAGGGCCATCAATGAGTATCTGTGCGACTATGGCACCAGGACAGGGTCAGGGGAGCTTGTTTTTTTTTGCCACGCCAGTGGGGCATGATCAGGGATGCATGCACTGTCCTGTCACCATTTGAGGAGGCCACGAGGATGGTGAGCAGTGACAGTGCATGCATCAAAGACACTGTCCCTCTTGTCTACCTATTGGAGCACACACTGCGTGGAATAATGGACAGGGCACTTGAGGCAGAACAGAGGGAGGAAGAGGAGGACTTCTTTACCTCTCAAGGCCCCCTTTATCCAGACGGTGTTCCTGCTGGCCCGCCGATCACACAGGAAGAGGACGAGGAGGAGGAGGATTGTGTCAGCATGGAGGTGGAGCCTAGCACTCAGCATCAGCAGCAGTCTTCAAGGGATCATTTACAGTCCCAAGAAATCCATGGACTTGTACGTGGCTGGGAGGAGGTGGCTGCGGATCATGTCGTCCTTAGTGACCCAGAGGTCTCCGGACCGAATGCCTCAGCAAACCTACGCTGCATGGCCTCCCTGATCCTGCAAAGCCTGCGAAAGGATCCTCATATTCGTGGAATCAAGGAGAGGAATCATTACTGGCTGGCAACCCTCCTTGATCCATGTTACAAGGGTAAGGTTGCGGACCTTATCCAGCCGTCGCAGAGGGAGCTGAGGATGAAACATCTTTGGGAGGCCTTGCAGAAAGGTTTGTGCAATGCGTTTCCAGAGCCTGGGAGGTTACAAATTCCTGGTCCTGGACAACGTGTTGCTGAGGCTTCGGTCAGTCACAGAAGGAGCGGTGGAGAAGGTGGCCGTCTGACCGATACGTTTTTAGACAATTTTTTAGTCCGCAGCCTCAAGGTATGATCGGTTCCAGCAACCATTGCCAGCGTCTGATTCACATGGTGCAGGAATACCTAGGGGCAAGATCAGACTTGGACACCTTTCCCACCGAAAATCCTCTGGGTTACTGGGTCTTGAAGATGGATCACCGGCCAGAACTTGCACAATATGCAATTGAGCTACTGGCCTGTCCTGCATCCAGTGTTCTTTTGGAACGCACATTCAGTGCTGCTGGAGGCTTTGTAACTGATCACAGGGTGCGCCTGTCCACCGGCTTGGTCGATCGTCTTACCTTCATAAAAATGAATCAGTCTTGGATCACCAGCTACCAAGCACCTGATGCTAATGTAACCGACTATTTTTTTTTTTTATGTGAGATCCCTTCAAGACTGCCTATGCTGATGCTGAGTGACTATCCTGTTATGCTGAGTGACTATCCTCTTCCTCCTGTTTATGTTGATAGCTTGTAAGAACATTTTTGTTTCTGGGCAACGCCACCAGTGCCTAAGGCCCAATTTTTCTGCCCCTGTTTAACAGGGGTGTGTAATTATAATTTTTGCTGCAATACTTTGCAGCAGGGCTCATTCCTGTGCTCCAACTAGAGTATCTGTGAGGGGTTGCAGTGTTGTGGCACCAGTGCCTAAGGCCCATTTTTTCTGGCCCTGTTTAACAGGGGCGTGTAATTACAATTTTTACTGTAATACTTTGCAGCAGCTCTCATTCGTGCACTCCAACTAGAGTATCTGTGAGGGGTTGCAGTGTTGTGGCACCAGTGCCTAAAGCCCAATTGTTCTGCCCCTGTTCAACAGGGGCATGTAATTACAATTCTTGATCTAATATTTAACAGCAGGGCCCATTCCTGCGGATACCAAGAGTAACTGTGAGAACTTACAGTGTTGTGGCAACAGCACCATCACCACCACCACCAAAGGCCCAATTTTTCTGCCACTGTTCAACAATGGCATGTAATTGCAATTCTTGATATAATAGTTCACAGCAGGGCATTCCAGCGCCCACCAAGATTAACTGTGAGGGCTTACAGTGTTGTGGCAACACCAACACGTAAGGCCCAAATTTCTGCAGAGTACATAGGGTATGCCCCTACTTTCAAACATCCGAGTTTCAAACGACTCCTACTTACAAACGGAGGGGGACAACAGAAAGTGAGAGGAAATCTACCCCTAGGAAGGGAAATTCTCTCCTGTAAGAGTTAATATGGGAAAAAAGGTGTATCCTCTCCACTGATGCTTTATCACCAATCCTTGTTTCCCTAAAAAACCCAAATTTACTAAATCCAATTGTCATTGGGCCAGAAAGTGAGGTGAAATCTTCTGAACAGGTGCACAGACAGCAAAACAAATGTTACAGGGGTGATAACCTTTCCTTATGTTTTCCAAAAAGCTTAAAAATAGATTTTTTGGGCTGGAGCTACACTTTAAAAATGTACCAGTTCAAAATTACAAACCGATTCTACTTAAGAACAAACCTACAGTCCCTGTCTTGTTTGCACCGCCTGTATACTGCTGTTCAGAGTATATAGGGTCCTTTTTTTTTATTTGGGTGCGGGGTTCCCCTTAATATCCATACAAGACCCAAAGGGGCTGGTGATGGGCTGGGGGGGGGGTACCCATGCCCTTTTTCTCAATGATTTTCATCCATATTGCCGGGACCAGACATTACATCAAAGCCGCAAGCAATTTTAATTGACTTTTATTCCTTTAGAAATGTCATTTTGTGCAGGGACAGTTATAAACACGGGAAACACGCGCCACTTTACAGGCATACTATAGACACCCCCCAGGCACGATATTTAAAGGAATATTTCACTTTTATTTTTTCACTTTAAGCATCATTAAAATCACTGCTCCTGAAAAACGGCCGTTTTTAAAACTGATTTTTGCATCGATACATGTACCCGGGTCCCCAAACCCTTTTTAGGACAATAACTTGCATATTAGCCTTTAAAATTCGCACTTTTGATTTCTCACGTTCGAGTCCCATAGACTTTAACGGGGTTCGAAAGTTCGCACGAACTATCGGTCCGTTCGCATGTTCTGGATGCAAACTGAACCGGGGGGTGTTCGGCTCATCCCTAGTGTCCGGAGTCCATCACAGGTGTCAACTACCAATGAAATTACAGATAATGTCTTAAGGAAACTTAACAGATTGATGCATATGCTCCTGAAGAAGCTGGCCAAACATGATATATTTTCTGAAAGCAGACACCATAGAGAATAAAATAGTTGTAGTTACAATTTTTATGTCACATGATATTAAGGCAAAGGTCTAGGAAACGCAACATTTCAGTAAAAAACGCACTAAATGAAGTTTACAGCAAACTAACAAAATAACCTACCAAATTTTTTGGTTAAGTATAAGATGAGGTTATACTGAGGAAATAGATACCCAACATGTCAATCCTTAAATTTGTGTGCACCTGTGAAATGTCAACCAACTTCAGTACCCCATATTTTCTATAGGCGACGCTGTAAAAGCCCCTATAGGTCATCAGTTTAGTGCTACAGAGGAGGCCTGGTGCTAGAATTATTACTCTCACTTCGGTGTGTGGGGCCATATATAACATGTGTATCGCGATCAACGTTTTCACCCGTAGTCGCCCCTGACGCATGCTTTATGTTTGTACGTGCGTATATGTGTAGGTGGGGGGGGGGGGGGGGCCTCAACATTATTTGGGAAAGATTTTATGTGCTTGAGTGTAACTTTCTTTTTTTTTGCATACAAAATTTACTTAACTATTTTTCCATTATATGGGTACAAAAAGTTCCCTAAGTGATGATTTTTTAGTGACAGGTTCTCTCTAATGGGTCCTGCATGTCTCCTCTGGGCTCCACTAAATGTTTTGCAATTCAGATCGCATTTCAAAACATTGCTTCCTGGCTATGATAGCCGGGAACACCGAGAGGCTGACCTTCTTGGAACGTTGCTTTCCGGGTCACAGCAAGAAGGAGAGGAGAGCAGACGTGTGTCCTCTCTTCTCCTTCCCTCCAATCGCTGGCAACTGTCATGTTGGTCCCGGGCCTGCAGATGGGCAAGCCGAGCCCGGAAAACATGGCAGTGCGTGAGTGCGTGGGATATAACTTAACTATTTTTCCATTATATGGGTACAAAAAGTTCCCTAAGTGATGATTTTTTAGTGACAGGTTCTCTCTAATGGGTCCTGCATGTCTCCTCTGGGCTCCACTAAATGTTTTGCAATTCAGATCGCATTTCAAAACATTGCTTCCTGGCTATGATAGCCGGGAACACCGAGAGGCTGACCCTCTTGGAACGTTGCTTTCCGGGTCACAGCAAGAAGGAGAGGAGAGCAGACGTGTGTCCTCTCTTCTCCTTCCCTCCAATCGCTGGCAACTGTCATGTTGGTCCCGGGCCTGCAGATGGGCAAGCCGAGCCCGGAAAACATGGCAGTGCGTGAGTGCGTGGGAGGGACACTGGTACCAGGGGTGTGTGTGAAAAATCGGGCGCAGCGCAGCCACCCGAATGCTTTCATCTGACAGGCAGGAATATGACGTATGGACAAAGGGTTAATGCTTTAGTCAATGATCCAGAATAAGTGGGTAGATGAAGGGTTCTGACTTTATTCTGACTTTACTGATCTGAAAACTTGATCCCGGTCAGTGGCTTTGAAATTACTGAAGTTGGAGGTCGTTAGAGCTGCCAGGCAATTAGCAATGCCCTTATTGCTCATTTAGGTGGCGCTCATCCGCAACGGCATTGCAGTTAGAAAGTCAAGAGGAACATGGTTCCTCTATGATTTTCTGGGTCACTGGTGAAGCTATCTAATTGGATGCTGCCACCTCATGTGACTCTAACAGCCATCTTGGGTCAGGCAGAGCCTATTTAAGGCGCTGGGTCCCAGGGTTAATGTGCATGTTGCAAGTGGGTAGAGTAAGGACAGGTACCCGCTCTGATAGGGACAGAACTAATGGCAGGGAAAGGATGCTGCGGAAGAGGGAATGTGTAGGGCTCGCAACTTCTCTGGCCACATTCTGCCCCGCCTAACAGGCGCTGTCAGTTTGGCGCTGTCAGTTTGGCGCTGTCAGTTTGGCTGAAACCTGCACCCTATACGCTGTTGGACCCATGAGTGTTCCCAGTTGGGCTGTCTTCACCCTGGGTTCTTTTGCAAAAGTTTTTTGCTTGATTTAATACAAGTCCTTTCCTCGCACTTGAACTGTGTTAGTTATTACCACTGCACTGCACTTCACCCCACCTACATGCAGGTTTCCATAGGAGAATACAAGTGACCATTTCAGAACACCCTACACAGGCATGGTTCACTGTTGTCACCATCAGGACACCTGCCCTGTGAAGTGCCATGCAGCCATAGCTGGGGTGCATGCATGAACATGTAAAGTGGCTGCAAAATGATCTAAGAGATAAGCGGGGCTATTATGCAAAAAAAAAAAAAAAAAAAAAGTTGAAAAAAAATTTACACAGTGTTTAACCACTTCAATACCATGCACTTATACAGCTTCCTGCCCAAGCCAATTTTGAGCTTTCAGCACTGTCGCAATTTGAATGACAATTGCGCGGTCATGCTACACTGTACCCAAACAATTTTTTTATCATTTTGTTCCCACAAATAGAGCTTTCTTTCGGTGGTATTTGATCGCCTCTGCGATTTTTATTTTTTGCACAACAAATAAAAAAAGAGCGAAAATTTAAAAAAAAACTAAGTTTTTCTTTGTTTCTGTTAATTTTTTTGTAAATAAGTACCTTTTCTACTTCAATGATGGGCACTGATAAGGCGGCACTGAAGGGCACTGATAAGGCGACACTGATGGGCACCGATGAGGTGGCACCAATGAGGTGGCACTGATGAGGTGGCACTGATGGGCACTGATGATGGGCACTGATGGGCACTGATATGTGGCACTGGTATGCAGCACTGATGGGCACTCATAGGTGGCACTGATTGGCACTCATAGGCGGCACCGATTGGCACTCATAGGCGGCACTGATTGGCACTCATAGGCGGCACTGATGGGCACTGATGGGCGGCACTGATGGGCACTTATGGGTGGCACTGATAGGTGGCATGGACGGGCACTGATAGGTGGGCACAGATTGGCACGGATGGGCACGGATGGGCACTGATAGGTGGCACTGATGGACACTAGTAGGTGGGCACTGATTGGCATATTTTTTTTAATGTTTTTATTTTATTTATTTATTTTTACTACATGTGGATGGCCATGGGGGCCATCCACATGATTGGGGCTTCCCTGGTGGTCCTGGGGGGCTTCCCTGGTGGTCTAGTGTGGGTATCCGAGGGGGGGCTGCGCTGATAAACAATCAGCGCGAACCCCCCCTGTCAGGAGAGCCACCGATCGGCTCTCCTCTACTCGCGTCTGCCAGACGCGAGTGAGGAAGAGCCGATCAACGGCTCTTCCTGTTTACATTGTGATCAGCCGTGATTCGACACGGCTGATCACGTGGTAAAAAGCCTCAGACGGAGGCTTTTTACAGAGATCAGTGTAGCGGTGGGTCAGACTGACCCACCGCTCCACCGATCGCCGCGATGCGCGCCCCCCCTGGGCGCGCGGCGGCTGTTATCCCGCAGGACGTCATATGACGTCCAGTGTGGATAACAGAACCACTTCCCGGACGTCAATCTGCTATTGACGGGGCGGGAAGTGGTTAAGCAAACTAAATATCATTTAGGTTTTTGGGAATCATTTTACAGTTGTAGGTTACTTTAAAGGGGTTGTAAAGCTTCGTGTTTTTTTACCTTAATGCATCCTATGCAACTCGCCCTCTATTTGTGGCCCGGAGACTATTGAACACTGGTTAGACTGCACAGTGGAGGCATTTTACTGCAATGACCACCAATACAGGTTAACTTGCCATGACCCAGATGTGGAGGGGGGATGAGAAATTAACTTTTACTGCCATAGGCACACAATGTGGGAATGGGGGTTACGTTTCACTGCTACTGAGTCGGACTATCAATGCTGAATGGGTGGGGTTGAATTTCACTGCTACTGATCACGAATGCAGGGTGAGGGGGGTTAAATTTCTCTCCCACAGGCCACCAATGCAGGGGAAGGATGTGGGTTAACTTTTACTGCCACTGACCACCAATGTGTGTTAATGTTAACAGTACTGACACCAATGTTGAAGGTTTTTATTGTGGCCACTGACACCAATGCTGCAGCTATTCCACTCTAACTTCTTCAATGTGCATTGCAATATTCTGCAAAAAAATAAAAAGACAGGACCAAAATTTTGGATGTTGAGGTGCACTACTATTGTGTGGCTCACTGGAAGAGTTCCCTTAATTTTACAGTAGACCACCACTGCTCTAGCTAATAATAGTATCCTCAGAGCATTGTTTCTCAACCTTTTTTAAGTCAAGGCACCCTTTAAAATGAGGCACAATCTTGAGGCACCCTATTCTGAAATGTAAAAAAATGAAACAAAAAGTTTTACATATTGCAACAACACCCACACACGTAGGTGTCAGGGCAGGAGAAAGACTCTAGAACCCAGCATCTGTCAGGGCACCAGTGGCAGGAGAAGGGCTCTAGGACCCAGCATTTCCACCAGCACTTCACATGGGCCTAAATAAGAAAGCCTGTCAGTGGTTGAAGTTGCTGATTGATCTTCAGCTTGTTACCCGTGTTCCTGTGATTCCTTGCTCCTGTGATCCTTAGTTACCGACCTGGCTTGTTTTTGACCTGTCTCCTGCCTGCTCCAGTCTTCGACCCTGACTTGTCTTACGGATACCCTCTGCCTGCTTCTTGTGTTTGACCTCGGCTTCCCACCTGACTTTGTCTGCTCTGTTACCCACCTGGGTCCTGATCCTGGCTTGTACCGACTATTCTTCTGACAAAGTGATTCTACAGACATGCCACACTTCACAGGTGCCATCTGCCTGCAGCCTCTGCTCAATACATCAGCAGTTTTCCTGAGTCCTTCTGCAAGCAACTCCGCAGGCGACCTGTGCTACTTTGTGCCCGACTCCTCCTGTCTCACCTCCAGGGGAGTCTGGAACTGAGGTGTGGCAGGGAGGTGATTTATCCTTCCAAATGGAAAATAGCCTTTGCACACTGGTACTGACTACTTTATTTTCTCCCTCAGTTCCTCTCCCTCACTCAGCTAATTTGACCCCCAGTGCTGATGGAGAGGGGCAGGGGAGGGGCAAACAAGGTTGAAAAAGGGTGGGGTGCAGGTGCCCAACGTTCTCCTTATAAACTGATGATGTTATTGGATGTTAGGAGGCCAGTGATTGGAAGGTTGGTGCCAGTGATTAGAAGGTTGGTACACATTGAAAATCTGTGGCTTTGTGTAACTAAAACTATATGGAGTAGATCTAATTAGAGGAATCAGGTTTTGGGGTGGGAGCCAAAAGTGCATTAAGTGCCATGGATGGGGTGCCACTGTCTTCATATGAGCACCCAGTAATTCACTGTATAGCAGAACTGTAAATGCTAACAACAGAGAACAGAGAGATTACCTTATCAGTCTTTTGCTCTTTCTTCATTGTGCAATTATAGTCAAGGGGCAGTGTGGTGACCTAGCTTTATGCCTAATTGCAGTAGAGGAAAGTGAGATTCCCAAGCTGTTGCGGCTGTCTGACAGGGCTGTCTAATTCTGAGGACTGGATGGACATAAATAAAAAAAACAACTGGCAGCTAAGACAGTTCCCACATATGCATTTCAGTAATGTATTTAGGTATTTGCATGGAGTTCAGCTTTAAATCTGTAACGAGTTTGCACTAAACCTGGCAGCATAGCCATATTTTGTTTCACATATTACCTGTCAAATTTTCAGCATTTGCAAACAAACATGTCGCTTGAAGGCCTTTCCTTTTTTTTCAATTCATAATTTTTATTAGCACCAGTTTTAGTTTACAACATTTAGAACAAAAACAACGAAATACATATTAAAAAAATAAATAAATAAAATAAAACAAAAATATATCAGGTCAGGAAGGGCCTCACATTGTAAAGATGACTGTAAATTGTTTTTCAGAGAACTTGTATTGCATTGTAACAAATAATAATCCAGAGCCAGGAATAAAGCGCAACCTGTTTTATTTAACCACTTAAGCCCCGGACCAATATGCAGCATAAAGACCAGGCTCCTTTTTGCGATTCGGCACTGCGTCGCTTTAACTGACAATTGCGCGTGGCTCCCAAACAAAATGGACGTCCTTTTTTTCCCACAAATAGAGCTTTCTTTTGGTGGTGTTTGATCAACTCTGCGTTTTTTATTTATTGCGCTATAAACAAAAATAGAGCGACAATTTTGAAAAAAATGCAATATTTTTTACTTTTTGCTATAATAATATCCCCAAAAAATATATAAAAAAAATATTTTTTTCCTCAGTTTAGGCTGATACGTATTCTTCTACATATTTTTGGTAAAAAAATCGCAATCGGCATTTATTGATTGGTTTGCGCAAAAGTTATAGCATTTACAAAATAGGGGGTAGTTTTATGGCATTTTATTTTTTCTTTATTTTTTTTTACTAGTAATGGCGGCGATCAGCGTTTTTTTTCGTGACTGCGACATTATGGCAGAAACATCGGACACTTTTGACACATTTTTGGGACCATTGTCATTTTTACAGCGATCAGTGCAATAAAAATGCACTTGTTACTGTAAAAATGACACTGGCAGTGAAGGGGTTAACCACTAGTGGCGCTGAAGGGGTTAAGTATGCCTAAGGGAGTGATTCTCACTGTTAGGGGGCGTGGCTACGAGTGACACATCACTGATCTCCGCTCTGATTACACAGAGTGGAGATCGGTGGCAGTGTCAGTAGACGAGCGGGGAGATGTTGTGTTTACACTAACATCTCCCCACTCCATCCCTCCGTGAGACGATCGCGGGGATCCCGGCGGGCGATCGAGTCCGCGGGAACCGCGGTCCGACTCACGGGGACGACTGCAAGGTCGCGAGCGTGCCGCTGGCGGTGCGTGCGCGACCACACGGCAGGCAGTTAAAGGGGATGTACAGGTACGTGATTGTGCCTGTACGAGCCATTCTGCCGACGTATATATGCCGTGAGTGGTCGTTAAGGGGTTAAATAGAGAACCGTCTAATAAAATGGGGAGATTTACTAATTTGTGCTTTGGTATAACAAATCTTTATTTCCCTCAACTATCCCAGCTCTTTAACAATATACTTGCTGCTTGGAATAGGCTTCTTGGGGTGGTGTAAAAACACTCCTCTAATCAATCATGATGAACAATGCATCATTATGAATAAAGTATATAAAGTAAATCCACATATCTCTTTTATTTTGTGTTTCAGTGAAAAGTAATTTTGTGTTAATAATAAGTAAAAAGACATAAAGATAACAAATCTTATATCTCACAGAATTCAGAAATACATACACACACACACATATATATATATATATATATATATATATATATATATATATATATAAAGCACTGACATTTTTAAATATTCTCTACCCTGATTATATTTTATCACTATCTCCAGACCATTCATGTTTAGCTATGTATTATGTGAAAGCCATCCTCATTCAGGTCCCTAAACAAAGCAGATGGTGTTTCATAGTTGGTCGCAAATGGTTGTCAGTGAGTTTTTGGCTTTGTGCCAATAACCTATAGTTTGGGGACTCCCTATGAGAGTGTACCAGTCCTGACTCTGCTGATAGCAGCTTCTGAGAAAATGATCCATCTTTTCTTGCCCAGTACAAAATTAGCTAATTCACTTCCAAACTGTTGACAAGGGAACACAGAAAGGGCAGGACACTTACTGAAAATATAAGACAATGTGGCTTGTATAACATTGACTTGGTGTACTGACTCATCACATACCTTTGCTGCAAATTTTAAATACTGCATTTTTTCAGGCCTTAACCATATTCTAATCGTAGATATAAGAACCCCCTAAAGCATATTGTCTGACAAACACGTTTAGAAGGCTATATATCGTGAGACCAGTCTGGCCGTGTATAAAAGTCGGAATTCCAGTGTGCGATTGTATTAGCATAAACGTGAGGAGTAGCATTCTATCTAGCATACCGGGAGGCCGTGTACAGTATAATAATCGGTGAACACCGGGTGCCAGTACTGTAAAAATGGTCACTTAGCAGTACTGCTTCGAAAGTTAGTGCAAGGGTGCCCTGGACGCAGGGACACTTCATAAGCGATTCGAATCATCATGGGTAATGTTGGTCCATGCGTTAGAGGAAAAAAATGAGGCTCCACACCAGTCAGACAGCTGCACCGCACATGAGGTCTGGGTTTGGGGCTCCAGACATGAGACCCCTAAAAGAATGACATATATGTTCAGAGGGTGCAGTAAGGTGTATTCCTTTGGAAGGTACTTTTGATGTCTGGAGGTACGAGACCTCAGAATAAAAATATCTTGGAAGTAGTTCAGCTGTGCAGTAGTTCGGCTTCAGAAATCTGTAATAATGAGTGGGTCAATGGATGTGTAGTACACGCTTTTGTGGTTAAAATTCTCATGCCTGTTTTTGAACTTTGTATGGCTGGACTATGCAAGGTTTTCGAGCTGCTCTCGTGTTTTTCCCATTGTATTTTTTTCTATTGCTAAAAGAATGACAGCTGTTTGTTTTTGTTTTTTAAATTTTTGTTTTGGAAACTTTGAATTACCGTATTTATCGGCGTATAACACGCACCGGCGTATAACACGCACCCCAAGTTTAGGAGGGAAGTTTAAGGAAAAAAAAAACTTACATTTAAATGCAGCCTTACCAGTGTCCGTTGCAGCCTTGTCAGCAGTGTCCATTGCAGCCTTTGCCCAGTGTCCAGTGCAGCCTTTGCCCAGTGCAGCTTTGCTCAGTGTCCAGTGCAGCTTTGTCCAGTGCAGCCTTTGCCCAGTGTCCAGTGCAGCTTTGCCCAGTGTCCAGTGCAGCCTTTGCCCAGTGCAGCCTTTGCCCAGTGTCCAGTGCAGCTTTGTCCAGTGCAGCCTTTGCCCAGTGTAGCTTTGCCCAGTGTCCAGTGCAGCCTTTGCTAAGTGCAGCCTTGCCCCAGTTTTCAAAATTGGCGCCGCCGAGATCGCCGCAGAGACTAGGCGGAGCGGGGCGAACGCCGCCGAGAACGCAGGGAACGCAGAGACGCAGGGACTGGCGGAGCCGCCGCCGAGATACACATAGCCGAGTGTACTCGGCTATACTCGGCTTTTCTCGGCTCTGCTCACAGTCACGCCGAGTCCCGCCCTATGATGGACATATCACAGGTCCAATGGCGGGACTGGGCGTGACTGTGAGCAGAGCCGAGAAAAGCCGAGTACACTCGGCTATGTGTATCTCGGCGGCGATCGCTGCGCTCCGCTCAGTCAGCGGAGATCGCCGGGATCAGTGGGTATCGGCGTATAACACGCACCCACGATTTCCCCCTGATTTTAAGGGGAAAAAAGTGCGTGTTATACGCCGATAAATACGGTATCTCCCCCACATTTGTATCTGAATGTTTGTATGTAGTAACATGAATATGTTCGAACTTACCGCGACGATCCTCCTAGGCGTCGCGGCTGTTGTATTTTTGTAGGAACGGGAAAGTAAGGGTTACAGAGGGTTTTCGTTGAATTGGTTTTGAAGAATGTCATTGACAATTTACCAATGTACAGGAATGTCATTATTGTTTGCCATCATTTGCAGGTGAAATATGAAGGATAGAGCAATAATTTTTGCTTATAAGTTTTTTTTCAGGTTCAAGGAGTTTCTGAAAATGTATGTACATAGAAAGCAGGTGTATGTAGACAGCTGTACACATGGATAAATACACACGCCTGAGGAGGTAAAAGTATCATAAGCTATTTCATTGTTTCTTTTTTTTCCTGCACCACTCCCTGCATTTCTTCCTTCAGTTTGTAATGAGGAAGAAAATGGGGGGATAAATGTAAGTGACAGTTTTTCAAACGAATAATACTAACCTTTCTAATTCTAACCAAGTTTGTGCCAAGACTGTCATTCTTTGAGGAAATTTGAATCAGCAAGTAGCAGCCTGGTGAAGGACGCTCCCACAAGAACCTTTTTGTCAATGGTTCCAGGTATTGTAAGCCACGCACAGGTTATGCAGTGACCACAGTCCCACATGTCTGGGTTATTGCCATATGGGGTTTGTTTGGAGGTCAACCAAAACCAGAGTTGTACTTTCCTCATTAGCTGTCACCTACATTCTCAGCTGATGGGGTAGGTGCAGTCACTGTAACATGAACTTCAAAAGGTCCACCACAGGGTTCATGAGTCCCTCCTGGACCCTGACACAATAACCAGTTTACATTCTTTCCAACCAGGTGACTGGGTCGTTGTAAAGAAGCTTGAGGGATGAGACCACGCCAGCCACTGCAAGAAGCTGCTCATCCACACCAAAGAATTGAGGAGTAACTTTGTTTATTTATATTTTTTTGTTTAGTATATTTTAGCAAGGGTAATGCCCCGTACACACGATCAGATTATCGTACGGCAGATCGTCCGACTGTAGTTGCATTAAGCAAATATCGAATCCAATAATGAAAATGTGCGCTAGATTTTTGGCGTACGATTCCGGAAAAACCTTCCGGTGTGCGTAGCAACGTAACGTGTGACCCCTGTGTCCTTCTGGTTTATTTTCATGTTTCTGATCATGCGTGGTGTTTGTTGATCGATTTTTATCTGACGAATACTGTACTGATTAAACGATTATCGTACGACGGGCTGTCGTGCGAGCAAAGTTTTTGTGTTTGCCCCTTTCGGATTTGGTTGGACGGACTGTCGTGATCGGCTGTCGAAAGCTGTGTACTAACGATCAGATTATCGAACGATCGTTCCGAAAGCGATTTTTATCATCCGATAATCGGAACGTGTGTACGGGCCATAACGATGAAAAACATCCCATCTTATTGTTTAAAGTGTATTCTCTGACTAGCTAAGAAAGCAAACAGGACCAATTGCTGGGTCTACTGAATTGCCACCGAGCTTTAGTCCCCAGCGATGACAGCAGTACATGCTATTTATGATGTTCATATTGGTATGAGGAGTTTTTGACAAACTAGTAAAGACTCCAAACAGACAATTGTCAGTTGTCAATAGAATTTAACGATACATTTCTAGAGGGTAATATTAGTTATAGTTTTAACAATAGCTCTGCCTCTTGCCGGTTTGGGTATCAGGACAACTAGTTAGCCCACAAGTGTGTTTCAACTTTGGTTTGGTACGGATCTACAGCTTAAAAGGAAACTCCCCCAATGCAAGAGGTTTATGCATGCTGGTGAAACTCGCCAAGCATCTTATGTCGTGAGGATCTGATGGTAAGAATGGCAGGGACAGCTAGAAGGGAATTGTTCACCAACCCCGACCAGGTCTGGGCATGGTTTCCTGCATGTACAAGGTGGGGGCTTGAGCTTATGATACAATTGAACAATTCTCATCCATTGTGGATGGGATTTTCATTTAAACTGTTGAAGCTAGAGCTATAGCTAGTAAAGGTTGGAATCCTTTTAAGGGTTTGAGAACTTTGGGGATTTGTTATTTTACATTGGACCATGGTCGAAGGAAGTAGGAATATATATACTCATGTCATTTTTGTTTCTATTCCTTCTATATGTCGTGATGAGGTGCTCCTGTTGCCTGATTGGACGTGTGACCAGAGCCCGAGCAGATGACCACATCTTCCTCAATGAGACGCCCCGAAGCCCAACACACGTACAAGACACAGAGGTTTCCAGATGGACCGGCAATTACTACAGCTCACCATGTCATCTCTCCTGAAGAACAGAGTCTACATGTCAAGCCGTGTTTTTCTTTTTATGGACTCATATGGACTGTAAGAACTGATTCATTTCCAGGTGTAAGAAGAAGATCAAGATTCATTGAGGGACACATGGGAGCATATGACAAAGAGGAGGAGCTGGTTGTGGAAATTTTATGAAGATGTATTTAATATGTATTGTCATAGTGTCGCCCAGTGCTAGTACTCCCGCAGCCCGCTCTAAAGAGCTGACTGGGGCAGACTGACGCTGGTTGAGTCCCGTCTGGTAGTGGAAAACTTCCTGAGGTTGATGAGAGGTGTTTGCAGAGTGGGGATATGTCCGCCGGCGAAGGGCCCCTGTGCAATGCACAGAACGATCGTCTGGGGGGGATATGTTCACTCTGTAAGGACATTATCGGTTATAGGCGGAGGTACGCTCTTGTCTCTGCTGTGTCTGATCACCACAGATTTTTAGCGTACACCTGCAGATAGCCTCCCATCCACAAGGAACGGTAGTATAATCCGGGTATGCGTTGTTCTCTGGAACAACGCAGAATAAGGATTCCTATCAGCGGTAATACGGGAGCTTTTGGGTTGTTATGGTCAGAGACAGAGTTCATGTTTGTTCAGCCATGCGGCTTCCTTTGTTTAGTTGAGCAACATGGCTTCCAGGTAAAGACATACACCCTGTCTCTGCTCAGACACACCCATAGGACTCCTTTAGATATTATTCATTGGTTGTTTGTATTTACTCATCCTGTTGGAAGGATTTTGTGTCCACTTCCCCCCCCCTTTCCCTTCCTGTGAGTGCCCTCCCCTTTACTGTTTGTCATTTCCTGTGATGTCATTTTGTATTGAGGAAGTGATTGGCTATTGTGGCGATCACTTCCTGTTTGTCATAGCTTTTGTGATGTTGGAATAAAAACCAGAGGCATGCTGGGCAGAAGGCAGTCATGCTGATGGAGCTGAGACGTAAGCTGTGGTGATGTCTGTTTACTTGGGGATATACGGGAAATAGAGCTATAGGTAAGATGCATTATATCATTAGACAAAATGTGTGCTTATTAGCACAGGAGATATACTGTGCGCTCTGTGCACATATCGTCATATCTCTTCATGACAAGATCTACTGTCAAAATGCAAACTCATATTTTTTTTTCCTCATTTATTTTAGTTGTTTCTAGCCTAATCCTATTAATCTAAATAATCTTGAAGTTTGTAAATTTACTTTGTGAAGAACCCCACATATTTACCTCCTTGAATTCTGTGACACGTATCCACTATGCCCTGTGGGTTAGGCACTGCTGTTCTACACATTTCACAGAGCCTGTTTTCTGAACTACAGAGCTGCTGAGAGGAGGAGTTTCAGGAGGCGAATTCAGTAAAGGAATCACTGCTTGCAGACAGCAAATGGTATCAAACTACAGATTAGACATTCTTATAATATGTCAAAAAATGTTAGATTTTATTTCCACCATTTACACTTTCAAAATTACAGAAAACAAAAAAATGGCGTCTGCAAAAGTTTGGGCACCCTGCAGAGTTAATATCTTGTACTGCCCCCTTTGGCAAGTATCACAGCTTGTAAACGCTTTTTGTAGCCAGCCAAGAGTCTTTCAATTCTTGTTTGAGGTATCTTTGCCCATTCTTCCTTACAAAAGTCTTCCAGTTCTTTGATATTTCTGGGCTGTCTGTCACGCTCTGCTCTTTTAAGGTCTATCCATAGGTTTTCAATAATGTTGAGGTCAGGAGATTGTGAAGGCCATGGCAAAACCTTCCGTTTACGCCTCTTGATGTAATCCCCCATGGATTTTGAGGTGTGTTTAGGATCATTATCCATTTGTAGAAGCCATCCTCTATTTAACTTCAGCTTTTTCACAGATGGCATCAAGTTATCATCCAAAATTTGCTGAAATTTTATTGAATCCATTTTTCCTTCTACTCGTGAAATGTTCCCTGTGCCACTGGCTGCAATACAACCCCAAAGCATGATTGATCCACCCCCATGCTTAACAGTTGGACAGAGGTTCTTTTCATTAAATTCTGTGCCCTTTCTTCTCCAAACGTACCTTTGCTCATTCCGGCCAAAAAGTTATATTTTAACCTCATCGGTCCACAGAACTTGTTTCCAAAATGCCTCAGGCTTGTCTATATGTTCATTTGCAAAGTTCAAACGCTGATTTTTGTGGTGAGGACGTAGAAGAGGTTTTCTTCTGATGACTCTTCCATGAAGACCATATTTGTACAAGTATCTCTTTATAGTGGAATAGTGTACCACAACTCCAGTGTCTGCCAGATCTTTCTGGAGGAATCGTGCAGTCAAACGTGGGTTTTGAATGGCTTTTCTCACAATCCTGTGAGCTGTTCTGTCTGATATTTTTCTCGGTCCTCAAGATCTTGCTTTAACTTCCACTGTTCCTGATGACTGCCATTTCTTAATTACATTCCGAACAGAGGATATTGACATCTGAAAACGCTTTGCTATCTTCTTATAGCCTTCTCCAGCTTTGTGAGCGTCAACTATTTTCATTTTCAGTTTTCTAGACAACTGCTTAGAATAACCCATGGTGCTGATTGTTGGGGCAAGGTCAGATGAGTCTGGCCATTTAAAACCTTTGAGATTGACATCACCTGGTCTTCCCAGATGATGATTGAGAACAATCCATGACACTGGCAGGTCTCAGCTTTGCAAAGGGGGCAGTGCATGCTATAAATTCTGCAGGGTCCCCAAACTTTTGCAGATGCCATTTTTTTGTTTTCTGTAATTTTGAAAGTGTAAATGATGGAAATAAAATCTAACTTTTTTGACATATTATAAGAATGTCTAATCTGTAATTTGATGCCATTTGGAGATTTTTCCATCTTTCCTTGGCTTCGTTATGCATATTAATACACATTTTTACCTGGGGTGCCCAAACTTTCAATCCCCACTGTACATGAAGTATATCTATAGCCAAATTTTTTGCATAGTTTGAAAAAATGGAAGAAAGAGGGGCGCATGCGCAAATCCGTCCGTGCCGGTCATGTCCAACTGATGGCTTTGCATCACGGAGACTCACACCTCCGCTGACAGCCTTCACCAGGTCACACACTGCAAACGCCGGTCCCCCAAGAGCCTAGGAACACTCCGGAGCAGCTAACATGGTGCTGGGCAGCTCCTGCCAGAAGCCAAAGGCAAAAACATTCCGGGAGGTCCTGGCCAGGGCCTCCACCAAAATGGTGCCGGCGCCGCCATCTCAGACAGGAACACAGTGCTCCCCAAGGATGAAGCCGGGGGTGAGTCTAACACAGAACTGTTAGTCTCCCCACTGCCCTCCCAATCCTCAACAGCACAACCTGTCCCGCTCTGACAGATCGAGCTTATGCTGCAGAAATCACTCAAACACACATCAGGCCAGATCACAGACCACCTTACTAAAGAGATCAGGGAGCTGGGCCAGCACACATCAGAACTAGAGCAGAGGGTGGATGACTTAGAAGCTATCCTAAGCAACCATGTTGATGAGCTGGAGGCCCTCAGAGAGGAAAATCTAACCCTACAGACCCAATTGGAGGGCTATGATAATAGGGCCCGTACATCCAATCTGTGTTTACGGGGCATCCCTGAATCAGTGCTCGATCTACAATCCACCATCACTGCACTGTTCCAGGAGCTCTCCCCATCCAATCTCAACGAACACCTGGAAATGTACCGAATCCACAGAGCACTCTCCCCTCGCAAACCTGAGGGTCCCCCACACGACATAGTTGCTAAACTCAATTTTTATCGTACAAAGAACAGCTCCTTAACGCAGCACACCAACGGGACTCCCTCAAGTTCCAAGGTCACAAATACCAGACTTTCGCCGATCTCTCCCAAACAACCATCTCTAAACATCGATCATTTAAACCGCAGCTTCAGGTTTTACAACAACATCATATCAACTACAATTCAGGGTTTTCTTTCTCCCTTGATTCACCTACCAAGGCCGCAAGCATTCCTGTAAATCTCAAGAGGACCTAAAATCCCTTCTCAAGGGTCTGCACCTGGCTACTCCATCATCCCCACCCAGAGATCAGCGCCGACACTCTGCTTCCACCTCACCGCAGAAGGCTCCCACCTCCACACCCATAGCAAACAACCAAGGCTCTTCCAAATGAGGCAGGTTTGCCTCTCCTCCTATGGCTCCATCCGACGCCATGGACTGAAGGTGACCTCTATTACTGCCGAGTATCCCACTTTACACCCTTAAGGGTACCCTCATTTCCCACTGACTTGGCCTATTGACACCACTCCTCCTTTTTCTGGCAACAACGTCCCCCCTCTCTGATAGCGGGAAACGAGCAGGGAGAAAGCAGACATGTTGTGAGTGGAAGGGGTCTCACAACCCCCGGTCTGTGCAGCCCATTGAGGAGGTGTCCTCCTTCTTCTCTCTCCTCCCTCCTCCTCGCTCCCTGCCAGTCACCGCCCCTCCACTCCATCCCCCGCTGTGCCATACAAGTGATTTCTGATAAAAATCCTGGATTTACACTGTGGTCCGTGACATGGTGGTCCCTGACATGGTGGTCCCATGGTGGTCCCTGACATGATGGTCCCTGACAAGCTGCACTGGTGGTCCCTGACTGGTGGTCCCTGACATGGTGGTCTCTGATATTCGGCATTGGAAGTACCTGACAAGGTGGTCCCTGACATTCGGCACTGGAAGTCCCTGACATGGTGGTCCCTGACATTCGGTACTGGTGGTCCCTGACATTCGGCACTGGTGGTCCCTGACATGGTGGTCCCTGACAAGCGGCACTGGTGGTCCCTGACATTCGGCACTGGTGGTCCCTGTCAAGGTGGTCCCTGACAAGCGGCACTGGTGGTCCCTGACATAGTGATCCCTGACATGGTAATCCCTGACAAGCAGCACTTGTGGTCCATGACATGATGGTCCCTGACAAGTGGCACTGGTGGTCCCTGACATTCGGCACTGGTGTCCCTGGCATGGTGGTCCCTGACAAGCGGCAATGGTGGTCCCTGACATGGTGGTCCCTGACAACAGCACTGGTGGTTCCTTACATGGTGGTCCCTGACAAGCGGCACTGGTGGTCCCTGACATGGTGATCCCTGACATGGTAATCCCTGACAAGCAGCACTTGTGGTCCATGACATGGTGGTCCCTGACAAGTGGCACTGGTGGTCCCTAAAATTCGGCACTGGTGTCCCTGGCATGGTGGTCCCTGAAAAGCGGCACTGGTGGTCCCTGAAATGGTGGTCCCTGACAAGCGGCACTGGTGGTCCCTGACATTCGGCACTGGTGGTCCCTGTCAAGGTGGTCCCTGACAAGCGGCACTGGTGGTCCCTGACATGGTGCTCCCTGACAAGCAGCACTTGGGTCCCTGACATGGTGGTCCCTAACATAGTGGTCCCTGACAAGCGGCACTGGTGGTCCCTGACAAGCGGCACTGGTGGTCCCTGACATACTGCACTGATGGTCCCTGACATTCGGCACTGGTGGTCCCTGACATGGTGGTCCCTGACATTCGGGACTGATTGTCCCTGACATTCGGCACTGGTGGACACTGATAAGCTGCACTGGTTTGCATTTACCGTATATTAAATGCATTAGATTTATTAATTTAATTTAAATTTATTTATTAAATGCATTAAATTAATATGCATTTATAATAAAATGCTTTGCATTTATAAGGCTGTAACCTATCATACCATGTGTTATGTATGGCTTGCTGGCTGCAGAATAAGGGGTGTGATTTATGTTGAAGTGGGCAAGTTCACATTTACATGTACAAGCCTAGTGGACCTCCCACATTCACTCCCATCCCAAGGATTCATGGGAAATGTAGGCTGATTACTGTTAGAAGAGAATATGATGCAATCACTGTTCTAAGAGATCCTACCTGCCAGAAAAGATGATGCATTTTTTGAATCACAAAGCTGACTTCCTGAAAATTCAATCTGTCATATCTCTTAAACGGTAAGAAATTTCACAAATGTAATAACTGTTTACTGTTTTGTGTGGGGGGTCTACTAATGGCGGATTTTTTGAAAATATCATATCATCAAATATTATCCAGCCGTGCACCGGACTGAACTTCC
The DNA here is from genome assembly GCA_029206835.1 of Rana muscosa. Lineage (NCBI taxonomy): Eukaryota > Metazoa > Chordata > Amphibia > Anura > Ranidae > Rana > Rana muscosa. The sequence continues at coordinate 855,317,260 of CM055121.1, read as the reverse complement.
CAAATATCACGCTACGCTGGAAATACCCTTGTGGGTGGCACTGCAGTCAGTAGACCATGACCCCCTATCTGTAGCCAATTTATTGTGGTTCTGCCCAAGAGATCGCAGATCACTAAGCAACCCAACAACCTGTCACTCCTTAGCAATTAGGGACAGACTCAAAAGTAAGTTTGGCTTCCAATCTCCTCACAATCTGCTTCTGTCATTCCTCTGCAACCGAGCCTTCTATCCTGCCTGGACCTCCCCCTCATCATTCCACAGGTGGCCCTCTGCTAACCTTATTCAAGCCCACAAGTTTGCGACTCCTGACGTGTTTAAGTCGTTCCTGACCCTCTGCGAATCTCATGGCATTCCCAATCCGGAAATTTTCTGCTATATCCAAATTAAGCATTTTGTCGCATTCCTGCCCCTGAAGCAATGAGTCCCTACCCGCTATGTCAACATTTGAGCTCACATGTAAAATGGACCCCCCATGTTCGTGGTTTAATCTCCACCATATATGCTCAACTTTTGGACACACCATATATACCCCTATACCCTATGCAGCTAAGTGGGAGAGAGATCTGGGTCTCCATCTGGACACCAAAGACTGGACGGAGATCTGGGACAAGTCAGCCCTTGTTGATGGGGACAAGGACCTCTTCCCGACAACCCTGGGCGGTGGTTGTGGAGGTCTGCAGGCAGGGGTTTAATGGAATCTGGAAACCCCCTTTAACAAGGGAACCCCCCAATTACGCCTGCCCATGTGTATGAGCATGGGGTGCATTGCACTCCTACTCATTAAACAAAAAAAGTGTCAAAAATAAAGAAAAACAGTAGACAGTCCTTTATCAAATAAATAAATGTCCCCCGATAAAGATCTATCTCAAGCCATGCATCGCACTCGAAAAAAGAAAAAAAAAAGAAAACCTCCAGCCTCAATGAACACTCTCAGCAGACTGCCTGCTCCCTGTCTGACTTTTCTTAAATAGCTAAGGGGCGGAGTCACCCAATGATGTCAGCGGGTGACCCGCCCTCTTGTGACGTTATCGACCTAGCATGCGGCGCTGGCTTTAGACCTTGCGCCCCAAATATAAGAAAAGAGTCCCTCTCTGCTAATCGCCTCCTGGGCCCCTCTACTGCACTGATGGGGCCTAGGTAAAATATATTTAATGTTACAGCAAGCCCAGGAGCATTGTCAAACGCTTTCACCTTGGCAAAGTGCTTTCACAATAGTTGAAGAATAAAGCTGCCCGGGCCCCCCTGATGAGACGGGCCAAGTATACTAGGGCTGGCTGTACTGCCCTATCAGCAGCCCTGAACAAGGCACAAGGTATTTATACTGCATCAGCAAGGTCTCCCCCTGGCAGAGATTTAAAAGCAGACTGGGGGTTCAGATGTGCTGTTCAAGCTCTTTTGAAGAAGCACAAAAAAACAGGCAACATTGAGGACTGTAGATGCAGCAGTCAGCCAAGGAAACTTGATGTAGCAGATGAAAAAAAAAATCAAGCTTACTTCCCTTCATCAGAAGATGTCCAGCAGTGCCATCAGCACAGAACTGGAGGGAATTAGTGGGTTCCAGGCATACCTATCTACTGTCTGAAGAAGTCTGCTCAGAAGTGGTCTTCATAGAGGGATCGTGGCCAAAAAGCCATACCTCCAACATGGAAACAAGGCTAAGTGACTCAACTATGCATGAAAACATAGGAACTGGGGTTCATAAAAATGGCAGCAGGTGCTCTGGACCAATGAGTCAAAAGTTGAAATATTTTGCTGTAGCAGGAGGGCTGGAGAGCGATACAATAATGAGTGTCTGCAGGCAACAGTGAAACATGGTAGAGATTACTTGCAAGTTTGGGGCTGCATTTCTGCAAATGGAGTTGGGGATTTGGTCCGGATCAATGGTGTCCTCAATGCTGAGAGTTTATGTTTATATGTATGTGGGTTCTTGTTACTAATAATTATACATTGGTAATCCAATGTAGCAGCATGGCTTGGGCTGAATAAAACCTATTTTCAAATTATCTTCTAGAACAATCTTGGATAGCAGGTAGTAAAGAGGTTGGCAGGGACAGTACACCCTAGTGTCCATGATCAACAGTCCTTCCATCAGGCACCCTGGGTGGCAGGTGAAGGCTGTCCCTGCAAAAGAAAAATGTCAGAAAAGAAAACCACACAGACCCTGCCCTGTTCTTGCAGTCCTTGTGGCTGCTCCTATGGTGGCTGCACAGCACAGCAGTCCTCTTCACACATAGAAGCAGGGATCCGGAAACCTCCTCCTGCGATCCCCATCTCCTCTGACTGAGACCGAATGGCTCCTTGCAGGCTGACCTGCCTTTACAACCAGGACTTGGTCGCTGTACATGTCACGTCCCAACTTCTATTCCTCCCGAATGTCCTTGAACCGGGCCCAAGCATCACTCTCTGGCACCCTTAAAGGCTGAATTGTGAGTGTTCTGCATGGAATGCAGGGGTCAGATATGTCCTGAGGAGAGGGCTAGTGATAGCAGGGGAGAGTTAGATATGTGCTGGGGGGCAGTGGCGGCTGGTGTTCAATTTTTTTTTTTGAGGGGGGCACAAACAAACTGAGAAATTCTGGAAAAAAAACATCAATTGCAGCCCTGCAAAACTAAGCAGAAAAAAAACTCTTACAGTATATTGGGGGCAGGCATCCCAATGGCCAGCTGAGCCCAGAGATGGGACACAAGAGAAGATATCCACAGTATCTGAATGGTACAGCCCATATCCGAGCTAAGCATACAAGCAGGTTAACAGTATAGTACTTTGACTCCTGCTGAACAGGTCCCAGCCGGGTTAGTGGCTCCCCACAATGACGGCACCAGGCCCAAGCTGTTACTCCCAATGTTGCGATGTGGCACTTGGGATAGAGTAGGCACAGCCACTCCACTCCTCCGATCACCCCCAAGGTGAGTCCTCCACGAATCTCCAACCGTACACCGGTGTCAACAAGCGTCCGCTCCTGCATGTCAGGCATTCACTGTAAAGCGGGCATCATCGACCACCCCCCCCCATCTTCAGCTGTCTCGTGGTATGCGTAGTAGGCTAGAACTCGTCAGCATCCACCAGGGTGTGACTCCGTCCTTCAGCTCTCCATCTGTTCGGCGCCTGAGGAACTGATAAGCAGGCTCCATGCTGCGTGCGCTGCGATGACCCCTTGTGGTAGAAGTTGGGATCAACAGGCACACTGGTGCTAGCTGGTTCTGTCCAGTCATGTGTCTCCACACAAACTGCGACACAGAAGTTGAACATTCATAGCAGACAAACTGTACAGTGGTTGCCCTTGATAACAATAAAGTCAATCTCCAATGTCTCTCTGTGTAGGACCAGCATAGAAAAGTCCCGTCCGTAGACACCCCCTGGTTGTGTTCCATTACCAGGAGTAACAGTTGACATTTTAATTTTCCCTTTACTGTTCTCAAGCAGGAGTTTAAAAGAAAAATTCAGATAGTCTGCAATGCAGTGGGTAATGTCTGTGCCATGCAAACCGCTGGACATATTTTTAATTCATGGGCGCGATCGCCCACCGTGGTAACGGCACATGTTTACAGTCACTGAGTTGCAGGGTTAAGTACAAGTGTCCACCCCAGGACTGATTGAAGTAACTGGGTAGCGGGAGGCAATAATAATGACAATCCTGAATAGTTGCTAAAATTTACTTTTACGGCAAATACACAGTCTCTTCCCATAGTTGAATCCTCTAGATGAAGAAACAAGCAAAGTCTCCCCCTTTTCTGCCTTGCTCGGGGAGAGGACCAGCAGGTTAAACATGAAGGTGGATCTCGGTGAGACCTCCAAATGTAGCGATGGCCCCTGCAAGGTTGCTACCAGTCAATTAACAGTCTTTTGCTTGTTTTTGTTGTTTTTATTGGGGGATTGAACTTGGTTGGGTAAAAGGAACATTGGATGCCCATGGCATAAATGAGTACTTTGTAGAATAAAGTAACAGCCTCACTTTTCTTAGTAGAACAAGATGGCTGACCCTAAACTTAACAGTCTTTTACCGCAGAACACTTCTTCCAGAGCATATACCTCGACAGACTGTTACCTCAGAACACTTCTTCCTCCAGCACACTACTTTACTGTCCAAGTCTTAGTAATCCTGTTACGCCATCAGAACATGACTAGGCCTCACTCTGAATAAGTCCCAGTGTATTAAATTATATATAGGATATACTGCGCTGTGCAATAAGTGAACACAAAAATTAGCTGCCAACACAGCTGTGACAAAGCAAGAACTAGTGAATATGAAAAAAGTGTAGTGCTTATGTTTGTGCATAACTCAGATTACAACACATATCAAATGTTGCAAACATACATATACATGAAATCTTCTTCATTTCAGTGACACCAAGTGACTGAGTGTGATCTGTAAAAAAATTGTAACAAATAAATCAGAACGAAGCAGTCCTCTATTGTGACTAGTGATGAGCCGAACACCCCCGGGTTCGGTTCGCACCAGAACCCGCGAACGGACCGAAAGTTCGCACGAACTTTAGAACCCTATTAAATACAATGGATGCGAACGTTTGAAATCTAAAGTGCTAATTATAACGACTATTATGCATGTTATTGTCCTAAAAAGGGTTTGGGAACCCGGGTTCTGCACCAGGGGACATGTATCAATGCAAAAAGAAGTTTTAAAAACGGCCGTTTTTCTGGAGCAGTCCTTTTAATGATGCATAAAGTGAAAAAAAAAAGTCAAATATTCCTTTAAATATCGTACCTGGGGGGTGTCTAAAGTATGCCTGTGAAGTGCCACGTGTTTCCCGTGTTTAGAACTGTCCCTGCACAAATTACATTGCTAAAGGAAAAAAAGCCATTTAAAACTGCTTGCGGCTTTAATGTAATGTCTGGTCCCGGTAATATGGATGAAAATCTTTAAGAAAAATGGCATAGCTACCCCATCACACACCCCCCCCCCCACCCCAGCCCATTACCAGCCCCTTTGGGTCTTGTATGGATATTAAGGGGAACCCCGCACACAAAATAAAAAAGGCCCTATATACTCTGAACAGCCATATACAGGCGGTGCATACAAGACAGGGACTGTAGGTTTGTTCTTATGTAGAATCTGTTTGTAATTTTGAACAGGTACATTGTTTAAGTGTAGCTCCAGGCAAAAAATCTATTTTTAAGCTTTTTGGAAAACATAGGGAAGGGTTATCACCCCTATAACATTTGTTTTGCTGTCTGTGCAGTGTGCACCTGTTCAGAACAGTTCACCTCACTTTCCGTCCTAATGACAAATTTTTTTTGAAAATTTGGGGGTTTTATTGAAACAAGAATTGGTGATAAAGCATCAGTGGAGAGGAGACACTTTTTTTCCCATATTAACTCTTACAGGAGAGAATTTGCCTTCCTAGGGGTAGATTTCCTCTCACTTCCTGTTGTATCCTTCCGTTTGCAAGGAGGAGTCGTTTGTAAGTTGGATGTTTGAAAGTAGGGGCCTGCCGTATATACTCAGCTGAAATTTGCCCCTTACATGTTGGTATTGCCACAACACTGTGAGCCCTCACAGTTACTCTTGGTGGGCGCATGAATGGGCCCTGCTGTGAATTATTAGATCAAGAATTGTAATTGCATGCCCCTGTTGAACAGGGGCTGAAAGATTGGGCCTTTGGTGGTGGTGGTGGTGTTGACACAACACTGTAAGGCCTCACAGTTACTCTTGGTGGGCGCAGGAATGGGCCCTGCTGTGAATTATTAGATCAAGAATTGTAATTACATGCCCCTGTTAAACAGGGGCATAAAAATTGGGCCTTAGGCACTGGTGCCACAACACTGTAACCCCTCACAGATACTGTACTGGGAGCACAGCAATGAGCCCTGTTGCAAAGTATTGCATCAAAAATTGTAATTACACGCCCCTGTTAAACAGGGGCTGAAAAATTGGGCCTTAGCCACTGGTGCTGGTGCCACGACACTGCAACCTCTCCCAGATACTCTAGTTGGAGTGCAGGAATGAGCCCTGCTGCAAAGCATTGCATAAAAAATTGTAATTACATACCCCTGTTAAACAGGGGCTGAAAAATTGGGCCTTAGCCACTGGTGCCACAACACTGCAACCCCTCACAGATACTGTACCTGGAGCACAGCAATGAGCCCTGTTGCAAAGTATTGTGTCAAAAATTGTAATTACACGCCCCTGTTAAACAGGGGCTGAAAAATTGGGCCTTAGCCACTGGTGCTGGTGCCACGACACTGCAACCACTCCCAGATACTCTAGTTGGAGTGCAGGAATGAGCCCTGCTGCAAAGCATTGCATAAAAATTGTAATAACACACCCCTGTTAAACAGGGGCTGAAAAATTGGGCCTTAGCCACTGGTGGCGGCACCCAGAAACAAAAATGTTCTTCCAAGCTATCATCGTCAATCGGATCATTGAGGAGGAGGAGGATAGTCAGTCAACAAAACAGGACAGTCTCTCAGCATCAGCATCAGTCTTGAAGGGATGTGACATTTGAAAATAAATTAGTCTGTTATATCAGCTTCAGGTGTTTGGTAGCTGGTGGTGATCCAAGACTGGTTCATCTTTATGAAGGTCAGTCGATCAACAGAGTCGGTGGACAGGCGCACCCTGTGATCGGTGACAAATCCTCCAGCAGCACTGAATGTGCGTTCTGAAAGAACGCTGGATGCAGGACAGGCCAGTAGCTCAATTGCATACTGTGCAAGCTCTGGCCAGTGATCCATCCTCAAGACCCAGTAAGCCAGAAGATTTTCGGTGGGGAAGGTGTCCAAGTCTGACCTTGCCCCTAGGTATTCCTGCACCATGTATATCAGACGCTGGCGATGGTTGCTGGAACCGATCATACCTTGGGGCTGCGGTCTAAAGAATTGTCTGAATGCTTCGGTCAGATGGCCACCTTCCCCACCGCTCCTTCTTTGACTGACCGAAGCCTCAGCAACTCGTTGTCCAGGACTAGGAGTTTGTAACCTCCCAGTCTCTGGGAACGCATTGCACAGACCTTTCTGCAAGGCCTCCCGGAGTTGTCTTATCCTCTGCTCCCTCTGCGACGGTAAGATAAGGTCCGCAACCTTACCCTTGTACCGTGGATCAAGGAGAGTGGCCAGCCAGTAATGGTCCCTCTCCTTGATCCGAAGGATACAAGGATCCTTCCGCAGACTTTGCAGGATCAGGGAGGCCATGCAGCGTAGGTTAGCTGAGGCATTCGGTCCGGAGTCCTCTGGGTCACTAAGGACGACATGATCCGCAGCCACCTCCTCCCAGCCACGTACAAGTCCACTGGTTTCTTGGGACTGTAAATCATCCCTAAAAGACTGCTGCTGATGATGCTGAGTGCCAGGCTCCACCTCCATGCTGACACAATCCTCCTCCTCCTCCTCCTCTTCTTCCTGTGCGATGGATGGGACAGAAGGAACACTGTCTGGGTAAAGGGGGCCTTGAGAGGCAAGGAAGTCCTCCTCTTCCTGCCTCTGTTCTGCCTCAAGTGCCCTGTCCATTATTCCACGCAGCGTATGTTCCAACAGGTGGACAAGAGGTACAGTGTCACTGATGCATGCACTGTCACTGCTCACCATCCTCGTGGCCTCCTCAAATGGTGCCAGGACAGTGCATGCATCCCTGATCATGCCCCACTGGCGTGGTGAAAAAAAACTGAGCTCCCCTGACCCTGTCCTGGTGCCGTAGTCGCACAGGTACTCATTGATGGCCCTCTGCTGCGTGTGCAGCCGCTGCAGCAATGCCAACGTTGAGTTCCACCTGGTGGGCATGTCACATATAAGGCGGTTCTTGGGCAGGTTCAACTCCTTTTGCAGCTCAGCCAGGCGAGCACTGGCATTATAAGATCTGCAGAAATGCACACAGACTTTCCTGGCCTGCCTCAGGACATCCTGTAAGCCCGGGTACCTGCCCAAGAACCGCTGCACCACCAGGTTAAGGACGTGAGCCACACAGGGCACATGGGTCAGTTGTCCCTGTCGGAGATCGGAGAGGAGGTTGGTGCCATTGTCGCAAACTACCATTCCTGGCTTAAGCTGGCGTGGAGTCAACCACCTCTCGGCCTGCCCCTGCAGAGCAGACAGAACCTCTGCCCCAGTGTGGCTCCTGTCCCCCAAACACACCAGCGCAAGCACGGCATGGCATCTTTTTGCCTGCGTACTTGCGTAGCCCCTTGAACACTTACGGAGCACCGCTGGTTCCGAGGACAAAGCACAGGAAGAGGCCACGGAGGAAGAAGAAGAGGAGGGGGTGGAGGACAGAGGTGTGTCACAACCAGTAGTAGCATTTTGGAGGTGTGGCGGTGGAACAACCTCCAACACTACTGCGCCTTGTCCTGCATCCTTCACAGCTGCCAAAAGAGTGACCCAATGGGCCGTGAAAGAAAGGTAACGTCCCTGTTCATGCCTGCTGGACCATGAGTCAGCGGTAATATGCACCTTACCGCTGACCGCCCTGTCCAGCGAGGCCAAGACATTGCCTTCCACATGCCGGTAGAGAGCCGGAATCGCCTTCCGTGAGAAAAAGTGGCGTTTGGGAACCTGCCACTGAGGAACCGCACATTGCACAAACTCACGGTAGGGGGCCGAGTCTACCAACTGAAAAGGCAGCAGTTGAAGCGCTAGCAATTTAGTCAAGCTAGCATTCAACCGCTGGGCATGTGGATGGCTGGGAGTGAACTTCTTTCGACGGTCCAGCAGCTGGGGCAGGGAAATTTGCCTGCTAGAATCGGACGTCGGTGTACTGCTAGCAGAGTGCCCGCAAGTACTTGGCTGTGACACACCTAATTCTACACCTTCATTCCTCTCAGAGCAGGTTTCAGAGAGGACTGAAGGTATAGTGGGGTTTGAGATCCCAGCTGATGCGGTGCAAGAAGAGGTCATCTTTGTTCTTTGGTGTGGGTCTTTAAGGTAGGCTTGCCAACGAGCTGCATGGCAGGTCAACATATGTCTGGTCAAGCATGTGGTGCCCAAGCGGGTGATGTTTTGGCCACGCGATATACGCTTGAGACATATGTTGCAAACAGCAGCTGTGCGATCTGATGCACTCGACTCAAAAAAGGCCCACACCAAAGAACTTTTTGAATAACGGGCAGAGGCAGCGCCCTGCACAGGCGGAGCTCTGCGGTGTGATTCCGTCGGTGTGCTGCCCTTACGCTGGCCCCCCGAGGGCATCCTGCCTCGTTGGAGATGTGCCTCCTCCTCATCCTCCTCCTCCTCCTCTCTCCTATTAGGCACCCACGTGGAGTCAGTGACCTCATCATCCCCTCCCTCCTCATCACTGGAGCCAATCTGGCAGTATGCTGCAGCTGCTGGAACATGACTGCCAGATTGGTGTCCTTCTTGAGCATCCCCTCTCTCTGCTCTCACGCTACTGCCTTCCTCTAGCTGGGTATCATCATCAGACCCTTCGAAACGCTGGGCATCCTCCTGGAGTATGTACCCAACACTGTGCTCAAACAGTTCGGGGGACTCCTCAGGAGGACATGGTTGGTCTAGGGAAGGAGTGACTGATGATGACATTGATACCAGGGAAGAGGACGCTTTGGCAGCTGCTTTGCCAGTACCCTGAGCCTGGGTGAGAGAGGATGAGGAGGATGAGGCGGGCTTGGTCATCCACTCTACCAAGTCTTCGGCATGATGCGGCTCAACACATCCAGCTGCCGAAAAGAAGGACAAGCATGTCCCATGGCCACGTGCTGATGGCGATGCACTGCGTCCACGACCAGCACTGTTGTCTCTAGACACAGAGCCAGCTTGCCCTCTTTTTTTGGCTCCTGACTGTCTGCCTCTCCTTGTTTGCCTTCCAGACATTCTAATGGCCTGCAGGGAAATGGGAAAAGCAGCAATACAGGCTAAGTTAAGGTGTAATATGGTCAGGAGGCACACTCCGCCCGCTGTAAGTGCCGCAAAATCCTGTTGGTGTAACACACCAGGAAAAAGCAGCAATACAGGCTAAGTTAAGGTGTAATATGGTCAGGAGGCACACTCCGCCCGCTGTAAGTGCCGCAAAATCCTGTTGGTGTAACACACCAGGAAAAAGCAGCAATACAGGCTAAGTTAAGGTGTAATATGGTCAGGAGGTACACTCCGCCCGCTGTAAGTGCCGCAAAATCCTGTTGGTGTAACACACCAGGAAAAAGCAGCAATACAGGCTAAGTTAAGGTATAATATGGTCAGGAGGCACACTCCGCCTGCTGTAAGTGCCGCAAAATCCTATTGGTGTAACACACCAGGAAAAAGCAGCAATACAGGCTAAGTTAAGGTGTAATTTGGTCAGGAGGCACACTCCGCCCGCTGTAAGTGCCGCAAAATCCTGTTGGTGTAACACACCAGGAAAAAGCAGCAATACAGGCTAAGTTAAGGTGTAATATGGTCAGGAGGCACACTCCGCCCGCTGTAAGTGCCACAAAATCCTGTTGGTGTAACACACCAGGAAAAAGCAGCAATACAGGCTAAGTTAAGGTGTAATATGGTCAGGAGGTACACTCCGCCCACTGTAAGTGCCGCAAAATCCTGTTGGTGTAACACACCAGGAAAAAGCAGCAATACAGGCTAAGTTAAGGTGTAATATGGTCAGGAGGCACACTCCGCCCGCTGTAAGTGCCGCAAAATCCCGTTGGTGTAACACACCAGGTAAAAGCAGCAATACAGGCTAAGTTAAGGTGTAATATGGTCAGGAGGTACACTCCGCCCGCTGTAAGTGCCGCAAAATCCTGTTGGTGTAACACACCAGGAAAAAGCAGCAATACAGGCTAAGTTAAGGTGTAATATGGTCAGGAGGTACACTCCGCCCGCTGTAAGTGCCGCAAAATCCTGTTGGTGTAACACACCAGGAAAAAGCAGCAATACAGGCTAAGTTAAGGTGTAATATGGTCAGGAGGCACACTCCGCCCGCTGTAAGTGCCGCAAAATCCTATTGGTGTAACACACCAGGAAAAAGCAGCAATACAGGCTAAGTTAAGGTGTAATATGGTCAGGAGGTACACTCCGCCCGCTGTAAGTGCCGCAAAATCCTGTTGGTGTAACACACCAGGAAAAAGCAGCAATACAGGCTAAGTTAAGGTGTAATATGGTCAGGAGGCACACTCCGCCCTCTGTAAGTGCCGCAAAATCCTGTTGGTGTAACACACCAGGAAAAAGCAGCAATACAGGCTAAGTTAAGGTGTAATATGGTCAGGAGGCACACTCCGCCCGCTGTAAGTGCCGCAAAATCCTGTTGGTGTAAAACACCAGGAAAAAGCAGCAATACAGGCTAAGTTAAGGTGTAATATGGTCAGGCGGCACACTCCGCCCGCTGTAAGTGCCACAAAATCCTGTTGGTGTAACACACCAGGAAAAAGCAGCAATACAGGCTAAGTTAAGGTGTAATATGGTCAGGAGGCACACTCCGCCCGCTGTAAGTGCCGCAAAATCCTGTTGGTGTAACACACCAGGAAAAAGCAGCAATACAGGCTAAGTTAAGGTGTATAATGTGCAGGAGGCTTAGCAACAATGACACTGACACTGACCCCTGCCTATCCTTCTCTCTCCCTGCACACAAGGTTTATCAAAGTATATGACACTGACACTCTCCCTGCCTATCCTTCTCTCTCCCTGCACACAAGGTTTATCAAAGTATATGACACTGACACTCTCCCTGCCTATCCTTCTCTCTCCCTGCACACAAGGTTTAGCAAAGAATATGACACTGACACTGTCCCCTGCCTATCCTTCTCTCTCCCTGCACACAAGGTTTATCAAAGTATATGACACTGACACTCTCCCTGCCTATCCTTCTCTCTCCCTACACACAAGGTTTAGCAAAGAATATGACACTCTCCCTGCCTATCCTTCTCTGTCCCTACACACAAGGTTTAGCAAAGAATAGATTTGACAAGATTTGACACTGTCCCTGCCTATCCTTCACTTTCCCTGCTCCGGAACACACTACACAAGGCCGGCGCGCTGGCGGCCTTTTATAGTGTGGGGCGTATACTAAACCCCCATAGCTATAATTGGCCACAGGCATCCTGCCTGTGGCCAATCATTGCTCTCCTCGCTGCCGGCGCTGTGATTGGCCAAGCATGCAGGGTCACAGTGCATGCTTGGCCAATCACAGCGCCGGGATTACACTGCGATGGCACAGTGCATTGTGGGCCGTTCCCGTCACTCGAATTTGGCGCGAACGGCCCAAATCGTTCGTTGTTCGCCGAACGCGCGAACAGCCGATGTTCGAGTCGAACCTATGTTCGACTCGAACACCGAGCTCATCCCTAATTGTGACCAAACACAAATAACAGTCCAAAAGTGTAGAAAAACTGCAAGGTTGAAATGAAGAATTGAAGTGAAGAAACCCACTTTGTGAAAGGATAGAGACACCACCACCGATATGAGGAGGAGGCTTACCAGATGGTGTTGACTTGGTGAGATATATACCACCCAAATCAAAACAGGCTTGTATAATCAGTCAGCAAGATGTATCCAGCTGGTCCTGAATCCACATATCAGTGTGCACTGCAAATTCCAATAAACATCAGGAAGTGTAAAATATATGTAGTCTTGTTGGAGCCAGAGATACGGTAACCACATAACATGCGTAATGGGAAAAAAACTCACATAGTATGATACCGTACAATGTAGTATTTATTAAAAAGATTAAAAATGAACACTCACATATGGAAGAATGTCATAGGCATATCACAAAGTGCAAGAGCGATGTGTGTGAATGGGTCCACCCGACGCGTTTCAACTAAACAGTCATCATCTGGGGTCTCGATTTGACAAAAATCAAGCCCCCTGGCATGTCTCTTCCAGATCTCTCCACTGTGCTTTCCACTCACCAACACTTGCCCTGGATCCTTCCTGAATGACTTACTCCGGACCTGTGGACCAACTTTCTCCTCAAGCTCCTGAGGTACAACCCCCCCAGAAAGGGGTTCCCTCAGGCACGGAAGCTGAGGGCAGTGTTGCCAACCTACCAGATTAAAATTTACTGACATGACACCCAAAAGTTACTGGCACAGTCCAGTTTTTACTGCCTTTTCCAAAAGTTACAAAATGACAGTTTTAAGTGCAAATATCGGAATTTAGGCTACAAACAAGTACAATATACAATTAGCAATGTGATTTAAGGTAGATATTAAGGCAAAAAACATTTTTCTTATTTTATTTTCAATATAGTTTGTAAGTAGCTCAGGGACAGAACTCAGGAGGGCAAGAAATTAGAATGGGCAGGCACATACACATGAAATTGACTCTCACTGTGACAATGCCAGCAGTGTGCAGCAACACAGATGATGATGACACCTCACTGACACATCCCCTCATAAGTCAGTGACAGTCTCTCTCCATGTCAGGTGGTCCCTTTAGTCCACTCTAGTCCAAACAGCACTGACAGTCCAGTTCCCGGCTTGCCTTGCTCCTGTCCCATAGACCTGCACATGAGGCTCCTTTGCACCATGACATCAAACGACACGCTCTTGCACCACCTCCACCGGACCTGTCCCCCACTGGCACTCCCCGAACACACTGAGCAGTTCTGATTTGAGTAAGACGGCAACATAACTGGCGACCTTTTACTGTCACTTGCATTTATTGGCAGGAGAAAAGTGCCCGTTTGTTATTGGCTGCCAGTAAAAATACTGACGGTTGGCAACACTGGTTGAGGGGCTCCAGCAGGATGCAAGTGTTGCATAGAAGAAATTGGTTGTTCAGTGTCCACTGGGATTAATAAATCCTGAATGGGTCGTAGAGCCCAAGACTTCGGAAAAACTTGGTAAAGATTAAGTCTTCAATCCTAGGTCCATGTTTTGCCAGCCACCAGCACACTGTTGTGCAGAGTCCTTTTAGCATAGGTGTTGGCAATAGTTCAGGGCTCCACCCAGGTAAATGGTGGGAGCTAGTGCAGCTAGACATGGATGTGAGCACAGAGAGATTGAGTTCTGTCTTGAGGATAGAGACAAGGGTCTAACCTTGACAAGAACAGTTCTGCTGCAAAGTAAGGCCCCTTTCACACTGGGGCGGGTAGGTGCGGTGGCGGTATAGCGGCACGATTTTCAGCGCCGCTATACTGTCGTTATCACCGCGGTATGCGGCCGCTAGTGGGGTGAATTTAACCCCCGCTAGCGGACGAAAAAGGGTTAAAACCGCCCGCAAACCGCGGCTATTGCCGCGGTTTGCGGGCTGTATTACCGCGGTGTCCCATTGATTTCAATGGGCATCCGCGGTAAAGGAGCGGTGAACACACCGCTCCTTCACCGCTGTAAAGATGCGGCTAGCAGGACTTTTGGAGCGGTCCTGCTAACGCACCTCTTCAGTGTGAAAGCCTTCCGGCTTTCACATTGAAGAATACAGGGCACGATTTTTTCAGGCGGTATAACAGCGCTAATATTAGCGCTAAACCGCCTGAAAAACGTGCCAGTGTGAAAGGGGCCTAAATGTCAGGAGGGTGAATTATTAGTGCTTATGGCAGAAAGATGCTGTATTTCTATGAACTTTCTTCAAAATAAAAGTGGGTAAAACAGCTAAAAAAAGAGTGCCAGGATAGGGGGATGATAAAATCTGAATTCCCAGCAAGTTCAGATTTTTAATGGTGTTGCAGACATGAGTTTTTAACACACTTCCAGCTGCTATGCTTGCCAGGAGTGTATGCACTTTTGTAAAGCCGACTGACACCTTTCAATGTGGAAGTGATGCAAGCGGCCATGAAGCCTCCGATCACTTCCACAAGCATTGGGATGTACCCCTATTTGCGCCCCCGGCTATGTTTACTGGGCTACGCTGTCCCACCTGCGAGCCCAGTGTACTCATTGCGGATGTTGCTGGGAAGGGTGGCTGGAGCTCAACGGACATCCATCCTTTGAGCTACCCTCCTTTGCACAGACCAGGAGATGACGTGTATGATGTCACTTCCTGGTTCTGGACTGTCAATAAGAATCATGCGATGCATACTAGCACATTATAACTTTGCAGATTAAGAAAAAAAAGCTGACAGTTAACTACCGCTTTAAACACGTGGTTAGAGGGTTTATTTTACCTTTTCTCCACAGAAAAGTGAATACATAATGCCTGGTTGAACAGAGACATGCAACAGAGACATGCAATGTAGATTGCATTTGGGTTGCAGTGCAAATCTGGTTCTACAGAGATCCCCCATCTGCATTATGCATTTTCACCCTTAATCAAACTTTATCAAACAAGGTTGTCCCTCAAGACTCAGGTGAGCATTGACTGCGCAAGTGAATAGTGTATATGTCTAGGGAGATCATTGCAGCTTGATATGAAAGATGATATCACTGATTAGTTAACCGTATGGGCAGAGCCTCAAGGGAGGTATGTGAAATGAATCAGATTAAACAAAATTGATACAGTGAATACTTAATCAAACAGACAAAGGTAGTCTGCACAGCTAATTAGGGGCAAATAGAGTGTCCCTCTTGTACCTCATTTAACTGACAAATTGTGCAGACAGTTTTAATGGGAGTCTGTTTAGCAGAGAGAAAGCTGTACAGTTGACAGCTTGGCAAAATGTGGTTTCTGTAGCACCACATGATGCTTATGGAAATAAGTCTGGTGCAGCTGAGCTCGAGGTAGGGAGACCGACTCATCTGAATGGACCAACAGGAATCTGCTTGGCAAGCTTGTTACCTGAAGTAGCAGAAGGCATTTACAAAACTACAGCTTATCAATACCAAATGGACATATTTTTATACTTAAAACCGCTGAGATGTTTGATGTGAGTATGGAATAGATGTCACAAGCGCTTTTTTTTTTTTTTTTGACTAAAAATTTTTATTCTTTATTTTTAAATTAATGATAAGATGGACATTACATACAGGTACAGTCTCAAGTTACATACATTACTTTAGCAACATACATCTCCAAGTATTGCACATGCAGGGCTTAACAACACTCTAAATAATACAACTCCGGCCTTCTTGGGACTTTATCATGGGTCAGGAGCGTTGGCTCCATAACATCAGTCCAGGAACTATAATCAACAGTAAACTTAGGCTAGGGAGCCTGTCACCCCTCTCGGGAATATTCTGTGAGCAGGCCCTTTATATGAAGGTCCAGGCATAGAAAGCGCAGCCCAGAATTTGGCCGACCCCAATTGCACATGTGTGTAGATTGATACTATATTATTGGGACAGAGTATCACGGTACTTGAGAAAATATTCATAGTATGACCCATATCTAATTTAACACTACAACAATACCTGTATTTAGATTATCAGGAAGAATAATGATGTTACCAGGTTCACTGCTCTAAACATGCTACCGCGCCTTTCCACATGTCTTCGCATATACATAAGAAATCAACAAACAGTTTACTCAACACTAGAGGACGTCATATAGTGGTGGGCCACAGACCCCAAAATTTCTGATGGACATGTATTTTGTTCAATTTATACGCTAGCATCTTCTCCATTAAACATTGAGCATTTACTCTATTTATGACCTCCAACACAGTAGGGGGGTCTGGGGATCTCCATTTGGCTGCAATTGATATACGGGCAGCAAATAGGATATGTACAATCACAATCCTTTGTGCGCTTGGGAAGGAGTCTATCCCTAATGTAAGAAGTGCTAATTCTGGGGTGGGTTTACACTTCGTTTTGGAAATGTCTGAGATGAGTGAAAATACATCTCTCCAGAAGTTATGTAGTATACTACAGTGCCACATAACATGTAGGAGGTTACCTCTGTGCTGACACTCTCTCCAGCAAAGTGGGGAAAGAATGGGGTTCATTGTGTGTAGGCGCGTCACAAGCGCTTTTGAAGAATGCTTTCTCTCTATGAAATTTTAAATATATCAAAGAATGTTCTTTCTTGATTTACTTAATTTCAGAGGAAGCAAATACAATCAGTCATCTGAAGCCTGATCAAAATAAAATTGCTTATATATTTGATATGATGATAGGCACAATAATTATGATACATTTTAAAAGGATTCAAGGTAAAAACATGAGTACCGTATATACTTGAGTATAAGCCGAGTTTTTAAGCACAATTTTTTGTGCTGAAAATGCCCCCCTCGGCTTATACTCGAGTCATCTTTTTGCGCCTGATCTCCCGGATTTGGGGAGCCGGTACCGGCCGGCTGTAGGTCCCCTGGACCCCAAGCTTGGCACACATATAGCCCCACTCTTCCTCTACAAATGTGCAAAGTTTCTTGTCCGGGGGACCTACGGCCAGGGAGAACCGATTTTTCAAAACCGGGCACCCCTTCCATAGACTCCCATGTTAAACGGTAATTTCTCTGGTGACTTTGGGGACCCGGTACCGGCCAATCATAAGATCTCTGGACCCCAAACATGGCACACATGTAGCCCCACCCTTTCTCTACAAATGTGCAAAGTGTCTTGTCCGGGGAACCTACGGCCTGGGGAGAACCAATTTTTTAAAACCGGGAACCCCTTCCATAGACTCCCATGTTAAACGGTCATTTTTCTGGTGACTTTGGGGACCCAGTACCGGCCAATAATAGGATCTCTGGACCCCAAACATGGCACACATGTAGCCCCACTCTTCCTCTACATGTTTGCAAAGTTTCTTGTCCGGGGGACCTACGGCCGGTGAGCACCGATTTTTCAAAGCCGGGCACCCCTTCCATAGACTCCTATGTTAAACGTCAGTCTAGTCATGGACACAGTGAGACATGGACACAGTGAGGCACACCCTAGGCTTATACTCGAGTCAATAAGTTTTCCCAGTTTGTGTGGTAAAATTAGGTGCCTCGGCTTATATTCGGGCCGGCTTATACTCGAGTATATACGGTACATGTAACCCTAATGAATGACTTTTAGTTTGATAAAATACTGTATCATAAACAATTGTAATTTTTTTTAATTAAATGTTTGCATATCAGCACTGCTGATCTCCCTCAGAAACTTCTTGTCTACATATAGTATCTCACAAAAGTGAGTACACCCCTCACATTTTTGTAAATATTTTATTATATCTTTTCATGTGACAACACTGAAGAAATGACACTTTGCTACAATGTAAAGTAGTGATTGTACAACTTATATAACTAAATTTGCTGTCTCCTCAAAAAAACTCAATACACAGCCATTGATGTCTAAACTGCTGGCAACAAAAGTGAGTACACCCCTAAGTGAAAATGTCCAAATTGGGCCCAAAGTGTCAATATATTGTGTGGCCACCATTATTTTCCAGCACTGCCTTAACCCTCTTGGGCATGGAGTTCACCAGAGCTTCCCAGGTTGCCACTGGAGTCCTCTTCCACTCTTCCATGGCGACATCCCCTAGCTGGTGGATGTTAGAGACCTTGCGCTCCTCCACCTTCCATTTGAGGATGCCCCACAGATGCTCAACAGGGTTTAGATCTGGAGACATGCTTAGCCAGTCCATCAACTTTACTCTCAGCTTCTTTAGCAAGGCAGTGGTTATCTTGGAGGTGTGTTTGGGGTCGTTATCATGTTGGAATACTGCCCTGCGGCCCAGTCTCTGAAGGGAGGGGATCATGCTTGGCTTCAGTATGTCACAGTACATGTCTCATCAGACCACAGGACATGCTTCCAATAATCCATGTCCTTAGTCTGCTTGTCTTCAGCAAACTGTTTGGGGGCTTTTTTGAGCATCATCTTTAGAAGAGGCTTCCTTCTGGGACCACAGCCATGCAGAAAAATTTGATGCAGTGTGTGGCGTATTGTCTGAACACTGACAGGCTGACCCCCCACCCCTTCAACCTCTGCAGCAATGCTGGCAGCACTCATACGTCTATTTCCCAAAGACAACCTCTGGATATGATGCTGAGCACATGCACTCAACTTCTTTGGTTGACCATGGTGAGGCCTGTTCTGAGTGGAGCCTGTCCTGTTAAACAGCTGTATGGTCTTGGCCACTGTGCTGCAGCTCAGTTTCAGGGTCTTGGCAATCTTCTTATATCCTAGGCCATCTTTATGTAGAGCAACAATTCTTTTTTTCAGATGCTCAGAGAGTTCTTTGCCATGAGGTGCCATGTTGAACTTCCAGTGACCAGTAAGAGAGCGTGAGAGCGATAACACCAAATTTAACACACCTGCCCCCATTCACACCTGAGACCTTGTAACACTAATGAGTCACATGACACGAGGAGGTAAAATGGCTAATTGGGCCCAATTTGGACATTTTCACTTAATACTCACTTTTGTTGCCAGCAGTTTAGACATTAATGGCCGTGTGTTGAGTTATTTTGAGGGGACAGCCAATTTGCACTGTTATTCAAGCTGTACACTCACTACTTTACATTGCAGCAAAGTGTAATTTCTTCAGTGTTGTCACATGAAAAGATATAATAAAATATTTACAAAAATGTTAGGGGTGAGATACTGTACATCACTCTACCGATGGCTGCATGTCATTAGAGTGTAGGTTTCCTGAAGGTGACAACAGTGGAACATGTGCAGGGTCACTCGCAGTATCTATTAGAAAAGAATGTGATCAGTATACAATGCAGAGCAAGATTGAGAGATGGAGTCATCCTGAAACAAGAAGTGTTTGCTTCATAGAGTTAAATGATTGAACATGACTTAACATGGTAAAGCTTATATGAGATTTTAGTTATTGGGTTTACATATACGTTTATCTTGATTCGTAATACAATTGTAATATGAATGTTCTCCATTATTTACCTGTTTTAGAATTTGGTTTTTTAATGTATTTAAAAAAAAAAATAGAAACTTGCCTAAAGTCCAGTGCTAATAATAAACATCTGTAGATTTTGGACACATACTTGCTATTACACACAGTGATTTCTATTCACTTCCCTGGAGTTGATTTGTGATCTTTGGGGCATCTAATTCTGCAGGAATTACGTATTAAAACACTTGTATTTTTTATAAATTTGGATTTTGCAGCATTAATTTAAAACAAATTCTTGCTAAACTGTTAGGCTAACTACAAATATGTGTGTAGCAATACCCCCGTAGGGGCCGCTGGTTTAAGATTTGGGCCTGCCGTTACCTTACTGTTCACCACGTCCGTCCTAGGGGTCTTCGTTGAAGAGTTGTTAATAAATGTCTGCACCAAACACTTAAGCCCCGTACACACGATCGGTTTGACTGATGAAAACCGTCCGATGGATGGTTTTCATCAGACCAACCGATCGTGTATGGTACCCATCGGTCTTTTTTCCATCGGTTGGAAAAAATAGAACTTGTTTTAAATTTTTCCGATGGATAAAAAACCGATGGGAATTTCCGATCGTCTATGGGCAAGTCCATCGGTTAAAAAACCCACGCATGCTCAGACTGAATTAGGAGACGGGAGCGCTCGTTCTGGTAAAACTAGCGTTCCTAATGGAGAGAGCACATTCGTCATTCTGCAAGTTATTGCTTCGTTTAATGCAGCGCATGTTTTGTTGCTTTAGAACGGTCTTTAAAATGTCATTTTGGCAGCAGATCTTTCTCATGAGTTCTGACAAACGTATGTCTTTCTTCTTTCTTGTGATCTTAGGAATAATTTGTTTAATTCTTCAAGGCCGACCTCCCAAATTACACCTTTTTTTTGTTTTTGTCTTTAAATTTGTTGTGCATTTTTTGGTGTGTCAATTTCTCAGAACAACATATTATTTTTATTTTTTACTCATGGAGGTTGGTGTCCCTTGTTATTAATTACACATTGTATTTATGAAATCTTATTGCTACTTCCAAAAAAAAAACACATCAGGCATGTATGTTGGCTGAAATCAAATTTCCCTTTATTTCGGAAAAAAAACAAACAAAAACCGAAGGGCAACTATTCCGAAATTAGCAGAGAATATAAAGTCATTAGATCCCAAATGCACACATGACTATGATCAATAATAAAATCAACAACAGCATGAAATCAGGAGCAGCAGCCAAAGACATACATCATCCCAAGCTGTGGTACTCCATCAACCTTCAATTTCTGGATGAGCAGCTCGAGGCCAGGGAATCACCTCCTGCTCTTCCCTGTAGCCTTCCTTCCACACCTCTCTGCAGCGTTCTCTCCACGACCCCGTCCACGCACCCTTGCAGGCTGGGCCACTGTGGGTGGTGATGTGGCAGGAGGAGAAGGAGAAGGAGGGGAGGGATTGGCCTGCTGCGAGATATGGGTGGCCTCAGTCAGCAGCCCCCTCGCCCCCATGTGTACGGCCATATATATAAGGTGCTCACAAAGGGCCCGTTGTCCCGCCTCCATTCTGAGCAACTTATCCGCCAGATAGGTGCTAAACCCCTCCGTAGGGTTGAGGGGGGCCCTCATGATAGCAGCAGCCTCCTGAATCATCTTTAGTGACTCCTCCTCCACTTGTGTCATCCGCCGTTGTTTTGGCGGTCTGACGTGGAGGGGAGCCACTTGGGAGACGGTGCTACCACTAGGCCTGGGACCTGCTGAGTCCCACTTGGCCCTGCCTCCTCCTGCCTGCCACACTCCTGACCCTCTTCCTCCTGGCTTGCCTCATCCTGTTTTTAAAATAAAATGAAAAATTTGATTATTTGGGGAATCTATCACACACAATTTTGATCTCTTTCCTGTTTTTTTTTTTTTGGGGGGGGGGGGGATGATATCATTTATGGCTAATCCAAACAGTTCAACACAATATTACTTAGTGGACAATAATTATGATCAAAAATACTATACCTGGCTGAAGATGTGAAGATCTGGCTCTTCTAGCTCGGGAGGCTCCTCCTCCGCCTCTGCAGGGGTGGAGGGAAGGGTGGAAGGAACGCTGGAGGGAAGGGTGGAAGGAAGGGTTGAGGGAAGGCTGGAAATAGATTCCCTGGCCTCGATCTGGTCATCCAGAAATTGAAGATGTCTGTAGTACCACAGCTTGGGCTTTACTACATCGTCGGCTGCTGCTCCTGATCTCTTTGACTGGCGCACTTCCTTGTATTTTTTTTTATAGGAATTACGCAGGTTGTTGATTTTATTATTGATCATAGTGTAGTCTGCATCTGAGATCCATGGCTTCATATCCTCTGCTAATTTGCAAATAGTTGCCCGACGTACATCACTCTTGTGGTACGCAGGGTGTTTCAGTTCCCACAGGTTGCGCTGTTCCTTATATTTTTCTATAAAAATCAGCATCACCTCCGGCTCTCGTAGTTTATGCATCTTTTTGGAACAACAAGTAAAAAACAAAAGAAAAAAAAGAAAAGGATCAGAATTGATTCTCCTCAACTTATCACAATATTGCCCTTTACAATCATGAAACATTAGAGGCCACTGCAGGCCCGAGTTCCCTTCTTACCTTAGTTCACTTCGTTGGTTCACTTCCGGTCGTCCTTACTCCGCGCATCCCTAATAACTTCTTTCCCCTTTTTATACCCTGCGCATGCGTGTAACTCCGCCCTCGTCGCCCGCCCATGACAGACTTTTTCAGCATTTCCCCGCCCCTTAACGAATGGCGCACAGTGTGAGACAGCGACATGTCGCAGACACAGGTGGCTTCTTTACTAGAAATTACCGACGAGGAAAGCCCGGAGGCGGAAACGTCACGATCCAGTAAAAAAAGATACAAGGCGACTAATATGTCTTTTTCTGAGATGGCGGAGATGGTGGACATTCTGCGGAGGAAGGATTACGACGGCAAGCATGGCCCATACGACACCCCTAATCTCCGGAAGTCACAAATTATGGACAAAGTTGCGAAGACTCTCTATAAAAAATATGGGGTCAGGAGATCCAAGGAACAACTCCGTAAAAGGTGGTCAGACCTGAAGCTCAGGGAGCCGGAGCAGTATAGGAAGCTTATAAAAAGCATTGAAAAAAGTAAGTTTATTTTACTGTGTTCTTTCACATTGTAATATGTATTCTTCCATGTTTTGCACCATGTGCTTGGCTTGACTGGTTTCACATTTTAAAATCTCAACTTTTCTGTTAAGTGGAGAGTCCACTTATTTGCTAAATGTGTTGAAAAAAAAATTGCTGTTCTTCCCCCAAACATGTTTGGCACATATCCACATAAACTACATGTGGGCATGCCTCATTTTACTTCAACAATGTTTATCTACACATTGTTGGCTAGATGATGTGTTGTAAGGAAATTTAGAATGTGAATGAAAGAATAAACTGTATTCTGGGTAAAGGAGATGACACTCCAGCAGTTGTGTACTTTTTTTTGTTCTTCATCAAGATACTATACTCTGGGCCACATGACCAAATTTCTTAACGGTGTCACACACAGGTGGTCCAGTGGATACCTTGGTGGTTATCCAAGTGTATTTGTGAGTGTCCTCCAAAATAACATGTTGCTTTGTTGAGTTTGCAAGATCTCATATGTTCATCTTGAAACTCAGGGCCAAATATCAATTGGACCCCACTTTAAAACATTGAGAATCCATTTTCAGGCCTAAAAAGTTTGTGTGCTAAAGGATACATTTTTTTTCTATTCCCATAGGGGAGAGGAGAGTGGGAGGACACCATGCTCATGAGACGAGGAACCCAACACCACAGAAACTCCCCGAAGATCCCAAAGCAGACAAAGTTCAGCAGGTTCAGGAAGCGGAGGGGGAGAAAGTGGAGGTGGAGGAAGGGGAGGTGGAGGAAGGAGAGGTGGAGCTTATCAGCACAACAGGTCAGTGTCTGTCACCACAACTTCAAGGTAAATACAGATGTAGGCCTGCATAGTTTTAAAATATTTGTTTCTTTTTAGGGACTGAACGTGGGGGTGTGTCAGGAAGTCCAAATCCTCCATTCTCGAGTGCCAGCGCCAAAATAATCATTCAGGAAATCATGGAATGCAGTAGCGAAATGGACATTATGAGAAAGAGAATGATTGTGATTGAGCAAAAATATAAAAACATGATAGATATTTTGGGGAGAATAGTGTGACCCCCCCTTTTTGTGTGTTTTGTTATGTGTCTGAATTTTTCTATGGGGTTTCCACCAACCCAAATGTGAGGATGCACACACTGAAGACTCAACATGTGCTATCTGCCGTCACAGGATATCTATGTCCCTGTTTTGGGGGTGCAACCTCTTCCTCCCTCCTCAAGTAGGGGAGAGGAAGGGTTTTCACTCCCAAAGCACGTCCATTGATCCCCCATGATGGCAGATAGCACATGTTTACCCTAGCCATGGGATCATGTTGAAGATACCCATTTGAGCCCCAAAAAGAAAGTGTGGTTCTTCACATTTGGGATGGATCAGGGGTAACATCACCCCATCTCCTGTTTGTATTTTTCACTGTGTTATTTTATTACTTTTTAATGAAAAAAATGTGGCTTTTGACCCATGCATGTTTCTGCTAAAAAAGCCGCACAAAACACCCAAATTTTTTTTTCGAAAAAAAACCAAAACTGTATTGCAATCAATAAAAACATTTGGGAAGTCGAAAAAGGGTGTGCCTTGTTGTTTCTATGCTCAATAGCAGTTCTGAAGATGCAAAATGAGTGTTTTTACCTCTGAGATTGGAGGCTATTTACTAAGGAGAAATACACTTGGCACTACTAGAACCTGGGAGACACATAAACCACAAATAAAAGAATGACAACACAAGATTGTAGTAAATCAAATATTTTTGTTTATTTAAAAAAGGTAAAATCAAAGGTCAGATGTGGTCTGGCATTGCGATGGCCCCCCTACCCGTGAGGTACTCTACGTATTTCTGACGTACTTCACGGGCACTTTGGGGGGCCAAGCCAGTACGGGCAGTGCTGAGGCCGGTCAAATTTATCAGTTCAGAGGGACCGGCCTCAGACCCAACTGATGACACATAATTTGTGGAGAATTTTCTTAAAAAAATGTGCAACAAGCAGCAGCAGTACACAGTGTTGTTGAGTTTATAATCCGCCAAATTTATAGCTGTCTGGAACAGGCGGAACCGGCTGGCCATTATCCCGAAGGCATTCTCCACAACTCTCCGGGCTCTGGCCAGCCGGTAATTAAAAACCCTCCTCTCCGGCGTGAGGGTGCGTTGGGGAAATGGCCGCATGAGGTGTGGTCCTAGTCCAAAAGCTTCATCCGCAATGAAAACTAACGGTAGCCCTTCCACGTTCTCTGCATCTTGAGGCAGTGCAAGACCCCCAGCCTGCAGATGGTGAGCGAACTCCGTCTCAGCGAATACTCCGCCATCGGACATCCGGCCGTTCTTCTCCACGTCCACATACAGGTACTCGTACCGTGCCGACACCACCGCCATTAACACTATGCTAATAAAACCTTTATAGTTAAAATAGTATAACCCCGAACGGGGGTGGCGGCACTATGTGGACGTGCTTCCCATCAATTGCCCCTCCGCAGTTGGGGAAATCCCACCGCTGGGCAAATTGGGAGGCCACAGTCAGCCATTCCTGTGGTGTGCTAGGGAACTGTGGAGTCAAACAAAAAGAAGACATTAGTACGGTTTATGTTTACAGTGCAAGCAGATTACACACAAAAACATTGTTGACCAACATCATTCTAACATTATTATTTAGGGGAGTATTTCCTACCAATAAACAAAGGCCCTCTTAGCAGATGCCTCACCCCCGCTGAGTGGACATTCTAAAATAATCTAAGGGGGGGGGCCTAAGGTGTTTGTGGGGGATCCAAAAAAAGGCTCTACCACTCTGCTGAGCTTGATTGAGAACTAAAAAAATCTTTACATCTTTGGGGGGGGGAGGGTTGTCAAACTACGCGGGCAATGACCCCAAAAAAAGGAAAAGGAAAATAGAAGGCTAGCTGGGTTTGCGCCCACGATAGCATGCTGGAGAGGTTAGTGAAGGGAAATAGGCATGTAGGGCCCAAAAAGGCCTTTACAGGTTAAAAAAATGCATGGGGAAAATGGGGACATTACCAGGATATTACAAACAGGCAAATTTGGGTTAGGAGGGAAAAAATAAGAAGATTCAAAAACAATCAAAACATATAATGTGAGGTTAAAGGAGCAAAATTACCTTCATATAGTCCTTCTGCAGGACCTGAATGATGGCCGAACACGTCTCAGGGATAATGATCCAGAGAGCCTGGGGGAAGATGCCTGTTGAGAACTTGAGGTCCTGCAAGCTTCTCCCAGTCGCCAGGTATCTCAACGTGGCAATAAGCCTCTGCTCGGCAGTGATGGCCTGGCGCATCACAGTGTCCTGCCTCGTGATATAGGGGGACAGCAAATCCAACAGACGGTGAAATACGGGGTCCGTCATCCTGAGATAATTCCTGAAATCATCAGGATTATTCTCATGGATTTCCCGCAGCAGAGGCATATGAGAGAATTGGTCCCGCTGGAGCAACCAATTCTTAGTCCATGAACTCCTCCTCACCCTGTTCACAGACTGAACTCGGGTTACAGTGTTAACTGCAACACCAAGCCCAAAGCCAGCACGAGCTCGAGAACGAGAAAGCACTTCAAACATGGTTTTAAACCGGTTGGCTGGTCAGAACGCACTCAAACAGAACGCACCGTGGAACAGCAAGGCCTGAGAAGAACGACCTGAAAAACAGTAAACGAACGGCCAGGAAGGCACTGCAAGGCAGTAATGACCTGACTGCACGCACTGAATCACAAATACAAACCCACAAGCACAAACTGAACACCTGGAAACGATCTGCAAAGCACGGAGACTGAAAAGCGCGAATCGGCTCTCACCAAACTTTTACTAACACGCGGTAACACGAAATCAGGCCCTTTTATATCGCGTCGTACGTTTTGTACGTGCCGTCGTTTTCTTGCCGTCGGTTTTTAAACTGATGGAGTGTGGCCAAGACTGATGAAAAACAGTTTCATCGGATTTCCGATGGTCAAATCCATCGGACGAAAATCCATAGGTTATCCGATCGTGTGTACAGGGCTTAAGTCTCTTTTTCTCAAGGGTTTATTTCAAGAACTTCAGACAGAGGGATGGAGGGTTGGGGGAGATTCAGGTACCTTAGGTTTTGCGGATCACGGGTATTTTCCTTTATCCAGAGAACCAATAACTTCCACACTGGATGTAGCATCCACCGGATAGGCCTCTCTCACTGATCTAGCAGCCAGTGCGAGGTCGTTCAAAAGTCTCTGCCACAGACTTGTGTAATCACACGCTTGGTAAAGTTCTGAAACATAACACACAGTGCCAGGATCTTTCAGCCAGCCGGCAGCACTGTGAGGTAGATTTGATCCGGATGCGTCCTCCAATTGAGTCCTCAATTGCTCGGTCCCTTCCCGCAGGCAAGGCGACACAGGACCATCTCTGGATAAGCAAATCCTGGGCCTACTCTCAGTAACGGAGCCTCGGGGGGTCAGCAAGCCCCGAGGCAGAAAACTGCTAACACATCCCTGAGGCCAGAAGGGCCGTCAGGTCAGGATCGGAAGACACCGCCAAAACGGTGTCTGCCCCTTAAGTACCCTCTCCCAGAATGCACAGCAGGGTGACCAATCCCACTGAGCTGCTTCTGGGCAAGAGGTACCCAATACATCCAGCCAGCTGCAGTTCCAACCTTGACCTGTGGTAACAACGACACCTAGAGGAAGGTGGAAAATGTGCAACTCAGCTGAACTGGAACAGAGACCCATAATTTGGTACAATTATTCTGAGTTGAACTATAACTCAGACAACTAAATTTACACTAGCGCCTACCCAATAGGAGCAGGGCGCTACATGTGTCTCTCTGAAAGTGATGGATGGGCTGACATCTGATGTTTCATAAGGGTCAGAGCCACCAGGGCAAATTATGCCGCTCAGCCAAAGGACATTGGTGGCACACATACAGTTAACACCTTCCTTTCTTCTGCTCAATGAGGTGGATCAAGCAGTTCTCATACTTCACCAAAAGGAATCCTAAACAGCTGGATCCTTGTTTAAGCATCACACCAGGCTGCCAGATTGGGATAGGATTGGGCTATCTAAAGACAATTTAAAGCAGGGGTGTCCAAACTTTTTACCTTCCTGGGCCGCATTGGAAGGAGAAGAATTGTCTTGGACCACACATATGCAATAAGGATAGGTGATGAGCAGTTCTTTCTGAGACTCTCAGTGGGTAGTGGGTAGGTTTAGCCACTGGGCCCTTTCACTATAATGACAGGTCACTGGTGACTGCAACTGTGACAGTGCCTTTGCTACAGAAGAGCAAGGGGGAGTAATTTCCCCCCCCCCCTTCACAGTTTATTCCTTGCTCCCCCTCCTATTGGGGACATTTTTGTCTGAGGAACGATCATACGATTTTCTGATAGTGTGTACAACTTTCGCCGATTCCGACCTTCCGAATTAAAATTTACGAAGGGACAAACTCCTAAATGTTTCTTATATGGGACCAGAACGAACGATTTCATTTAATGTGTACCATTTTCGTTTGATTTTCGTACGAGAAAAAAACTAAATAAAAGAATGCGCATGATCAGAAACAACTAGAATTTTCGTACATTATTTCCTTCCTCGGTTCCGACTTTCTGTGAAACAAATCGGATGATCGTTCACGTGTACCCCAGGAACCCCTGTTACTTCACAATTCATGGAAGCAGATTAATTAATGATAAGTGTCACAGCTGCAAAAAGCATGGTAATTGTTCTTCATGTTAGAGCAATCTTTCTTTCACCCAAATAATGGCTGTTGGTGTTGTAGAAGTTCCCATCGCTTTTGCAGCTGCACTTTTTTGCACAATTTTTGAATGATGAATGACATTACTAAATTGCAATATATCTACTCCAGTTCACTGATATTGTGGCAAAAATTACAGTATGGCTGATTTCTGTTACTAGTAGTGGGATTTATAAAAACATTATCATTGTAAGAAAAACATGATGGTTTTTCAGTATCCAGTGCTTTTGAAAAAAAAAATATGGAAGACGGGAGGTATAAATCAGAGTATGACTGCATTAACACATTTTTTGTATACAGTACATAGGACTAGAAAAATAGACAGCAACATACCACCTTGTCTTTTAAATCACTATAGTATGCTTGTGTCAAAAGGTCACATGAGCACCCGGATGTGTACATATCGTATACTTGACATTTAATGCATGCATTGCAGTCCTGCTTTGCCTTGAGCATTAAACAAGAAAATAAAACTGCTGGTCTAATGAAAAAAAAATAAAGACTAGTCAATGGGCTGCTTTAGGCACACCTTTGCCAAATTAGCATACGTTTGGATGGTGGTACATTCACAACATCATTCCATAGCAAACCACACTTGTTAGTAAACTTAGCATCTATATACTGTATATGATGTAGCCTGCGCATATGCATGCACACATTGCAAGCATAAAGCTAAAACTGTGTAGATCGAGTTGATCGAATCAATGGCTTATATTCCTTAGTAAATCATGGCTCATCCAGTTACTGCTTGCAACGTACACAAAAGTAGAGCTTTGTGGTAATCTAAATCTATGAAAGCAGTCCAAATCAAATATTTCCTCCAAGAACCAAAGATTTTCTTTTTTTTTCTTTTTTTTATTCTTCTGTAAGAAAATTCATAGTCTAATTGAAATGTAAGATATCTCCCAGTTGTCTGTCAGAAACACTGTTGGAGGTAATTGATAAATCTCTTAATTTATTGCTAGCTCCTGCCTCCAAGCCAGAAACATACAAGCAACTGTCCTAACTGGGCAGCTATATTCCCTTGTGGGACTCGGGCAGATATTGGAAATTGTAACGGCAAATTAGCAATGGCCACAAACCAGAAGTGACAGCTAAAGTAGCATGATGTAAAGAGTGTAACAATCTAATATTAGCTGCAATTGGCCAGACTTATCATATGGGCTAATCACAACACAACCTGGGAAATAATAGCCTCCAGACGGTACTGCTTTGTTAATGCCTTCTCCCAGTAGGGTAAAAAACTGAATAAAAGCTGCTAGTGAACAAGAGTATAATATTGTAATAATACAAAATGACAAGTGGAAAGTGAGGGTCACTTTTCATGATGATCAATAGAAAGCTTACTGAGTTATCTTATATAACACAATAGAAGTTTTCAAGTCATCTACTGAATAAATGCTGTATATCATTATTATTATACAAGATTTATATAGCATCAACAGTTTCAAAAGCGCTTTACAATATAAGGGAGACAGTACAGCTAAAATCCAATCCAATACAATACAAAAGGTATTAAAAAAAGTGTTATTACTTTTCACTACGTGCACTGTTAAATATATTATCTATAAATAATTATGCTAAACAATGAAAGAAAGGATCATTTTTGTCTTTTTATTATTTTATAATGAATAATAATAATAAAAAAAAACAACATAGTTTGTAAATCAAAATGAGTTGGAAAAATGACTGCCTACTGAGCTCATATTCTCAACCTTTTTGGGCCAAAACTCAACTCTAGAAAGCAAATTCGTCTGCAAATGTCTTCTTTGTGGTGAACCTATACATTTGTATCGGGGAGGTGGTTGAAATTGATCATCTATCCAGATCTTCATCATTAATCATTTTCACAAAACATACACTCCTCAATGTGAAGTCTGTAAATTTATTATGAGTGGGATAACTTGTATGAAAAAAACTGAGATAAATAAATTGACCTGGGCCACCTCTACCAAGCCAGAGATAAAACAAAGAAAAAAAAAGAAAAAAAGAGATTGGGGAGAAGAGGGCTAAGAAGAAGGAAGGGGGACATCCATGAGTCCCAAGGCATAAGTTTCTCTTTTGCAATTTTTCGTTCAGTGAATTTAAGAAGTTCACCATGAAGTTGGGGGAATTTCCCAAATGCAGTTCGGTGACTAAATTGTCCACATTTGCCCAAATGGAGAAGGCGGGTTAAAATCCAGTGTGTGTGTATGACAATAACAAGTCTGCTGTGTAGCTTCTGTTGACCACATTTTGCTTCAAAATGGTAATTCAACACTTTAATTTACATGTGATAAGAGGGATATAAGCAGTTGTTGGCCATGTTTCAATTCATAATTTTGAGTCAGTGTTTGTATGTGTGAGTGAGTGGGGTTGGAACATTTATTGACTCGTGGCTATGAAATGTGTTGATGGACACTCATGGCCTTTAACTAATGGCTTCATTTGCTCAATGGCATTGTCCATATATGATCATGTGGCCATATTAGGTCAATGATGTCACCAGTAGGGATGAGCCGAACACCCCCCGGTTCGCAACAGAACCTGCGAATGGACCGAAAGTTTGTGCAAACTTTAGAACCCCGTTAGGTTTTTTCGGGAGCAGTGATTTTAATGATGCTTAAAGTGAAAAAAAAAGTGAAATATTCCTTTAAATATCGTACCTGGGGGGTGTCTATAGTATGCCTGTGAAGTGGCACGTGTTTCCCGTGTTTAGAACTGTCCCTGCACAAAATGACATTTCTAAAGGAAAAAAAGTCATTTAACCACTTAAGCCCCGGACCATTATGCAGGTTAAGGACCAAAGGTGTCTTCAGAATTTGGCACTGCGCTGCTTTAACTGGAAATTGTGCGGACAAGTAATGTTGTACCCAAACGAAATTTGCGTCCTTTTCTTCCCACAAATACAGCTTTCTTTTAATGGTATTTGATTGCCTCTGCGATTTTTTTTTTTTGCGAAATAAACGGAAAAATACTGAAAATTTTGAAAAAAAAATTATTTTCTACTTTTTGTTATAAGAAAAATCGAATAAACTAAATTTTAGTCATACATTTAGGCCAAAATTTATTCAGCCACATGTCTTTAGTAAAAAAAATGTCAATAAACGTATATTTATTGGTTTGCGCAAAAGTTATAGCGTCTACAAACTAGGGTACATTTTCTGGAATTTACACATTTCTTGAGGTGCTAAAATGGCAGGGCAGTACAAAACCCCCCCAAATGACCCCATTTTTGAAAGAAGACACCCCAAGAAAATTGCTGAGAGGCATGTTGAGCCCATTGAATATTTTTGTTTTGTCCCAAGTGATTGAATAATGACTAAAAAAAAATAAAAAATTACAAAAAGTTGTCACTAAATGATATATTGCTCACACATGCCATGGTTATATGTGGAATTGCACCCCAAAATAAATTTTGCTGCTTCTCCTGAGTACGGGGATACCACATGTGTGGGACTTTTTAGGAGCCTAGCCGCGTACGGGACCCCGAAAACCAAGCACCACCTTCAGGATTTCTAAGGGCGCAAATTTTTGATTTCACTCCTCACTACCTATCACAGTTTCGAAGGCCATAAAATGCCAAAATAGCACAAAACCCCCCCAAATGACCCCATTTTAGAAAGTAGCCCCCTCAAGGAAATTGCTGAGAGGCATGTTGAGCCCATTGAATATTTTTTTTTTGTCCCAAGTGATTGGATAATGACAAAAAAAAAATACAAAAAGTTGTCACGAAATGATATATTGCTCACACATGCCATGGTTATATGTGGAATTACACCCCAAAATACATTTTGCTGCTTCTCCTGAGTACGGGGATACCACATGTGTGGGACTTTTTAGGAGCCTAGCCGCGTACGGGACCCCGAAAACCAATCACCACCATAAGGATTTCTAAGGGCACAAATTTTTGATTTCACTCCTCACTACCTATCACAGTTTCAAAGGCCATAAAATGCCAAAATAGCACAAAACCCCCCCAAATGACCCCATTTTGGAAAGTAGACACCCCAAGCTATTTGCTGAGAGGCATGGTGAGTATTTTACAGCTCTCATTTGTTTTTGAAAATGAAGAAAGAAAATCATTTTTTTTATTTATTTTTTTCAATTTTCAAAACTTTGTGACAAAAAGCGAGATCTGCAAAATACTCACAATACCTCTCAGCAAATAGCTTGGGGTGTCTACTTTCCAAAATGGGGTCATTTGGGGGGGGGGTTTGTGCCATCTGGGCATTCCATGGCCTCCGAAACTGTGATAGGCAGTGAGGAGTGAAATCAAAAATTTACACCCTTAGAAAGCCTGAAGGCGGTGCTCGGTTTTTAGGGTCCCGTACGCGGCTAGGCTCTTAAAAAGTCTCACACATGTGGTATCCCCGTACTCAGGAGAAGCAACAGAATGTATTTTGGGGTGTAATTCTACATATGCCCATGGCATGTTTGAGCGATATATCATTTAGTGACAACTTTGTGCAAAAAAATAAAATAAATAAAATAAATTGTCTTTTTTCCGCAACTTGTGTCAACATATAAAATATTCCATGGACTCGAGGGGGTGTCTGCTTTCCAAAATGGGGTCATTTGGGGGGGGGGGGTTTAACTGTCCTGGCATTTTATACACAACATTAGGAAGCTTACATCCACTCTTCTAACCACTTGAAGACAAAGCCCTTTCTGATACTTTTTGTTTACATGAAAAAAAATTTTTTTTTGCAAGAAAATTATGTTGAACCCCCAAACATTATATATTTTTTTAAAGCAAAGGCCCTACAGATTAAAATGGTGGGTGTTGCATTTTTTTTTCCACACAGTATTTGCGTAGCTATTTTTCAAACACATTTTTTGGGGATAAAATACACTTTTTTAAATTTTAATACACTAAAACACACTATTTTGCCCAAATGTTTGATGAAATATAAAAGATGATCTTAGGCCGAGTACATAGATACCAAACACGACATGCTTTAAAATTTAGCACAAACACGCAGTGGTGACAAACTACATACATTTTTAAAAGCCTTTAAAAGCCTTTACAGGGTACCACGTTAGATTTACAGAGGAGGTCTACTGCTAAAATGACTTCCCTCAATCTGACCTTCGCGGTGATACCTCACATGCATGATGCAATTGCTGTTTACATATGACGCCAGACCGACACTTGCGTTCGCCATTGCGCAAGAGCAGGGTGGGACAGGGGTGCTTTTTTTATTTTTTATTATTAATTTTGCTTTTTTATTTTATTTTTAAACTGTTCTTTCCATTTTTTTTATTTTTTTTATCATTTTAATTGTTATCTCAGGGAATGTAAATATCCCCTATGATAGCAATAGGTAGTGACAGGTACTCTTTTTTTGAAAAAAACTGGGGTCTATTGGACCCTAGATCTTTCCTCTGCCCTCAAAGCATCTGACCACACCAAGATCGGTGTAATAAAATGCTTTCCCAATTACCCAATGGCGCTTTTTATATCCGGGGGGGGGGGGGACATTCCCTCCCACTGCTTGTAAAAGCAGTTCAGAGGCTAATTAGCCACTAGGATTGCTTTTACATGAAAGTCGGCCGCTGGCTGAAAAGAATGATACCAAGATGATACCTAAACCCGCAGGCATCAATCTGGTATAACCAAACTCCAGCAACATACCAGTACGTTGCTGGTCCTTGTTGGACATGTATTGTAATCTTTTTTTTCATGCAGCCTGTTGGCTGAACGAAAAAAAGAGATTGATCGGTGGGTATGCCCACCATTAGAATACCTCCCGTCATTCACCTACTTCTAATGATGGGCATACATGCACCATTTATATATGCCGAAGCATGGGGGCATCCTCCCGCAAAAGTTATGCCGCACACACTAGGTTGGACTTTTCCACGGGCATGCCTCCGTCAGAATTTTGACTGTATATAGGCGGCATTAGGAGCAAAATCGCTCCTCCGCCCCTGCTGCCCCCATGCTTCGGCATATATGCTCTTTTTTTTTAACTGTGGTGGTGAAATCACCTCCTACAGCACTGGAGTCGCAGGAATCAGCCCTGTCTCTGCGAACGCTGCAGTTATGTGTGTTGTGTTTTGTAAGTGACAGTGATCGATCGATACTGCACTTGGGTGGCCTGGGCTGGACGGAGAGGCAAAATGCAGGTGCTAGCAGGTATCTGGGCTGATCCCGCTAACACTGCGTTTTTGGGAACCCTAAACTGCTGGGGACGCTAGTATAGATCTGATCAGATCAGATATTGATCTGTTCAGATACTATACCACTAAGGGAGGTGTATGCTTCACGGACGATCAGGGGGTTAAACCTTTATTGGGTTATATACGGCGGGTGCCCTGATGCTATAAAAAGCAAACTAACTAACCAGCGTCACCCGTAACACTTATATGGTGATTACTGCTGAAAGGGTTAACTAGGGGCAATCAGGGGGTTAAACCTTTATTAGGGAATATATGGGGGTACCTGACGCTATATAAAAACCTGACGGGGAACCTAAATAACAAAATAACTAACTGGCTAACCAGTGTCACCAGTAACACTTATACAGTGATCACTGGTGAAAGGGTTAACTAGAGGCAATTAGGGGGTTAAAACCTTTATTAGATAATATATGGGGGTACCTGACGCTATAAAAACCAGCGGCAAACCTAAAAAAAATAACTGGCTACCTATCGGCACCAGCATAACTAATACAGCGATCAGAAAAACGATCGCTTAGTGACACTGGCAAAAGGGGGTGAAAGGGTTACCTGGGGGCGATCAAGGGGTTAAACCTTTATTAGGTAACATATGGGGGTACCTGACGCTATAAAAACCTGCGGCGAACCTTAAAAAAATAACTGGCTACCTATCGGCATCACCGACACTAATACAGCGATCAGAAAAACGATCGCTTAGTGACACTGGCAAAAGGGGGTGAAAGGGTTACCTGGGGGGCGATCAAGGGGTTAAACCATTATTAGGTAATATATGGGGGTACTAATGGCGCGTACACACGATCATTTTTCCCGTCGGGAAAAATTAAATTTTTTCCTTTGGACGAGAAAAACGATCGTCTGTGGGCTTTTTGCCGTTTTTCCCGACGGGAAAAATGGCATTAATCACGACGAGAAAAATTAGAACATGCTCTAATTTTTCTCGTCGTGATTCCTGTCATTTTTTTCCGCTGCACTTTTCCAATAGGGAAACACTGCCGCGGAGCCTACACACGGTCGTTTTTCTTGGCAAGAGAAAAAATGACGGGAAAAACATCCGTGTGTGGGGGAACAAGCCGTTCCCTCGTTTTTCCTGTCGTGATTCACGGCGGGGTTTTCACCGCCGTGAATCACGATCTTGCGTACGCGGCATTAGACAGCGATCAGAAAAACGATCGCTTAGCGACACTGGCAAAAGGGGGTGAAAGGGTTACCTGGGGGGGCGATCAAGGGGTTAAACCTTTATTAGGTAATATATGGGGGTACCCGACGCTATAAAAACCTGCGGCGACCTAAAAAAAATAACTGGCTACCTATCGGCATCACCGACACTAGGACAGCAATCAGAAAAACGATCGCTTAGTGACAGCGGTGCTAGGGGGTGAAAGGGTTACCTGGGGGGCGATCAAGGGGTTAATCCTTTATTAGGGGGGTTAGGGGGCTACACTGGACCTAAAACTAACACTTTTACAGTCACAAATGTCACTGATTGCAGTGATCAGTAAATAAATGGTCACTGCAATCAGTGACACTGTGACTGGGGGCTGGGGGGTGGTCTGGGGGGTGATGTGGGGGTGTCTGGGGGGGCCTGGGGGGGCGATCGTGTGCCTATGTGTGTGATGTCAGTGTAGTGTTTGTGCACTAACCTCTGTGTCTTCTCTCATGCGGCGCTCGGTATATGTGAGCACCGCAGGAGAGATGACATCACTTCCTCCTGCCTGTGTAAACATTACACAGGCAGAAGAAGCTTTTCATTCGCCGGGAGCGATCGCGAGGGGGTGGCCAGAATCGAATGGCGGCCCCCTCATCACAGATCGCTCCCAAAGCGATCCCGGCCACTCACTGTACCGTTGGGGGGTCCGATTGGACCCCCCACCCATACAAAGGCAGGCACGTACAGGTACGTGATTGTGCCTGTCCGTGCCATTCTGCCAACATATATATACAGTGAGCGGTCGTTAAGTGGTTAAAACTGCTTGCAGCTTTAATGTAATGTCTGGTAGCGGTAATATGGATGAAAATCATTGAGAAAAATGGGTACCCCCCCAGCCCATTACCAGCCCCTTTGGGTCTTGTATGGATATTAAGGGGAACCCGGCACCCTAATTTAAAAAAAGGAAAGGCGTGGGGCCCCCAGGCCCTATATACTCTGAACAGCAGTATACAGGCGGTGCAAACAAGACAGGGACTGTAGGTTTGTTCTTAAGTAGAATCTGTTTGTAATTTTGAACTGGTACATTTTTAAAGTGTAGATCCAGCCAAAAAATCTATTTTTAAGCTTTTTGGAAAACATAGGGAAGGGTGTACCCCTGTAACATTTAATTTGCTGTCTGTGCACCTGTTCAGAACATTTCACCTCACTTTCCGTCCCAATGACAAATGTTTTTTGAAAATTTGGGGTTTTTAGTGAAACAAGGATTGGTGATAAAGCATCAGTGGAGAGGAGACACGTTTTTCCCATATTAACTCTTACAGGAGAGAATTTCCCTTCCTAGGGGTAGATTTCCTCTCACTTCCTGTTGTCTCCTTCCGTTTGCAAGTAGGAGTCGTTTGTAAGTTGGATGTTTGAAAGTAGGGGCCTGCCATATATACTCTGCAGAAATTTGGCCCTTAGATGTTGGTGTTGCCACAACACTGTAAGCCCCAACAGTTACTCTTGGTGGGCGCTGGAACGCCCTGCTGTGAACTATTATATCAAGAATTGTAATTACATGCCATTGTTGAACAGTGGTAGAAAAATTGGGCCTTTGGTGGTGGTGCTGGTGCCACAACACTGTAAGTCCTCACAGTTACTCTTGGTGGGCGCAGGAATGTGCCCAGCTGTGAAATATTAGATCAAGAATTGTAATTACATGCCCCTGTTGAACAGGGGCAGAAAAATTGGGTCTTTGGTGGTGGTGGTGGTGGTGGTGGTGTTGCCACAACACTGTAAGCCCTCACAGTTACTCTTGGTGGGCGCAGAAATGGGCCCTGCTGTGAAATATTAGATCAAGAATTGTAATTACATGCCCCTGTTGAACAGGGGCATAAAAATAGGGCCTTAGGCACTGGTGCCACAACACTGCAACCCCTCAGAGATACTCTAGTTGGAGCGCAGGAATGAGCCCTTCTGCAAAGTATTGCATCAAAAATTGTAATTACACGACCCTGTTAAACAGGGGCTGAAAAATTGGACCTTAGGCACTGGTGCTGGTGCCACAACACTGCAACCCCTCACAGATACTCTAGTTGGAGCGCAGGAATGAGCCCTGCTGCAAAGTATTGCATCAAATTTCATCAGGGGCTGAAAAATTAGTGCCTAGAACCAAAAATGTTCTTTCAAGCTATCAGCATGATCATTGAGGAGGAAGAGGATAGTCACTCAGCATAACCAGATAGTCACTCAGCATCAGCATAGGCAGTCTTGAAGGGATCTGACATTTAAAAAAAAACAATATTCAGTTACATCAGCATCAGGTGCTTGGTAGCTGGTAGTGATCCAAGACTGATTCATTTTTATGAAGATCAGTCAATCGACTGAGTCGTTGGACAGGCGCACCCTGTGATCGGTTACAAAGCCTCCAGCAGCACTGAATGTGCGTTCCTAAAGAACGCTGGATGCAGGACAGGCCAGTACCACAATTGCATACTTTGCAAGCTCTGGCCAGTGATCCATCCTCAAGACCCAGTAACCCATAGGATTTTCGGTGGGAAAGGTGTCCAAGTCTGATCTTGCCCCTAGGTATTCCTGCACCATGTAAACCAGACGCTGGCGATGGTTGCTGGAACCGATCATACCTTGGGGCTGCGGACTAAAAAATGTCTGAACGCATCGGTCAGACGGCTACCTTCTCCACTACTCCTTCTTTGACTGACCGAAGCCTCAGCAACACGTTGTCCAGGACCAGGAATTTGCAAAGTCTCTGGGCACGCGTTGCACAGACCTTTCTGCAAGGCCTCCTGAAGATGTTTCATCCTCTGTGACGGCAAGATAAGGTCTGCAACTTTACCCTTGTAACGTGGATCAAGGAGGGTTGCCAGCCAGTAATGATCCCTCTCCTTGATAGCACGAATATGAGGGTCCTTCCGCATGCTTTTCAGGATCAGGGAGGTCATGCAGCGTAGGTTTGCTGAGGCATTCGGTCCGGATTCCTCTGGGTCACTCAGGACGACATGATCCGCAGCCACCTAGTCCCAGCCACGTACAAGTCCATGGGTGTCTTGGGACTGTAATTGATCCCTTGAAGACTGCTGCTGATGCTGAGTGCTAGGCTCCACCTCCATGCTGACACAATCCTCCTCCTCTTCCTGTGTGATAGGCGGGCCAGCAGGAACACTGTCTGGATAAAGGGAGCCTTGAGAGGTAAGGAAGTCCTCCTCTTCCTCCCTCTGTTCTCCCTCAAGTGCCCTGTCCATTATTCCACGCAGCGTGTGCTCCAACAGGTGGACAAGAGGGACAGTGTCGCTGATGCATGCACTGTCACTACTCAGGGGGATGAGCCGAACACCCCCCTGCGAACAGACCTAAAGTTTGCGTGAACTTTAGAACCCTATTAAATACAATGGACTCGAACGTTCGAAATCAAAAGTGCTAATTATAAAGGCTAATATGCCAGTTATTGTCCTAAAAAGTGTTTGGGGAACCGGGTCCTGCCCCAGGGGACATGCATCAGTGCAAAAAAAAGTTTTAAAAATGGGCGTTTTTCCGGGAGCAGTTATTTTAATATTGCTTAATGTGAAACAATAAAAGTGAAATATTCCTTTAAATTTTGTACCTGGCAGCGGGGGGGGGGGGGGGGGGGGTGTATAGTATGCCTGTAAAGCAGCGCT
This sequence comes from Rana muscosa, assembly GCA_029206835.1. Classification (NCBI taxonomy): domain Eukaryota; kingdom Metazoa; phylum Chordata; class Amphibia; order Anura; family Ranidae; genus Rana; species Rana muscosa. Next base: position 855,277,885 of record CM055121.1, on the reverse strand, counting down.
TGTTTCCCTTGCTTAGAACTGTCCCTGCACAAAATGTAATTTCTGAAGAAAAAAAAAGTCATTTAAAAGCACTCGCGGCTATAATGAATTGTCGGCTTCCGGCAATATAGAGAAAAGCCATTGATAAAAAAAAATGCGTAGGTGTCCCCCCAAATTCAATTACCAGGCCCTTCAGGTCTGGTATGGATATTAAGGGGAACCCTGCATCAAATTAAAAAAAAAATGACGTAGGGGTCCCCAAAAATATCCATACTAGACCCTTCAGGTCTGGTATGGATTTTAAGGGGAACTCCACCCCAAATTTAAAAAAAAATGGCATTCCCCCAAATATCCATACCAGACCCTTTATCCGAGCACGCAACCTGGCATGCCGCAGGAAAAAAGGGGGGGACGAGAGAGCGCCCGCCCTCCTGAACCATACCAGGCCACATGCCCTCAACAAGGGCCTCATCCCCACAACCCTTGCCCGGTGGTTGTGGGGGTCTGCGGGCAGGGGGCTTATCGGAATCTGGAAGACCCCTTTAACAAAGGGGACCCCCAGATCCCAGCCCCCCTATGTGAATTGGTAAGGGGTACCTTGTACCCCTACCATTTCACAAAGAAAGTGTAAAAAAACAAAAAAAAACACACAGACACCTTGGAAAAGTCCTTATTAAAAATAAAAAAATTAAAAATAAAAAACCCATTCCAGCTATGTAATCCAGTGTCCCGCGGCGATCCGATGTCCAGCGCTGTAGTCTCCACTCCCCACAAAACATCATTGGCTGAGCAGACCTACACTGCGGAGGAAGTTCCCCATCAGGTCCGCTCAGCCAATGATGTAGGCGGGGTCTAAGATACAAGGGCACCCCCGCCCCCTCGTACCTCAGACCCTGCCTACGTCATTGGCTGAGCGGACCTGATGGGGAACTTCCTCCGCAGTGTAGGTCCGTTCAGCCAATGACATTTCGTGTGGAGTGGAGACTGCAGCGCTGGACATTGGATCGCCGCGGGACACTGGATTACATCGCTGGAATGTTTTTTTTTTTTATTTATTTTTTAATAAAGGACTTTTCCAAGGTGTCTGTGTGTTTTTTTTTTTTTTTTTACACTTTCTTCGTGAAATGGTAGGGGTACAATGTACCCCTTACCAATTCACATGGGGGGGTCTTCCAGATTCCGATAAGCCCCCTGCCCGCGGACCCCCACAACCACCGGGCAAGGGTTGTGGGGATGAGGCCCTTGTCCCCATCAACATGGGGACATCCTCCCCATGTTGAGGGCATGTGGCCTGGTACGGTTCAGGAGGGGGGGGCGCTCTTTCGTTCCTCTTTTCCTGCGGCCTGCCAGGTTGCGTGCTCGGAATAAAGGGACTGGTATGGATTTTCGGGGGAACTCCACGCCATTTTTTTTTAAAATTGGGGTGGAGTTCCCCTTAGAATCCATACCAGACCTGAAGGGTCTAGTATGGATATTTTGGGGGAACCCCACGTCATTTTTTTTAAAAATTTGATGCAGGGTTCCCCTTACTATCCATACCAGACCTGAAGGGCCTGGTAATTAAACTTGTGGGGACCCCCACGCATTTTTTTTTTTATCAATGACTTTTCTCTGTATTGCCGGGAGCCGACAATTCATTATAGTGCTTTCAAATTACTTTTTTTCCTTCAGAAATGACACTTTGTGAAGGGACAGTTCTAAGCAAGGGAAACAAGCGCTGCTTTACAGGCATACTATACCCCCAGGTACGAAAATTAAAGGAATATTTCACTTTTATTGTTTCACTTTAAGCATTATTAAAATCACTGCTCCCAAAAAAATGTTTTTAAAACTTTTTTTTGCATTGATACATGTCCCCTGGGCAGGACCCGGGTCCCCAAACACTTTTTATGACAATAACTTGCATATAAGCCTTTAAAATTAGCACTTTAGATTTCTCCTATAGACTTTTACAGGGTGTTCTGTGGCTTTTCGAATTTGCCGCGAACACCCCAAATTGTTCGCTGTTCGGCGAACCTGCGAACAGGCAATGTTCGAGTCGAACATGAGTTCGACTCGAACTCGAAGCTCATCCCTACTGCTCACCATCCTCGTGGCCTCCTCAAATGGTGACAGGACAGTGCATGCATCCCTGATCATGACCCACTGGCGTAGCAAAAAAAAACAAGCTCCCCTGACCCTGTCCTGGTGCCATATTGGCACAGTTACTAATTGATGGCCCTCTGCTGCGCGTGCAGCCGCTGCAGCATGGCCAACGTTGAGTTCCTCCTGGTGGGCATGTCAAAGATTAGGCGGTTCTTGGGCAGGTTAAATCCCTTTTGCAGCTCAGCCAGCCGAGCACTGGCATTATATGACCGGCGGAAATGCCCACAGAGTTTCCTGGACTGCCTCAGGACATCCTGTAAGCCCGGGTACCTGCCCAAGAACCGCTGCACCACCAAGTTAAGAAGTTGAGCCAAACAGGGCACATGTGTCAGGTGTTCCTGTCGGAGGGCAGAGAGGAGGTTGGTGCCATTGTCGGAAACCACCATTCCTGGCTTAAGCTGGCATGGCATCAACCACCTCTGAGCCTGCCCCTACAGAGCTGACAGAATCTCTGCCCCAGTGTGGCACCTGTCCCCCAAGCACACCAGCTCAAGCACTGCATGGCATCTCTTTGCCTGCGTACTTGCATAGCGCCTTGAACGCCTACGGAGCACCGCTGGTTCCGAGGACAAAGCAGAGAAGAAGAGGAGGGGTGGAGGAGAGAGGTGTGTCATAATCACCAGTAGTAGCTGTGACAGTGGGGTCACCTTGGACACAGGGTGAGCCAGGAAATAATGGATATTAAGAAATATATCTTGGACTACCTAAAATGGGTCTGTAATATTTATCCACCATATTCCCAAGGATAACTGTAAAGGACTATTTACTGATTCGGAACTCAACAGGTTAATTGAGAGATACTGAGGTGTTCAGCCTCAATCACCTGTCTGCCTAGTGTAATGCTAATCCCAGCTTCTAAAAGACCTGTTCATTGTTTGTGGTGATGTGGATTGGGGAAATTAAGTCTGTCCTTGTGCGTATTGTAAAGTAACAGACAGTCTGGTGAATATAAAGGTCATGCATAGTTATTTAAACATAAAGGGATTAGCTTTTGCCTTCTAAGAGATGGGTAGTGGGAGGCAAAAGCTAGCCTACTGTCAAATGTGTATTGGGTCTTGTTATGTTGTGGGTGGAGCTGGACCATTGTTCATTTTAGAGTAATGCAGTATTGGATGTGTATAAAGGTTTCAATGTTTTTGGCAATAAAGTCAGTCTATCCCTGAAAGATACAGAGTGCGTCTCGTTCTTTCAGAAGGATTAATTCCTATGGGAAGTGGTCGTCTGGCTGTGGAGGATCGGCAGTGAATTTGTGCCTAGGAGAGGGAAGAGATCGAAACGGCTTCTCCCCCCTTTCGTATTTGGGGTGCCGTTACAGTAGCATTTTGGAGGCGTGGTGGCGGAACAACCTCCAACACTACTGCACCTTGTCCTGCATGCTTCCCAGCTGCCAGCAGAGTCACCCAATGTGCCATGAAAGATAAGTAATGTCCCTACTTATGCCTGCTGGACCATGAGTCAGCGGTAATATGCACTTTACCGCTGACCGCCCTGTCCAGCGAGGCCAAGACATTTACTTCCACATGCCGGTAGAGAGCCGGAATCGCCTTCCGTGAGAAAAAGTGGCGTTTGGGAACCTGCCACTGAGGAACCGCACATTCCACAAACTCACGGAAGGGGGCAGAGTCTACCAACTGAAAAGGCAGCAGTTGAAGTGCTAGCAATTTAGCCAAGCTAGCATTCAACCGCTGGGCATGTGGATGGCTGTGAGCGAACTTCTTTCGGCGGTGCAGCAGATGGGGCAGGGAAATTTGCCTGGTACAATCTGACGTTGGTGTACCGATAGCAGATTGTCCGCAAGTACTTGGCTGTGACACACCTAATTCTACACCTTCATTCCTCTCAGTGCAGGTTTCAGAGAGGACTGAAGGTATAGTGGGGTTGGAGATCCCAGCTGATGAGGAGCAAGGAGAAGTCTGCTTTATTCTTTGGTGTGGGTCTTTTAGGTGTGCTTGCCAACGAACTGCATGGCAGGTCGACATATGTCTGGTCAAGCATGTGGTGCCCAATAGGCTTGTGCACAACGGAAAAATTCGTTCCGTTTCGGTTCGTTTCTTTCCGGTCCTGTTGATTCGTAATCATTCGTAATTTTGCTAGACGGGATTTTTCGTGTTCGGACTCATTCGTATTTTTGCAAGCGACATTTTTCGTTGAATTTTTTGTTGCTTTATAATTCGTACTTTCGGTAGAGTACGTTGTTTTTCGTTGATTCTGGACACAACTCCTACTTTCGTAACTTTTTTTGGGTTCGTTGATTCGTAATTTTCTGTGTCTCTCTCACGACGACGCTGACTATTATGCCTAATGTGCTTCGAATGGATTTGTACTTTTCGAAATACATAGCGGTTATTTGTAACGATTCGAAATCTCGTATTTTACTTTCGTTTTTTACATGCGGCTATAGCCTCCGCCCCTGTACACCATTTTGAGAGGGTTCAGCACGGTGAGGGAGAAGCAGAGAGCAGAGCAGAGTGTTATTGTGCTTCGAATGGATTAGAAATCTCGTATTTTACTTTCGTTTTTTACATGCGGCTTTAGCCTCCGCCCCTGTACACCATTTTGAGAGGGAGTTCAGCACGGTGAAGGAGAAGCAGAGAGCAGAGCAGAGTGAGTGTTATTGTGTTTCCAATGGATTTGTACATTCGTAAGTTTTTTCATAACGAATTATGCCGAAGACATTCGGGCATTCGCTATTTTGCGGTATAATTTATTTCGGATTCGGTTTTATTCGTAATTGCTTTGTTCGGAAATTCGAATGCTTCCGAATGTCCGAAAGTTGCTAAATTCGGACGAATTTCGATTCGTTACGAAACGAATTGCACAAGCCTAGTGCCCAAGCGAGTGATGTTTTGGCCACGCAAGATACGCTTGAGACATATGTTGCAAATAGCAGCGGTGCAAACTGATGCACTCGACTCAAAAAAGGCCCACACCAAAGAACTTTTGGAATAATGCGCAGAGACAGCAGCGTCCTGCACATGCGGAGCTCTGCGGTGTGATGCAGTCGGTGTGCTGCTCTTAAGCTGGCCCCTGGAGGGCATCCTGCCTCGTTGGAGATGTGACTCCTCCTCCTCTCTCCTATCAGGCACCAACGTGGAGTCAGTGACCTCATCATCCCCTCCCTCCTCTTTACTGTAGAAAACCTGGCAGTATGCTGCAGCTGGAGGAACACGACTGCCAGATTGCTGTCCTTCTTGGACACACCTTCTCTCTGGGCTCACATTACTGCCTTCTTCTAGCTGGGTACCATCATCGGAGCCTTCAAAACGCTGGGCATCCTCCTGGAGCATGTACCCAACACTGTGGTCAAACAGTTTGGGGGACTCCTCAGGAGGACATGGTGGGGCTAGGGAAGGATTGACTGATGCCATTGAGCCGAGGGAAGAGGCCGCGTTGGCAGCTGCTTTGCCAGACAAAGTACCTGGGTGAGAGAGGATGAGGAGGATGAGGACGGCTTGGTCATCAACTCTACCAAGTCTTCAGCATGTTGCGGCTCAACACGGCCAGCTGAAGAAAAAAAGGACAAGCGTGTCCCACTGCCACGTGCTGATAAGGATGCACCGTGTCCACGACCAGCACTGTTGCCTCTAGACACAGAGCCTGCTTGCCCTCTTTTATTGGCTTATGACTGTCTGCCTCTCCTTGTTGTCCTTCCAGACATACTAATGGCCTGCAGGGAGATGTAGCTGCACAAAGCTGGGATGTATCTATATACTGATTATACTGCAGATAGCAGAATCAACTTCCTGCCTATAGTATTATTAGTATGAGAACACCAGCAATTGTCTTCAGTTAGCTTTAGTTGCACACTGTGCAGAGGACACAGTACACTAACTGAAAATACTGCAGCTCCCTGCCTGTGGTATTAGTATGAGAACACCAGCAATTGTATTCAGGTAAGCTTTAGGTGCACACTGTGCAAAGGACACTAAATCAAAATACTGCAGCTCCCTGCCTGTATTTGTATGAGAACACCAGCAATTGTTTTCAGGTAAGCTTTAGGTGAACACTGTGCAAAGGACACTAAAACAAAATACTGCAGCTCCTTGCCTGTATTTGTATGAGAACACCAGCAATTGTATTCAGGTAAGCTTTAGGTTCACACTGTGCAAAGGACACTAAATCAAAATACTGCAGCTCCCTGCCTGTATTTGTATGAGAACACCAGCAATTGTATTCAGGTAAGCTTTAGGTGCACATTGTGCAAAGGACACTAAAACAAAATACTGCAGCTCCCTGCCTGTATTTGTATGAGAACACCAGCAATTGTATTCAGGTAAGCTTTAGGTGCACACTGTGCAAAGGACACTAAAACAAAATACTGCAGCTCCCTGCCTGTATTTGTATGAGAACACCAGCAATTGTATTCAGGTAAGCTTTAGGTGCACACTGTGCAAAGGACACTAAATCAAAATACTGCAGCTCCCTGCCTGTATTTGTATGAGAACATCAGCAATTGTATTCAGGTAAGCTTTAAGTGCACACTGTGCAAAAGACACTAAATAAAAATACTGCAGCTCCCTGCCTGTATTTGTATGAGAACACCAGCAATTGTATTCAGGTAAGCTTTAGGTGAACACTGTGCAAAGGACACTAAAACAAAATACTGCAGCTCCTTGCCTGTATTTGTATGAGAACACCAGCAATTGTATTCAGGTAAGCTTTAGGTTCACACTGTGCAAAGGACACTAAATCAAAATACTGCAGCTCCCTGCCTGAATTTGTATGAGAACACCAGCAATTGTATTCAGGTAAGCTTTAGGTGCACACTGTGCAAAGGACACTAAATCAAAATACTGCAGCTCCCTGCCTGTATTTGTATGAGAACACCAGTAATTGTATTCAGGTAAGATTTGGGTGCACACTGTGCAAAGGACACAGTACACTAAGTGAAAATACTGCCTGCCTGTCAGTATATTATAAAGAGAATAACAGGAACGGATATAGGTAAACTGAATACAGTGTATAAATATATATACAACACCTAGGATGCATATATATCCTCTACACACTGTAACTGCAGCTAACTTACTCGCCTGCCTACTCTAACTCAAATGAAATGACACTGTCTCTCTCTCTCTGTCTGTCTTTAACCACCGCTGCAACACACTACACAAGGCCGCCACGCAGGCGGCCTTATATAGTGTGGGGCGTGTACTAAACTCCCTGAGACATAATTGGCCAAAGGCTTTGGCCAATTATGGCTCTCCGTTTTTTCCGCGCTGTGATTGGCCAAAGCATGCGGGTCATAGTGCATGCTTGGCCAATCATCAGCCAGCAATGCACTGCAATGCCGCAGTGAATTATGGGCCGTGACACGCCACTCGAATTTGGCACGAACGGCCCATAATGTTCGAAATTCGGCGAACGACCGAAAAGACAATGTTCGAGTCGAACATGGGTTCGACTCGAACTCAAAGCTCATCCGTAGTCACCAGCATCCCCACTATTTTGTTACAAGCAGCTGTGGAGCATTCCATGGCCACATCTGACTGGGCTGTTAGCCTGTTATTTAACAGGTTCCTGCGGGTTTGAGCTGAACTGAACTGAGCCCAAACCTGAACTCATCCCTGGTGACAACACTGCTACTCCATAGATACAGCAGGGTGAGTGAGTGTTTTCACCCTGGGAAAGGGAGGAAGCATGTTATTGGTAGGATTACGAGGTGAAAATAAAATAAAGGCGTGGAAAATGGAAACTAAAGCAGCCACCACATTTAAGAACTGGTAAGCTACATATATTACATTTACAGTGCATCTGGAAAGTATACACAGCAGTTCACTTTTTCCACATTTTGTTATATTGCAGCCTTATTCCAAAATGGAATAAATTCATTTCTTTCCTCAAGATTCTACAAACAATACCCCATAATGACAATGTGAAAGAGAGATGGTTGTTCTTCTGGAGGGTTCTCTTCTCTCCACAGAAAAATGCTTGAGCTCTGTCAGAGTGACCATTGGCTTCTTGGTCATCTCCCCTGATCGCTTAGTTTGGCCAGGCAGCCCGCTCTAGGAAGAGTCCTGGTGGTTCCACACTTCTTCCATTTATGGATGATGGAGGCCACTGAGCTCACTGGGACCTTCAATGCTGCAGAAATGTTTCTGTGCCTTGATACAATTCTTTCTGGGAGGTCTACAGTCAATTCCTTGTAATTCATGACTTGGTTTGTGCTCTGACATGCACTGTTAACTGTGGAACCTTATATAGACAGGTGTGTGCCTTTCCAAATCATGTCTAATCAACTGAATTTACCACAGGTGGATTCCAATCAAGTTGTAGAAACATCTCAAGGATGATCAGTGAGCTCAATTTTGAGAATCATGACAAAGGCTGAAAAATACTTATGTAGATGTGATTTTTTTTTCATTTTAATAAATTTGCAAAGATTTCAAACAAACTTCTTTCACGTTGTAATTATGGGGTATTTTTTGTAAAATTGTAAGGAAAATAATGAATTAAATCCATTTTATTTTGGAATAAGGCTGTAACATAACAAAATGTGGAAAAAGTGAAGCGCTGTGAATACTTTCCAAATGCACTGTATGTTCTTCAAATTAGAAACACTTAAAATTTGATTGATGCGGTTTGTTATACTTTATTCATCTTTGCCCAATAAGGTAAAACTGCAGACCCTCTAGAAATCTTTCGGAACTACCCCAGTAGCTGTACTAAAATAGGACATAATTGTCTCCTGTCCTAACAAGAAATATCTTTTATTTTAATGAATAGATTCCTTTTATAACAATAGGTGATGGCCAGAAATGTAGAAAATGTAATTGGTTGAAATGCTCCTACTGTGCATTTCGCTGGCTGATGACATCTGTTGGCCTTAGGCAAAAATTTATCATATCCCCCACTTAACGCTGTCCCCAGTGCACACAGCCTTAGGGTGGGCTTTTGTGATTTCATGTCATAATAGTAAGTACACATTCACATAGAGAATGGACAGCTGTTAGGTTTGTAGCACACTGTTTAGTACTGTGCCATGGCTTGATGAGAAGGATCAGCAATACAGTGCATGCTGCATGTCTAAAACTGAGAGCTTCAACTGTTAACAAGGTTTGATGGATGACACAAGGCATGAATTGGGTTTTTACATATCCCTCCAACAGTGTGTTGCAGATTATGTTGATTAAGATTTAGTTGTAAAAAACAAGGCATAGGAACTAAAATGCTGTCCTGATAAAACTTTATTTTTACGTACAATAGATAATAATGACGTTTTAGGTAACTATCTAGAACAAATATTAAAAAATCTCCAATATTCCCACAATACACACACTCTATATCATGTGTGTCATGTGTATCTGTTCTAATGCCACGTACACACGACCGTTTTTAATGTCATTGAAAAAAATTTTGTTTTTCTCGACGTGATTCTTCTCAAGCCTGCCTTGCCTACACACTATCGTGAAAAAAAATGCTCGAGCAAAGCGCGGTGACGTACAACACGTACGACGGCATTATAAAGGGGAAGTTCCATTCGGATGGCGCCACCCCTCACGTTAGTAAAGTTTGTTGAGCGACGATTCGCGCTTTTCAGCCTCGTGCTTTTCAGTCCGTTACAGCGTGACAAATGTGCTATCTCCATTACAAAGGCTAGTTTTACCAGAACGAGCGCTCCCGTCTCATACTTGATTCTGAGCATGCGCATTTTTTTTCACGTCGTTAAAGCCCACACACGGCCGTTTTTCATGGCGAGAAAAACGACGATGTAAAAAACTATGTGAAAAATTAGAGCATGTTCCAATTTTTTCATGGCCGTTTTTCACGTCGTGAAAAATGCTCTGAAGCCCACACACACGATCATTTTTAATGACCATTTAAAAAAATTTAAATTTTCTCGTCATTAAAAACGGTCGTGTGTACAGTGGAGAACAATAAAGAATAAAAAAAAATGTCCATTCTGTTCAAAAGATATTCTGTCAGATTAGTACTTCTTAGTGTTGGTACCAACATGGTGTGCTTTTGATACCATCAGATCTGGAATCTAAAAAGTGTGATCATTGTCAATGTCATGTTAGCTTTAGTGTTTTGTTTAGGTACTAGGTTAAGGTGAATTGTTAAGGGTTAAGGTCTAGGCTAAGGTGACCAGATTTTTAAAATGAAATCCGGGGACATATTTTTTTTTTTTACTAGTAATGGCGACAATCAGCGACTCTCTGCCCGTCGCTGCCGCCCGCCTCACAGCCTGTCAAGTCTTACTCTCCGGGCCCCGGCTACTACTGGGTGGGGAGCGGAGGAAGATCACTCTGCCAGGGAAGGGAAGGAGATAAGCAGGCAGGCGGCTGGCCGGGACTTGAGCCAAGGCAAAAGAACATGCGAGCGGAGCTGAATGGGCATGTGTCCGAAACTGAAGAAATATTCCCTCCGCTCCAACCAGCACATGATCATCTGAAAGGGGCACAGATAATGGAAAGAAATAGACCCCCCTAAGCTAGTAGGAGCAGCGGAGTGGGGGGTGTAATTCAGATTTTGTTTTTTTTATTCTGCACTGACTGTCTTTGAAATTGCCCCAGCCCCTGTTCAAATCCAATCCGGGGACAAAACCTGGGACAGACATGCTCCGGGGACAGTGTCCTCAATCCGGAGACTGTCCCCGGAAACCGGGGATGTCTGGTCACCCTAGTCTAGGCCCCTTTCACACAGACGCCTCCGTGAAGCGGAATCTGCTTGCTTAACAGGGGATCTCTCCGCTGATCCCCGCTGAGCAGTCAGATGACAGGTCCATGTCTGCTCTGCATACAGTCCCGCTCTCCTCTCGCTCTCCAATCAGATGCAAACGGACCGCCTGTCCGTTTCCATCCAATGCCATCCGATCCACCAGACGGATCGGGAATAGGACCACCATCTGTCTGTTTTTGGGGAACAGGATCCAATCAGATGGCGGCAGGTATCAGAAGACATGTGTCCACTAACATCCACCGCTCCATTGAAGAGACTTGAGGGTCCGATCAGGTCCGCCCAAAAAACTGACAGGAGGACCTGATCGGACCTGATCAGGTCACCCTTGTTAAAAGGAACTTAGGGGGATTATGAGTTGGATTAAGTTTTAGGTCTCAAAATTATAGGTTAATTAGTAATTTTAGGTTAGGTTAACCACCCGCCGTCGTTATACGTCGGTAATTTGACGTTGAATACCATTGTTATTATTATTATTATTATACAGAGTATACAGATAGCTGCCATAACCCCTGTATTTTTAAAAACAGAGGGCGGTCCGCTTTCAGATAAAAGTGGTCGCTGTGGCGGATTCAGTGACCACCCCCTCCCGCCGCATCCTCGTCATCTCAGACGCTTACCGGAGCCGTCGGTAGCGGCGGAGACGATCCATACCTTTCCCCTCGGAGGCTGGAAGTCGAGTGAGGAAATTATGGCCCCCACTCGGCTCCATACCATTGGATGATGGAAGCAATGTCAAAAGTCACTTCCGCCCAATGGTCTTAAAGGGGATATTTTATTTTATTGAAAAAAATATATATTTTTTATTTTATTTTATTGCATTTAATTGTAAATGTGAGATCTCAGGTGTTTTTGACCCCAGATCTCACATTAAAGAGGTCCTGTCATGCTTTTTTTCTATTACAAGGGATGTTTACATTCCTTGTAATAGGAATAAAAGTGATCCAAAATTCTTTTTTTTTTTTTTAAGGGACAGTGTAAAAATAAAAAATAAAAAGTAAAATACTTTTTTAAAGCTCCCCGTCCCGCCGTGTTCATGCGCAAAAGCGAACACATATGTAAACGGTGTTCAAATCACACATATGAGGTATCACCCTGATTGTTAGAGCAAGAGCAATAATTCTAGCAAGACCTCCTTTGTAACTCAAAACTGGTAACCTGTATTTTTAAACTTCGGCTATAGAGATTTTTAAGTGTCAAAGTTTGTCGCCATTCCACAAATGGACGCAATTTTGAAGCATGACATGTTGGGTATCAATTTACTCGGCGTAACATTATCTTTCACAATATAAAAAACAATTGGGCTAACTTTACTGTTTTCTTATTTTTTTAATTCAAAAAAGTGCATTTTTTTGAAAAAAATTGCGTTTGTAAGACCGATGCGCAAATACGGTGTGAAGTAAAGTATTGCAATAACCGCCATTTTATTCCCTAGGGTGTCAGGAAAAAAATATATAATGTTTGGGGGCTCTAATTAATTTTCTAGCAAAAAAAAAAAAAGATTTTAACTTATAAACACAATGCCGCATACACACGGTCGGAATTTACGACGAAAAAAGTCAGACGGAATTTTTTTATCGGATATACCGTGTGTATGCCCCATCAGACTTTTTCCGTCGGAAATTCCGACAGAGTTAGAAAGAGAACATGTTCTCGTTTTCTCAGACAGAAAAAATTTATATCGGAAATTCTGTTCGTCTGTATGGAACTCCGACGGAGAAAAAAAACACGCATGCTCAGAATCAAGTCGACGCATGCTCGGAAGCATTGAACTTCATTTTTCTCGACTCGTCATAGTGTTGTACGTCACTGCATTCTTGATGGTCGGAATTTGGTGTGACAGTGTGTATGCAAGACAGCTTGAACGGAATTCCGTCTGTTTATCCCGACGGAAAATCCAACTGTGTGTACAAGGCATTACTCTGTCGGAATTTCCAACGGAAAAAGTCCGATGGGGCATACACACGGTCGGAATATCCGATGAAAAAATTCAGTCAGACTTTTTTCATCGGAAATTCCGACCGTGTGTACGCGGCATTAAGATTAGGATTAAATTAAACTAGATCTAAACCCCAAATTAACATGTCAATGTATTTTCAACATTTATTTTCAATTATTTTCAATGTGCAGCTTTCATTATTATAATACTTGGTCATTCTCTACTTACAGTTATGGGGTGACAACCACCAAATGTGTTTCTTGGTGTCAGCTTGTCACACATACCCCTGGTGAAGACTGCAAGAAGCTGTACCAGCACACAGTGCACATATTGATGCCACTGTTATCAGTAAGCCAGACCTTAGCAATAATGTGCAGATGAGTGCATGTCACCAGGCAGGGTTGACAACCACCAGTAAATTTACTGACAGTTTGTAAAAATCTGAGATTGCCAGTAAATTTCAGGGGCTGATAATTTCATGCTGTGTTGACTTTTTAAGTGTAAATCCAGCAAATGACTTTGTTGTAGGTATTGTCAGTGTTTCCATATCATGTTTATACTGTTCAAAAATTCACTGTGTTAGTTTTCAATAGGAGTTCTGTAATTTCTCAGGTTGCTAGTAAAAAATGTGCTCCGCCAGTAATTTTTTCATGTTTTGTCATTAACCACTTCAATACCATGCACTTATGCACCTTCCCGCCCAGACCAATTTTCAGCTTTCAGTACTCTCACACTTTGAATGACAATTACTTAGTCATGCTACACTGTATCCAAACAAAATTTTTATAATTTTCTTCTCACAAATAGAGCTTTCTTTTGGTGGTATTTAATCGCCACTGGGTTTTTTATTTTTTGCGATATAAGCAAAAAAACAGCAATTTTTTTTAAAAAAAAAACACTTTTTTTTAGTTTCTATTGTAAAATTTTGCAAATAAGTAATTTTTCTTCATAAATTTGTGCCAAAATGTATACTGCTACATATCTTTGGTAAAATGAACCCAAATTAGTGTACATTATTTGGTCTTTGTGAAAGTTATAGAGTCTACAAACTATGGTGGCAATCACTGAAAATGTATCACATCTGATCACGCCTGATGTACTGAAGGGATATCTCATTTCTTGAGACACTAACAAGCGAGGAAAGTACAAATACCCCAAAATTACCCCTTTTTGGAAAGTAGACAGTCCAAGGTATTTACTAAGAGGCGTGGTGAGTTTTTTGAAGTTGTATTTTTTTCCCACAATTCTTGGGAAAATGTAATTTTTTTTTTTTTTTTTTACACAAACTGGTCATATTAACAGTTTTTTTCTCTCACACAGCATATGCATAATTGCAACTACACCCCAAAATACATTCTGCTACTCCTCCTGAGTGTAGTGATACCACATGTGTGAGACTTTTACACAGCCTGGCCACATACAGAGGCCCAACATTGAAGTAGCACTTTCAGGCGTTCTACAAGCATAAATCGCACATATCCTTTCTCAACCACCTATTACACTTTTGAAGGCCCTGGAGCACCAGGACAATGGAATTTTCCACAAAATGACCCCATTTTGGAAATCACACACCCCAATGTATAATCTATGAAGCATTATGAGTCTTTTGAATGGTTCATTTTTTTCCAGAAGGTTTTGGAAAATGTGGAGAAAAAATGAAAATGCATTTTTTTTTACACAAAGTTGTCCATTTATAAGATATTTCTAACGCATAGCATATACATAGCAAAAATAACACCCCAAAATGCATTCTTCTACTCCTCCTGAGTATAGCGATACCACATGTGTGAGACTTTTACACAGCCTGGCCATATACAGAGGCCCAACATTGAAGTAGCACTTTCAGGCGTTCTACAAGCATAAATCGCACATATCCTTTCTCAACCACCTATTACAATTTTGAAGGCCCTGGAGCACCAGGACAATAGAATTTTCCACAAAATGACCCCATTTTGGAAAGCACACACCCCAACGTATAATCTATGAAGCATTATGAGTCTTTTGAACGGTTCATTTTTTTCCAGAAGGTTTTGGAAAATGTGGAGAAAAAATGAAAATGCATTTTTTTTACACAACGTTGTCCATTTATAAGATATTTCTAACGTATAGCATATACATAGCAAAAATAACACCCCAAAATGCATTCTGCTACTCCTCCTGAGTATAGCGATACCACATGTGTGAGACTTTTACACAGCCTGGCCATATACTGAGGCCCAACATTGAAGTAGCACTTTCAGGCGTTCTACAAGCATAAATCGCACATATCCTTTCTCAACCACCTATTACAATTTTGAAGGCCCTGGAGCACCAGGACAATAGAATTTTCCACAAAATGACCCCATTTTTGAAAGCACACACCCCAACGTATAATCTATGAGGCATTATGAGTCTTTTGAACGGTTCATTTTTTTCCAGAAGGTTTTGGAAAATGTGGAGAAAAAATTAAAATGCATTTTTTTTACACAAAGTTGTCAATTTATAAGATATTTCTAACACATAATATGTACATAGCAAAAATTACACCCCAAAATGCATTCTGCTACTCCTCCTGAGTATGGCGATACCACATGTTTGAGACTTTTACACAGCCTGGCCACATACAGAGGCCCAACATCCAAGTAGCACCTCCAGGCATTCTAGCAGCATTAATTGCACATATCATTTTCTGACTACCGATCACATTTTTGAAGGCCCTTCATATATCTAACACATAGCAGGTACATGCCAAATAACAAAAGATTACCTGTGGTTTTAGAAGTGCAGTGGTCCACAGAGGAGAGCATCGGTCCAGGCAGCAGGCAGGGATGAGGTCAGCGACAGCAAAAGCAATCATCCAGGCAGCAGGCAGGAATACTGTCCATAGTTTGCACAGGCAGAGATACTGTCAGCACAGCCAGAGCACAACCAAAGCACAGGTCCAGGTAGCAGGCAGAGGTGTCCCGGCAGAAATGCTGTCCAAAGTCAGTAGAGGCAGCAGGCAGATATATGGTCAACACAGCCAAAGTATTGGTCCAAGCAGCAGGAAGAAACATGGTCCATAATGTCATGGGTCATTACAGGCAGTAATATGGTCAGCACAGCCAAATTATTGGTCCAGGCAGCAGGAAGGACCATCAAGCTTAGGGCCAGGGGGACAGGGGTAGAGGCTTCTCCCACCCAAATCGCTTTGAAGCCTCCGGGCAACCAGACCCTGTTCTTGGAGCACAGAAAACGAAAAACTGGTTTTCTCTACTCAGAACGCTATTCTGAAGCCCCTCACATATGTGAGACCCCTGTGTACTAAAAGTAGATGGCCAAAAGATCAGTCCAAGTGGCAGGCAAAAACATGGTCGATTAACAGGCCAAGGTCGGTACACGTGGAAGTCAGAAACGTGGTTTAAATCGGCAGGCAGAGGCATCGTCGGTAAACAGGCCAGGGTCAGTTAATTAACATGGAAGGTAGTTAGTAACATGGTAGCAGGCAAATAGGGAAATGGCAGTCTGTTAATAATAAGGGGAACTAATGGAAGTATGATAATTTTTGAAGCAATTTCCGATGCACAGGCCAGGTTGGGAGGGACAATCGGGACAATAATAGCTGGTGTCTCTTCTTACTCCTCCTCTGCTGCATACACGGCATTTCTTTTGGCGTCTTCTTCCAGATTCTGTGGGGGGGATGCTAAAGGGATAGTGTCGCTCGTGAAGCCGACTCACACTATCAGAGCGAATGCTTCCTGGGGCGGGATCTTGTTGGTAAATGAGGGCATCGATGATATCTTCGATATATTGGAGGTAGTGGAGTCGGTGATTTTGAGTTGCTTTTTGGTAGCAGACAAACAAATTAAAAAGGGCCATGTGAAACAGGTGAAACGCAACTTTTTTGTGCCAATAATGGGACTTTCTGGTTGATAAGTAAGGCTGTAGCATCTGGTCGTTTAAATCCACCCCCCCATGTACAAATTGTAGTCGTGGACACATTCAGGCTTTACAATGGAGCCGCGTCTTCTTGGGATCTCCACCATGGTGTCATTGTGGATCGTAGAGAGGATGTGGACATCTTTCTTGTCCCTCCACTTCATGGCCAACACCTCCTCGTTCCTCATGGATGCCGATTCTCCAGGTCGCAATTTTTTTGTCAATAAATTTTGTGGGAATCCCTTCCGTTTTTTTTTTAAGGTACCGCAGGCCGGGGTTTGTTTACTGTAAAGGTGGCGAAAAAGGGGCAGGCTGGTATAATAATTATCAACATATAAATGGTAACCTTTTCCGAACAGGGGGTATGCCAACTCCCAGACAATTTTCCCACTGGTTCCAATATATGTGGGGCAATCACGGGGCTGGAGCTGGGAGTCTTTGCCTTCGTAGATCCTGAATTTGCAGACGTATCCAGTGGCTCGATCACATAATTTATTTAATTTTAACCCATACCTGGCTCTCTTGCTTGGTATGTACTGCTTGAACTGCAGTCGGCCGGTGAAATGTACGAGGGACTCGTCCACACAAATTTTTTGGTCTGGGATGAAAACTTCTTCAAATCGCTGGGAAAAGGCATTGATTAGGGGGCGTATCTTGTACAATTTGTCGTAGTTGGGATGATCTCGGGGAGGGCACTGTGAATTGTCATTGAAGTGGAGAAAGCGCATAATCATGTCGTATCTTTTCCTGGATATGACAGTGGAATATATGGGCATGTGTTGGATGGGGCGTTTGGACCAATATGAATGGACTTTGTTCTTTTTTGTAAGCCCCATATTGAACATAAGGCCCAAAAATAATTTAAATTCCTCCAATGTTAGACGCCGCCACTGGAACATGCGGGCGTAGGAAGAATCGGGGTTGGCAGCAATAAATTGGGATGCATACAGATTCGTTTGATCCACTATATTCTGCAGCAAATCTTGTGGGAAAAATAAACAAAAATAATCAAATTTAGAAAAATTTGTAGTGTCGGGTAGGGATGAGCTTCGTGTTCGAGTCGAACATACGTTCGACTTGAACATCGGCTGTTCGATCGTTCGACGAAGATCGAACGATTTGGGCCGTTCGCGCCAAATTCGAGTGACGCGAACGGCCCACAATGCACTACGCCATCGCAGTGTCATCCAGGCGCTGTGATTGGCCAAGCATGCACTGTGACCCCGCATGCTTGGCCAATCACAGCGCCGGCAGCGAGGAGAGCAATGATTGGCCACAGGCAGGATGCCTGTGGCCAATTATTGCTGAGGGTGTTTAGTACACGCCCCACACTATAAAAGGCCGCCAGCACGGCGGCCTAGTGTAGTGTGTTCCGGAGCAGGGAAAGAGCAGCATAGGCAGGGACAGTGACTTTTATTTCTTTCTTGCTTAACCTGGATTCCTTTAGTTTAGGGAAAGAGAAGGATAGGTAGGGAGAGTGTCAGTGTGTTTTGTGCTTGTGCTATAGTGTGCTTAAAAAAAACATTTTTTCTAGGGACAGAAAACTCTAGGTAGGGAGAGTGTCAGTTTCTTTCACTGTGCAAGTCCTTGTTTCCAGGGACAGGGAAGGACAGTGAGTGAATTCTCCTTGTGCTATAGTGTGCTTAAAAAAAACATTTTTTCTAGGGACAGAAAACTCTAGGTAGGGAGAGTGTCAGTTTCTTTCACTGTGCAAGTCCTTGTTTCCAGGGACAGGGAAGGACAGTGAGTGAATTCTCCTTGTGCTATAGTGTGCTTAAAAAAAACATTTTTTCTAGGGACAGAAAACTCTAGGTAGGGAGAGTGTCAGTTTCTTTCACTGTGCAAGTCCTTGTTTCCAGGGACAGGGAAGGACAGTGAGTGAATTCTCCTTGTGCTATAGTGTGCTTAAAAAAAACATTTTTTCTAGGGACAGAAAACTCTAGGTAGGGAGAGTGTCAGTTTCTTTCACTGTGCAAGTCCTTGTTTCCAGGGACAGGGAAGGACAGTGAGTGAATTCTCCTTGTGCTATAGTGTGCTTAAAAAAAACATTTTTTCTAGGGACAGAAAACTCTAGGTAGGGAGAGTGTCAGTTTCTTTCACTGTGCAAGTCCTTGTTTCCAGGGACAGGGAAGGACAGTGAATGAATTCTCCTTGTGCTATAGTGTGCTTAAAAAAAACATTTTTTCTAGGGACAGAAAACTCTAGGTAGGGAGAGTGTCAGTTTCTTTCACTGTGCAAGTCCTTGTTTCCAGGGACAGGGAAGGACAGTGAGTGAATTCTCCTTGTGCTATAGTGTGCTTAAAAAAAACATTTTTTCTAGGGACAGAAAACTCTAGGTAGGGAGAGTGTCAGTTTCTTTCACTGTGCAAGTCCTTGTTTCCAGGGACAGGGAAGGACAGTGAGTGAATTCTCCTTGTGCTATAGTGTGCTTAAAAAAAACATTTTTTCTAGGGACAGAAAACTCTAGGTAGGGAGAGTGTCAGTTTCTTTCACTGTGCAAGTCCTTGTTTCCAGGGACAGGGAAGGACAGTGAGTGAATTCTCCTTGTGCTATAGTGTGCTTAAAAAAAACATTTTTTCTAGGGACAAAAAACTCTAGGTAGGGAGAGTGTCAGTTTCTTTCACTGTGCAAGTCCTTGTTTCCAGGGACAGGGAAGGACAGTGAGTGAATTCTCCTTGTGCTATAGTGTGCTTAAAAAAAACATTTTTTCTAGGGACAGAAAACTCTAGGTAGGGAGAGTGTCAGTTTCTTTCACTGTGCAAGTCCTTGTTTCCAGGGACAGGGAAGGACAGTGAGTGAATTCTCCTTGTGCTATAGTGTGCTTAAAAAAAACATTTTTTCTAGGGACAGAAAACTCTAGGTAGGGAGAGTGTCAGTTTCTTTCACTGTGCAAGTCCTTGTTTCCAGGGACAGGGAAGGACAGTGAGTGAATTCTCCTTGTGCTATAGTGTGCTTAAAAAAAACATTTTTTCTAGGGACAGAAAACTCTAGGTAGGGAGAGTGTCAGTTTCTTTCACTGTGCAAGTCCTTGTTTCCAGGGACAGGGAAGGACAGTGAGTGAATTCTCCTTGTGCTATAGTGTGCTTAAAAAAAACATTTTTTCTAGGGACAGAAAACTCTAGGTAGGGAGAGTGTCAGTTTCTTTCACTGTGCAAGTCCTTGTTTCCAGGGACAGGGAAGGACAGTGAGTGAATTCTCCTTGTGCTATAGTGTGCTTAAAAAAAACATTTTTTCTAGGGACAGAAAACTCTAGGTAGGGAGAGTGTCAGTTTCTTTCACTGTGCAAGTCCTTGTTTCCAGGGACAGGGAAGGACAGTGAGTGAATTCTCCTTGTGCTATAGTGTGCTTAAAAAAAACATTTTTTCTAGGGACAGAAAACTCTAGGTAGGGAGAGTGTCAGTTTCTTTCACTGTGCAAGTCCTTGTTTCCAGGGACAGGGAAGGACAGTGAGTGAATTCTCCTTGTGCTATAGTGTGCTTAAAAAAAACATTTTTTCTAGGGACAGAAAACTCTAGGTAGGGAGAGTGTCAGTTTCTTTCACTGTGCAAGTCCTTGTTTCCAGGGACAGGGAAGGACAGTGAGTGAATTCTCCTTGTGCTATAGTGTGCTTAAAAAAAACATTTTTTCTAGGGACAGAAAACTCTAGGTAGGGAGAGTGTCAGTTTCTTTCACTGTGCAAGTCCTTGTTTCCAGGGACAGGGAAGGACAGTGAGTGAATTCTCCTTGTGCTATAGTGTGCTTAAAAAAACATTTTTTCTAGGGACAGAAAACTCTAGGTAGGGAGAGTGTCAGTTTCTTTCACTGTGCAAGTCCTTGTTTCCAGGGACAGGGAAGGACAGTGAGTGAATTCTCCTTGTGCTATAGTGTGCTTAAAAAAAACATTTTTTCTAGGGACAGAAAACTCTAGGTAGGGAGAGTGTCAGTTTCTTTCACTGTGCAAGTCCTTGTTTCCAGGGACAGGGAAGGACAGTGAGTGAATTCTCCATGTGCTATAGTGTGCTTAAAAAAAACATTTTTTCTAGGGACAGAAAACTCTAGGTAGGGAGAGTGTCAGTTTCTTTCACTGTGCAAGTCCTTGTTTCCAGGGACAGGGAAGGACAGTGAGTGAATTCTCCTTGTGCTATAGTGTGCTTTAAAAAAACATTTTTTCTAGGGACAGAAAACTCTAGGTAGGGAGAGTGTCAGTTTCTTTCACTGTGCAAGTCCTTGTTTCCAGGGACAGGGAAGGACAGTGAGTGAATTCTCCTTGTGCTATAGTGTGCTTAAAAAAAACATTTTTTCTAGGGACAGAAAACTCTAGGTAGGGAGAGTGTCAGTTTCTTTCACTGTGCAAGTCCTTGTTTCCAGGGACAGGGAAGGACAGTGAGTGAATTCTCCTTGTGCTATAGTGTGCTTAAAAAAAACATTTTTTCTAGGGACAGAAAACTCTAGGTAGGGAGAGTGTCAGTTTCTTTCACTGTGCGAGTCCTTGTTTCTAGGGACAAAGAAGGAAAGTGAGGGGAATTCTCCTTGTGCTATAGTGTGCTAAAGCATTCCTCATCAACCATCTTTGAAATCCTTGATTTTTGGACAGTCAGGGAAATTGTCGTTGTGCTATTCTGTGCAAAAGCAATCATCCTCAACCATATTTAGAAATCCTTAAGTAAAGGGACAGAGAAGGACACCTGAAGGTAGCCCTTATTGCTTTTTTCCCATCTCCCTGCAGGCCATCTATTAGAATGTCTGGAAGGCAAACAAGGAGAGGCAGACAGTCAGGAGGCAATAAAAGAGGGCAAGCAGGCTCTGTGTCTGGGGGCAACAGTGCTGGTCGTGGACGCGGTGCATTGTCATCAGCACATGGCCATGGGACACGCTTGTCCTTCTTTTCGGCAGCTGGACATGTTGAGCCACATCATGCCGAAGACTTGGTAGAGTGGATGACCAAGCCCTCCTCCTCCTCCTCATCCTCTCTCACCCAGGCTCAGGGTACTGGCAAAGCAGCTGCCAAAGCGTCCTCTTCCCTGTTATCAATGTCAGACTCATCATCAGTCACTCCTTCCCTAGACCCACCATGTCCTCCTCCTGAGGAGTCCCCCGAACTGTTTGAGCACAGTGTTGGGTACATGCTCCAGGAGGATGCCCAGCGTTTCGAAGGGTCTGATGATGAAACCCAGCTACAGGAAGGCAGTAGGGTGAGAGCAGACAGAGGGGATGCTCAAGAAGGACACCAATCTGGCAGTCATGTTCCAGCAGCTGCAGCATACTGCCAGATTGGCTCCAGTGATGAGGAGGGAGGGGATGATGAGGTCACTGACTCCACGTGGGTGCCTAATAGGAGAGAGGAGGAGGAGGATGAGGAGGAGGCACATCTCCAACGAGGCAGGATGCCCTTTGGTGGCCAGCGTAAGGGCAGTACACCGACGGAATCACACCGCAGAGCTCCGCCTGTGCAGGGCGCTGCCTCTGCCCGTCATTCAAAAAGTTCCTTGGTGTGGGCCTTTTTTGAGGCTAGTGCATCAGATCGCACAGCTGCTGTTTGCAACATATGTCTCAAGCGTATATCGCGTGGCCAAAACATCAGCCGCTTGGGTACCACATGCCTGACCAGACATATGTTGACCTGCCATGCAGCTCGTTGGCAAGCCTACCTCAAAGACCCACACCAAAGAACAAAGCGGACCTCTCCTTGCACCGCATCAGCTGGGATCTCCAACCCCACTATAACTTCAGTCCTCTCTGAAACATGCACTGAGAGGAATGAAGGTGTAGAATTAGGTGTGTCACAGCCAAGTACTTGCGGCCACTCTGCTAGCAGTACACCGACGTCCGATTCTAGCAGGCAAATTTCCCTGCCCCAGCTGCTGGACCGTCGAAAGAAGTTCACTCCCAGCCATCCACATGCCCAGCGGTTGAATGCTAGCTTGGCTAAATTGCTAGCGCTTCAACTGCTGCCTTTTCAGTTGGTAGACTCGGCCCCCTTCCGTGAGTTTGTGCAATGTGCGGTTCCTCAGTGGCAGGTTCCCAAACGCCACTTTTTCTCACGGAAGGCTATTCCGGCTCTCTACCGGCATGTGGAAGGCAATGTCTTGGCCTCGCTGGACAGGGCGGTCAGCGGTAAGGTGCATATTACCGCTGACTCATGGTCCAGCAGGCATGGACAGGGACGTTACCTTTCTTTCACGGCCCATTGGGTCACTCTTTTGGCAGCTGGGAAGGATGCAGGACAAGGTGCAGTAGTGTTGGAGGTTGTCCCACCGCCACGCCTCCAAAATGCTACTACTGGTTGTGACACACCTCTCTCCTCCACCCCCTCCTCTTCTTCTTCCTCCATGGCCTCTTCCTGTGGTTTGTCCTATGAACCAGCGGTGCTCCGTAGCCGTTCACGGGGCTACGCAAGTACGCAGGCAAAAAGATGCCATGCCGTGCTTGCGCTGGTGTGTTTGGGGGACAGAAGCCACACTGGGGCAGAGGTCCTGTCTGCTCTGCAGGGCCAGGCCGAGAGGTGGTTGACGCCACGCCAGCTTAAGCCAGGAATGGTGGTTTGCGACAATGGCACCAACCTCCTCTCCGCCCTTCGACAGGGACAACTGACCCATGTGCCCTGTGTGGCTCACGTCCTTAACCTGGTGGTGCAGCGGTTCTTGGGCAGGTACCCGGGCTTACAGGATGTCCTGAGGCAGGCCAGGAAAGTCTGTGTGCATTTCCGCAGATCTTATAATGCCAGTGCTCGCCTGGCTGAGCTGCAAAAGGAGTTGAACCTGCCCAAGAACCGCCTTATATGTGACATGCCCACCAGGTGGAACTCAACGTTGGCCATGCTGCAGCGGCTGCACACGCAGCAGAGGGCCATCAATGAGTACCTGTGCGACTACGGCACCAGGACAGGGTCAGGGGAGCTTGTTTTTTTTTCTCCACGCCAGTGGGGCATGATCAGGGATGCATGCACTGTCCTGGCACCATTTGAGGAGGCCACGAGGATGGTGAGCAGTGACAGTGCATGCATCAGTGACACTGTACCTCTTGTCCACCTGTTGGAGCACACGCTGCGTGGAATAATGGACAGGGCACTTGAGGCAGAACAGAGGCAGGAAGAGGAGGACTTCCTTGCCTCTCAAGGCCCCCTTTACCCAGACAGTGTTCCTTCTGTCCCACCCATCGCACAGGAAGAGGAAGAGGAGGAGGAGGAGGAGGAGGATTGTGTCAGCATGGAGGTGGAGGCTGGCACTCAGCATCATCAGCAGCAGTCTTTTAGGGATGATTTACAGTCCCAAGAAACCAGTGGACTTGTACGTGGCTGGGAGGAGGTGACTGCGGATCATGTCGTCCTTAGTGACCCAGAGGACTCCGGAGCGAATGCCTCAGCAAACCTACGCTGCATGGCCTCCCTGATCCTGCAAAGTCTGCGGAAGGATCCTCGTATTCTTCGGATCAAGGAGAGGGACCATTACTGGCTGGCCACTCTCCTTGATCCACGGTACAAGGGTAAGGTTGCGGACCTTATGTTACCGTCGCAGAGGGAGCAGAGGATGAGACAACTCCGGGAGGCCTTGCAGAAAGGTCTGTGCAACGCGTTCCCAGAGACTGGGAGGTTACAAACTCCTGGTCCTGGACAACGAGTTGCTGAGGCTTCGGCCAGTCAAAGAAGGAGCGGTGGGGAAGGTGGCCGTCTGACCGATGCGTTCAGACAATTCTTTAGTCCGCAGCCCCAAAGTATGATCGGTTCCAGCAACCATCGCCAGCATCTGATAAACATGGTGCAGGAATATCTAGGGGCAAGGTCAGACTTGGACACCTTCCCCACCGAAAATACTCTGGCTTACTGGGTCTTGAGGATGGATCACTGGCCAGAGCTTGCACAGTATGCAATTGAGCTACTGGCCTGTCCTGCATCCAGCGTTCTTTCGGAACGCACATTCAGTGCTGCTGGAGGATTTGTCACGGATCACAGGGTGTGCCTGTCCACCGACTCGGTTGATCGACTGACTTTCATCAAGATGAACCAGTCTTGGATCACCACCAGCTACCACACACCTGATGCTGATATAACAGACTAATTGATTTTAACATGTCACATCCCTTCAAGACTGATGCTGATGCTGAGTGCCTGTGCTGTTATGTTGACGGGCTATCCTCCTCCTCCGAGTCCTCAATGATATGTTTGATGATGATAGCTTGGAAGATCATTTTTGTTTATGGGTGCCGCCACCAGTGGCTAAGGCCCAATTTTTCAGCCCCTGTTTTACAGGGGCGTGTACTTACAATTTTTTTAGCAATATTTTGCCATAGGGCTCATTGCTGTGCTCCAAGTACAGTATCTGTGAGGGGTTGGAGTGTTGTGGCACCAGTGCCTAAGGCCCAATTTTTCAGCCCCTGTTTAACAGGGGCGTGTCATTACAATTTTTGAAGCAATACTTTGCAACAGGGCTCATTGCTGTGCTCCAAGTACAGTATCTGTGAGGGGTTGTAGTGTTGTGCCACCAGTGCCTAAGGCCCAATTTTTCAGCCCCTGTTTAACAGGGGCATGCAATTACAATTCTTGATGTAATAATTCACAGCAGGGCCCATTCCTGCACCCACCAAGAGTAAGTCTGAGGGCTTACAGTGTTGTGGCAACGCCACCACCACCACCACCACGAAAGGCCCAATTTTTCAGCCCCTGTTCAAAAGGGGCATGTAATTACAATTCTTGATCTAATAATTCACAGCAGGGCCCATTCCTGCACCCACCAAGAGTAAGTCTGAGGGCTTACAGTGTTGTGGCAACGCCACCACCACCACCACCACGAAAGGCCCAATTTTTCAGCCCCTGTTCAAAAGGGGCATGTAATTACAATTCTTGATCTAATAATTCACAGCAGGGCCCATTGCTGCACCCACCAAGAGTAACTGTCAGGGCTTACAGTGTTGTGGCACCAGCACCACCATCAAAGCCCCAATTTTTACTACCACTGTTCAACAATTATATGTAATTAAAATTCCTGATATAATAGTTGACAGCAGGGCGTTCCAGCACCAACCAAGAGTAACTGTGAGTGCTTACAGTGTTGTGCCAACACCAACAACTAAGGGGCCTATTTCTGCAGAGTATATACGGCAGGTCCCTACTTTCAAACATCCAACTTACAAACGACTCCTACTTGCAAACGCAAGAAGACAACAGGAAGTGAGAGGAAATCTACCCCTAGGAAGGAAAATTCTCTCCTGTAAGAATAAATATGGGAGAAAGGTGTCTCCTCTGTACTGATGCTTTATCAGCAATCCTTGTTTCAAGAAAAACACCACATTTCAAAAACAGTTGTCATTGGGACGGAAAGTGAGGTGAAATGTTCTGAACAGGGGCACAGACAGCAAAACAAATGTTACAGGGGTGATAACCCTTACCTATGTTTTCCAAAAAGTTTAAAAATAGATTTTTGGGCTGGAGCTACACTTCAACAATGTACCTGTTCAAAATTACAAACACATTCTACATAAGAACAAACCTACAGTCCCTGTCTTGTATGCACCGCCTGTATACGGCTGTTCAGAGTATATAGGGCCTTTTTTATTTTATGTGCGGGGTTCCCCTTAATATCCATACAAGACCCAAAGGGGCTGGTAATGGGCTGGGGTAGGGGGGGGGGGGTCATGGGGTAGCTATGCCATTTTTCTTAAAGATTTTCATCCATATTACCGGGACCAGACATTACATTAAAGCCGCAAGCAGTTTTAAATGGCTTTTTTTTCCTTTAGAAGTGTCATTTTGTGCAGGGACAGTTCTAAACACGGGAAACACGTGGCACTTCACAGGCATACTTTAGACACCCCCCAGGTACGATATTTAAAGGAATATTTGACTTTTTTTTTTTCACTTTATGCATCATTAAAATGACTGCTCCCGAAAAACGACCGTTTTTAAAACTTCTTTTTGCATTGATACATGTCCCCTGGTGCAGAACCCGGGTTCCCAAACCCTTTTTAGGACAATAACATGCATAATAGTCGTTATAATTAGCACTTTAGAATTCGAACGTTCGCATCCATTGTATTTAATAGGGTTCTAATGTTCGTACGAACTTTCGGTCCGTTCGCGGGTTCTGGTGCGAACCGAACCCGGGGGTGTTCGGCTCATCACTAGTGTCGGGCTGCACACCTGGCTGTGCGGTGAAAGGGGGGATGATAGCGGATCCTGAGTTGGCAGGCAACCATAAGGGGTTTGCCAGGGCATCGGGAAGGTAGGATTGGGGCTGGATTCTTCGGGTTGGGCGTGCATTTCCATTGCTTGTACTGGGCTCCTCTTCCTGGGGTATGGCGCTGCTGGTGGTGGGCAGTTCTCCTGATCTTGGTGCTGATCTTGGTACTGATCTTGGTGCCGATCGCATTCTTTTGGGAGGGACGGTTTCCTCCGGGGACTCGGACTCTGAGCCACTATCCTCCACTGGCTCGTATTCCGAACCAGAATCGGATAATGGGAGCTCCCCGCTGCTCTCATCATCCGACATGGCAAGAATGGCATATGCCTCCTCAGGTGTGTAAACCCTTTGGGACATTATGGCAGTGCTTATTGGTGGGCCTGTGTAATGGTACTGCTGGTGGTAGTGGTGGCGGTCTGTGTGGTAGTACCGATGGAGGTATTAGTGGTGGGCCTGTGTGGTGGTACCGATGGCGGTATGGGTGGTGGTGGTACCAATGGCGGTACAGGTGGTGGTGGTACCGATGGCGGTACGGGTGGTGGTGGTGGCGGCGGGTACCGATGGCGGTACAGGTGGCGGTACGGGTGGTGGTGGTAGCGATGGCGGTATGGGTGGTGGTGGTACCGATGGCGGTACAGGTGGTGGTGGTACCGATGGCGGTACAGGTGGTGGTGGTACCAATGGCGGTACGGGTGGTGATGGTACCGATGGCGGTACAGGTGGTGGTACAGGTGGTGGTGGCACTACCGACGGTGGTACGGGTGGTGGTACTGGTGGTGGTACCGATGGCGGCACTAGTGGTGATACTGGTAGCGGGCCTGTGTGGCAGTATAGATGCTGGGCCTGGTGGCGGTACTGGTGGTGGTACTGGTACCGATGGCGGTACTGGTAGCCTGTGTGGCGGTGCCAATGGCGGTACCGATGGAGGTGGGCCTGTGACAGATGATTGACAGATGGGCTGATTGATTGACAGATGGGCTGATTGATTGATTGACAGATGGGTTGATTGATTGACAGATGGGGTGATTGATTGACAGGTGGGGTGATTGATTGACAGATCGGCTGATTGATTGACAGATCAGCTGATTGATTGACAGATGGGCTGATTGATTGACAGATGGGCTGATTGACAGATGGGCTGATTGACAGATGGGCTGATTGGCTGGGCTGATTGATGTGCTGGGCTGTGTGACAGGTCCTCTTTATGGGGGGGGGGCGTGTTGTGCACTGTAAACTTATGCAGACAAACTACACTGAGCTAACTTACTGATCTCTTCTCTCTCCTCACAGATCGGTGTGTGAGGAGAGAGCAGGGATCAGGTAGTAACTCCTGTGGAGTTTGTTTACATTTGTGACCGGCTGTGATTGGACACAGCCGGTCACGTGGTAAACAGCCAATTCATTGGCTGTTTACTCTGATCGGGGACGCGCTGTGTCCAAGGGACACTCGCCTTCCCCGATCCCCGCTCTGCAAGCCTGTGGCGGCGCGCACGGAGCGCGCCGCCGAGTTTGTTTTGACAGGTGATCGGCTGTGACTTTGACACAGCCGATCACATGGTAAACAGCCAATGAAATTGGCTGTTTACCGTGATCGGGGAAGCGCTGTGTCCGAGGGACACATGCCGTCCCCGATCACCGCGCTGCGCGCCCCCGCAGGCGCGCGCAAGGCATTATCCTGCAGGACGTCATATGACGTCCAGTATCGATATTGCAACCACTTCCCGGACGTCAATTCACTATTGACTGGGCGGGAAGTGGTTAAAAACTGCTGCGGGAGGTTGGCAACACTGTCACCAGGAAGTAACTGAAAGAGGCTGGAGAGAATATGCAGAACTGGCATTGAAAAATAGCTATTTTTTTTATAATACATAGTGCTGTAGCAAACTAAATGTCACCTAGTTATGCCTTGTACACACGATCGGAATTTCCGTCGGGATAAGCTCCGACTGATTTTTCCAACGGAATTCCGTTCAAGCTGTCTTGCATACACACTGTCACACCAAATTCTGACCGTCAAGAATGCGGTGACGTACAACACTACGACGAGCTGAGAAAAAATTAAGTTCAATGCTTCCGAGCATGCGTCGACTTGATTCTGAGTATGCGTGTTTTTTGCTCTGTCGGAGTTCCATACAGACTATCGGAATTTCCGATCGGAATCTTTTTCGTCTGAGAAAAAGAGAACGTCTCTTTCTAAATTCCGACAGAAAAAAGGCAGATGGGGCACAAATTACGTCTGACTTTTTCCATCGGAAATTCCGATTGTGTGTACAAGGCATAAGAGTTTCAATCTACTTTTACAGTTTTAAAGGATCAGTTTATAGGCTAAGTTTAGTACGAGTTGGTTTGGGGTTATGTTGTAAAGGAATAATAAATAAATATATATATATATATATATATATATATATATATATATATATATATACACACACACTGAACAGTCATAACTTTTTGACCACTGACAGGTTACGTGAATAACATTAATTACTGGTATCTCATTACAAAGGCATTTGAAATATTAGACAGCAAGTAAACATGTTGTCCCTCATGTTAATGTGCTGAAAGCAGAAGAAATGGGCATTGTAGTTTGTTGTGTATGATGCTGTGTAGCCACAGACTGGTTAGGGTGTTCATGCTGACCCGTGTTCACAACCAAAATTGCCTACAATGGGCCTGTGAGCATCAGAACTGGACCATGGAGCAATGGAAGAAGGTGGCCTGGTCTGATGAATCATGTTTTCTTTTACATCATGTGGGTGGCCGGGTGTGTGTGCTTCGCGACGTTTACCTGGGAAAGTGATGGCACCAGGATGAGGTATAGGAAGAAGACAAGCCAGGGTAGGCAGTGTTATGTTTTGGGCAATGTTTTGCTGGGAAAACTTGGGTCCTGCCATTCATGTGAATGTTACTTGATACGTATCTCCTACCTAAACATTGTTGCTGACCAAGTACACCCCTTTATGAAAACAGTAATCCCTGATAGCAGTGGCCCCTTTCAGCAGCATAATGCGCTCCGCTACACTGCAAAAATGGTTCAGGAATGGTTTGAGGAACACAACATCGAGTTTGAGACGTTTACTTGGCCTCCAAATTCTACAGATCGCTCTACAATCAAGCATCTGTAATATATGCTGGAAAAACAAGTCCAATGCATGGACACCTCACCTCCCAATTTACAGGACTTAAAGAATCTGCTACTGATGGCTTAGTGCCAGATATCACAACATAGCTTCAGAGATCTAGTGGTGCCCATGCTTCAATGGGTCAGTATACACTGTATAAAAAGTTATATATAAAGTTATGATTATATATAGATTAAAAAAAAATTAAGAGCAAATGTTTGTCCTGCAAACCTTTTTTCAAGGACAATCCAAATACAAGAAACTATTTTACAAATGTAAACACAAATCAAAAGAAGAACACAGAAGTAGGATCCTGATATGTTGAATTTGCTGTATATATGAGGACTTTTGGTATCAGTCTGGGGCTGAAGGTGGAAGGTGCAGCAGTAAGTAGAGTGCACCTCCTGAGCTCATTACTCATTTTTTGGCAGGCAAGCAGAGAGTTAGTACAAGCTGTCAATCAAGAAGATGCCTGCAAACACATTGACAATAAGTAGTGGCAACTCATTACAGATTAGCTGTCTGCTGCCTGCTGACTAACCGGCCCCTTTTTAAATGGAGTATCTAATGGCAGAAGTGAAGCAGATTGATGGGCATACATTTTCCACCATTTTCAGACAGAAGTGAAGGAAACTGGTTACTTTTCTAGCTCATGTCCCTTTATAGTACAGTACTTTGTTCATCTGCAAAATCAGATCTTAAATACTATTTTGTATGTCTTATTGTTCCTTTCAGACGAGATCCTCAGGGTCATATTTAATTTCTATTCCCCCAAAGCTACTCTTATTTTGCCTTTTTGACCAATACCAATGTACTCAGGACCCTATATGTAATTCTTAATTTGAAAAACGAATAGAAATAAAATAGTTTATTGAATTTTTTCATGCAAAGCTGAAGTCTATCAAATGCTCTGATTTACAAAAAAATAAAGCCTGAAATGAAAACTCACCAGAAATGAAGCTCCTATTGCAGGGAATTCTTCTTACGTGTGTTTAGCCTCTGTGAGAAAAGCAGTGAGCCCATCATGTATGATGGTTTTTGTTACACGATGTGCACAGAATGCTATCAATGTTGTCATGATTGCAGAGATGCCTTTGAAATCTGTATGCAGATAAAATATAAAAATGATGTTAAATGCATACAATTATGAAATGGCTTGTTTAGCAATTATATATCCTATAAAGTTTTTTTTTATTTTTTTTTGTGGAAGTGGAGTTTTTCTTTAATAAAAGAAAAAAGCAAAAATAAAACAAATGTCTTATGCTCACAAACTTTTCTGTTCTCTTCTTTGACAGGACCAATCTAGCCTTTGCACAAATCCAGACTTGGAAATCTTAAAGAATCACGTGAGTCTCTTTTCTCAATACAAAAAATAAAAAAAATTGTGAACTTGGTGCAATTCTAATAAGCACATCAATTATTTGCTTGATCCATTTTACAAACATCTGCCAATTTGACCAGTATTCAATATGACATTCTTTTAGCTTTGTGTGAGTTAAAGAAAACCAACATGCAATTTCCCCCAGATATACCAGCCCAGCCCTGCCCACCAGGTAGGGACTTGGCCTGTATTATCCTTTCATGATTTGTACTAATTATTACTAATTATTATAAGCAACTATTGTGGCGCTAGAGAGAAAAAACGGATTAAGCAGGATCTGGGGCTGGGTCGATGAGAGGGCAGAAATAGGTGAAGGGAGGGGGTGAAAGCTGTCTCTCAGTTGAGTATTATATTGGACAAAAGCCCTGATTATTATTGTTGTTTATCAGATACTTTGGCAGATGATAAGGGTAAATAGACATTCGTCCCTCACCAAGCTGCCTGATGATCAGCCTTGGAAATATCAGGAAGTAGAAAATATCCACAAATGTGAACAGCTTAAGAGCAATGCAAGGGAGTTGAAGTCGTTGTAAAGCTTTAATTTTTTTTTTTTTTTAAATAACAAACATATCACACTTACATCGACTGTGCAGTTCGTTTTGTGGCCCTGATCCTCCCGTTCTGGGGTCCCTCGGCGGCTGTCTTGGCTCCTCCCCGCAATAGCTAACCCCCTCTGGGAAGCTCTCTCCCGTGGGGGTTACCTTGCGGGCACGCTACCGAGTCATCAATTTGGCGTCCATAGACACAGAGTGTATGACTCGGTCCCTCCCCCTATCGGCCTCGTCATTGATTGACAGCAGCGAGAGCCAATGGCTGCGCTACTATCAATCTATCCAATCAACGCCAAGTAGTAGTGGAGAACAGGACGCCGGAGGACGCGCACAGCAGGTGAACGGGCTCAGGTAAGTAAAACAGTGAGGTGTTTTTTCACCTTAACCACCTCAATACCGCACGCCTTTCATATGATGTCCCGGACTTTAGGAGGAGATATCTGAATGATGCCTGCAGCTACAGGCATCATTCAGATATCCTTATTTTCAGCCGGCGATTCTACACACCATAAGAATGATCATAGTGGAAGTTCCGCCACTTGATCGTTCTTATAGGCGACGGGAGGGGATGTCCCCTCTCCCGCCGCCATCCGGTGCTTCTCCGGGCTCTCCCGTGCAATCGGGGGCCCGAAGAACGAATCGGCCAGCGCCGGATGACTAGAATAGAGATTTCCAGTGACCAGATGGTCACCGGTCATCTCTATGACCGTCGGAGGCCCGGGCGCGATGTTATGACGTCACGCCCGGGTACCCGGAACTAAACAAAGCCATGATTGCGGCTGTCAGCATGAGATCAGTGAATTTTTTTTCCCCAATCTCATGCTTTTCAGACTGGAGGAGAGATGTGGGGTCTTCCTGCCCCCGAATCTCTCCATAAAGAGGACCTGTCACAATAGATTCCTATTACAAGGGGTGTTTACATTCCTTGTAATAGGAATAAAAGTGATCAAAATTTTTTTTTTTTAAAAAGTGTAAAAATAAAAAAAATTAAGTAAAATAAAAAAATATATATTTTTTTTCCCCGGTAGCTCACGCTCAGAAGCGAACACACATGTAAGTCCCGCCCACATATGTAAACACTGTTCAAACCACACATTGAGGTATCGCCGCGTGCGTTAGAGCGTGTGAAGTTTGGCGCCATTCCATGAGTGTGCGGAATTTTAAAGCGTGACAAGTTAGATATCTATTTACTTGGTGTAACATCATCTTTCACATTATACAAAAAAATTGGGCTAACTTTACTGTTCTGTTATTTTTTTTAAAAAAAAGGCGTTTGAAAAATTATTGCGCAAATACCATGTGAGATAAAATGTTGCAATGACCGGCACTTTATTCCCTAGGGTGTCTGCTAAAAAATATATATAATATTTGGGGGTTCTGAGTAATTTTCTAGCAAAAAATTATGATTTTTACATGAAGAAGAGAAGTGCCAGAATAGGCC
This sequence comes from Rana muscosa, assembly GCA_029206835.1. Classification (NCBI taxonomy): domain Eukaryota; kingdom Metazoa; phylum Chordata; class Amphibia; order Anura; family Ranidae; genus Rana; species Rana muscosa. The sequence goes on along the minus strand of CM055121.1, from coordinate 855,244,600 downwards.
CGATATTGAGGTGGTTAATGCATAGGATGCATTAAGGTGAAAAAACATGAACCCTTACAACCCCTTTAAGGAAGATTGCATATCAGTCCCACAGTGCATGTTGAATGTAGAGGAGCAAAGGGGATCATTCATTCTCAGCACTACACATTCTAAGGTACCCAACACCTCTGAAGTCCTAAGGGAATGCATGAAAGAATAGTAAAAAGTGGACTGTAGACTGGACTCTGAGTAGTGTAGATTAGGGTTGCCACCTTTTCACCAAACCAAACCCAAACACTTTAGCGGCACACAGTATTTTTGTTTTTGTTTTAGTATACACTATTGGATTGTAACAGACCTGGGACACCTTTGGGCACTCCAAAGAAAATAGTAATGAGGCGCACATAGTGCCCCCTCACCCTCCTGTCAAGACCAGTTCTGAGCCACATTCCTGTCTGAAAAATGTGTCCGGTTTTCAGGTGGACTGAAACCCGGACACATGATTCAAAACCTGAACTGTCTTGGATGAATCCCAGACAGGTGGCAATCCTAGTATAGATCCAGACCATTTAAGTGCTACATAAGGCACAGAGGAAGTGTTACTTCTGTGAGTATCCCTATAGTGCAGTATACTATAGTGGCATGCATTGCAATAGTTTGCAAAGAAACAATTTGTTGAAAAACATATTAGAAATTGAATTGGTTTCTCTTGGCAAATCTCACATTTCAGTGCTGGTTTAATTAGAATGCAGTGTGTATTGTTATTGGTGAAATGGAGTGACTGTCACTAGGGTCACCTGGTGTGATAAAACATGGTGTCACCCCCCCTGTCTAGCCTGCCCAGTGCCCTGCAGGCAGTGCACGGTCAGGGGGCGCACACCCAAACCGGCACCTGTAAATGATAGTATAGGGTGGTAAAGTGTCAGGTTAGGGTGGTATAGGGCAGGTTAGGGTGGTATAGGGCAGATTGGGGTTTGTATATGGCAGTTTAGGGTAATATAGTGCAGGTTAGGGTGGTATAGGGCAAATTGGGGTGGTGTGGGGCAGGTCAGGGTAATATAGTTTGGGGTGTTATAGGGCATATTGTAGTGATATGGGGCAGATTGGGTGGTACGGGGCCGATTGGGGTGGTATAGGGCAGGTTGGGGTGGTATAGGGCATATTTGGGTAGTATGAGGCAGATTGTGGTTGTATGGGGCAGGTTAGGGCAATATAGGGCAGTTTGGGGTGGTATAGAGCAGATTAGGATGGTATGGGGCACATCGGGGCGGTATAGGGCAAGTTAGGTTAATATAGGGCAGATTGGGGTGGTATAGGGCAGGTTAGGGTGGTATGGGGCAGGTTAGGGTGGTATGGGTCAGTTTGGAATGGTAAGAGGCAGTTTGGGGGGGTATGGCACCGGACCCCTGCTGCGATCCGCATCTGAAGACTGTGTGAACCCAGCCCTAATTATTTTTCCTTTGCCTTTTTATGCTTTTACTTGTACCATATTGAACAGATAAATGGGTAGGGGGTAACACTTTACCAACCAACACATGGGACATATTCCCAAACCATCTATTTGGGCACTTTTGGTGTGAAGTAACCTGGTTCCATACTGGTGTTTTAAGAGTATGGCTCCAATTTTTAAGACAACAACCACAAAAGTATATGCCTAGTGCTGAATGAAGGTCATATGGTGCAACCCTCCAGCTATAAGCAACCTACCTATAGAGCTGATCTTCAGGACTGGTAGGTTTAGGTGAAGGGGACTGTGTCACAGTTTTTTCTTAAATCAATACAAGAATATTTCAAACTAGTCTAATTAAATACTGTTAAACCAGCTTTGCATCAGAGAATGTCTGCAGTTTTTCCACCTGTGGTGAATTAGCCTAATTCCAACTTAACTTATCTTTATCTTTGATGTAGCATTAATATTAGTGTAAGGTCTCCATACATGAAACACACTAAATAGGGTTGTGATTCCTATGGTATGCTGTATAGTGAAGTTTTGCCTATGATAGCTTAATTTGGATACATTGAGACTTCTATAGCATGTATGTTATTATTATTATTATTTAGGTACTTACTGTATATACTCGAGTATAAGCCGAGTTTTTCAACACATTTTTTGTGCTTAAAATGCCCCCTCGGCTTATACTCGAGTCACCTTTTTGCGCCTGATCTCCCAGACTTTGGGGACTGGGTGTGCAAAGTATTTTGTCCGGGGATCATACGGCCGGGGAGCAGCGAATTTTCAAAGCCAGGCACCCCTTCCATAGACTCCCATGTTAAACGGTCATTTCTCTGGTGATTTTGGGGACCCGGTACCGGGCGGCCGTAGGTCCCCTGGACCCCAAACTTGGCGCAAAGTTTGTTGTCTGGGGGACCTACGGCCGGGGAGCACCGATTTTTCAAACCTGGGCACTACTTACATAGACTCCCATGTTAAACGTCAGTCTAGTCATGGGCACAGTGAGGCATGGGCACAGTGAGGCATGGGCACAGTGAGGCATGCACATGGACACAGTGAAGCAAAGTGAGGCAGTGAGGCATGCAGATGGACACCCTAGGCTTATACTCGAGTCAATAAGTTTTCCCAGTTTTTTGTGTTAAAATAAGTTGCCTCGGCTTATATTCAGGTCGGCTTATACTCGAGTATATACGGTATATAGCGCTGTCAATTTACGCAGTGCTTTACATATACATTGTACATTCACATCGGTCCCTACCCTCAAGGAGCTAACAATCTAAAGTCCCTAACTCACATTCATATACTAGGGCCAATTTATTTTTTTTAGACAGAAGCCAGTTAACCTACCAGCATGTCTTTGGGGTATATTTAGAATTGTGGGATTTTACTGTACACAGAAATAGCACAAAGAAAAAAAAAACATTTAAAAAGCTCCATCTGTTTATACAGTACAAGTATAAAATAGTGTTCTATAAATATATATGTGCATTTTGTTTTTACCCCTAGTTCAGTTTGTAATATTGACACGTTGTTTGACAGGGTGATCAGTCAATGCCAATCTGTTATTTGCACAGTGAGAGGGCTATTGGTATTGTGATATTTCACTAATCCCTTCACCTCCCATTACATGCTTGCATTTAGCCTTAGAATAAGACACTTGGTTTTGCAACACAAATTACCTGCAAAGTAAAGCTTGACTTTAACGAGAGAGAGAGAGAGAAACAGCAGTAGGGAAATGTCTGTAAACTTCTGTCAAGTCCTGTCAGCTCCAGACCCAATTTTTACATATCCTGAAGAGCAGCCTTTCAATCCCTATAAAGTCATTATCAGTTCTATAGCTTGTCTCCATCAGTCTTCGGTCGTCCAATGCTAAGTCAGGAAAGAAAATTATTTTCACATTAGCAACTCATTAATGGCCACACATTTTTTTTTTACCTGGAACACTGCTGGAGTCAAATGCATTGTTTTAACACTAACTTGAAGGTATTGTCAGAATGGCCAGCCCTAGCCTGCAGGTCCTTCTGTGATGCACATGGATAAGTGGTCTGGGTGGAGATATGTCACAGTCATTCATCATTCTCCATCAATGTCACTAACACCTCATGCTGAGATACCACCAGCAGTAAATCTGTCATTCAATGCTCCTGACATATTGACAGCAGTTTACCGTACCTAGTGTAGGTGTTGGCAATATTTTTTATACCATAAACAGGCTTGAGAACAGATTGCCTGCACCTTGACAAACCTTGTCACTGCACAGGACACTGAGGCTGAAAAAGTTCAGAATATCTTTACTTATTGATTTGGTTTTACAGATCAGCTGATTTTTTTACAAATGGGGTTAAATATGATTTTTATGGCTCGTGTTTTGGGAGTTGGTAAATATGGAAAATTGTTGCAAACAATTAAAAATTGATCAAAAACCCTTTATGGAATTTGATAGAAATGGATCTGATTTTCTATGTTTGATGGTGGGGGGGTGAGAGGGTGTTTTAAAATAATTGCCTAGTGGTTATTTAAACATAGGGGGTTATTTACGAAAGGCAAATCCACTTTGCACTACAAGTGCAAACTACAAGTGCAAAGTTCACTTGAAATTGCACTGAAAGTGCACTTGGAAGTGCAGTCGCTGTAAATCTGAGGGGTAGATCTGAAATGAGGGGAAGCTCTGCTGATTTAATTATGCAATCATGTGCAAGATAAAATGCTGTTTTTTATTTTCCTTGCATGTCCCCCTCGGATCTACAGCGACTGCACTTCCAAGTGCACTTTCAGTGCACTTTGCACTTGTAGTTTGCACTTGTAGTGCAAAGTGGATTTGCCTTTAGAAAATAACCCCCATAGTAGATTATTTATTTTATTTTCATGGACAATTTAATAAAAATGAATATCAAATGCTTGGATTTCCTCTTGAATCGCCAGCTTTACAGTCTTATTAAAAAGGCCAGAACAGTGAAAATGTGCCAATTTCTGATATCAAGGTCATTTTAATACAGGAGGGATTACTAGGGAACCAATCTAGCAGGTTAGCAATAAATGCTGGCACTACCCTGCTCTACACCAGGTTAGTAAATATTTTGCTGTGTAATAATAATGATGCGAAACATAGGTAATTATAAATATATAGATTGCGTGCAACAGATTTGAAACATAATTTGCAATAATGATGTATTTGTACTAAAATGATCAGGCTGTTAGAAGTAACAAGGATTTTGTAGCATCCGTCACAGATAATTTCCAGCATCCTGCTAAATTTGTATATAAAACTCATAGACAAAATACATAATTTACGTGATGTGATTTTAAATGAATAAACCAGTAGCGCTATATTCAAAAATGAATAAACCTAAATAAATATATATATAATATATAATCACCCCGTGAAAACAGTGATCACTATAGAATATAAATGATGCCACAAGTGTCCTTAACGTTCAAACAAGTGATCAAAATCAAGTCCATAAAAATTGTCTTGATCCAAGTGATTAAACTTTAAAACAAGTAATCTTCTTAAAGTGACTTTGAAGTAATCTTCCACCACACCAGATGTGCTCAGTGCCTCCGCTCCCTTAAGAAACGCACTCACCAATAGGTCATGCCTTGCACTCTCATGCTTGGCAGTATCGCTTAGTAAACCCCCCCGGGGTTATCAAATGAATCCAACGGTGCTCATCAACCAAATGCCAATACACATGTAGGAACAAAAAAGTGCTTCCAATAGTGAAATACAGTAAACTATTTATTAAAACAGCACACGTAATCTCCAATTATTGCACTCACATCATTTAAGTCAAACAAAGGCATGTTCACATAAACTTTCCAAAACGAGGAGCTTGCAGTGGTAACGCGATGTATTGCGGTCTCGGCGGACCCAGAAGAAACATATGAGTCTCACCCTCCACTTTGCACGTTCTCCCCTTCACTCCACAGAACTCCACAAAAACGAAACATGTCTGGGCGTGGCTACACGGTAATCATCAGTGCTGTATAACGTTCGGATTTACCGGCCACCGTTTGTGCAGGCGCTGTCTAAGTTTTGTGGAGTTCTGTGGAGTGAAGGGGAGAACGTGCTGTAGCGGGCATGCACTTTCCCAGTGTATTTAAAACTGGCAGAGACACCAGTAATGTGCAGTTCCCTGCAGCCCAGCGGGTGGCGCTGTCGCCTTGGGCTGGGGTTGAACCATTGCTGTGTGCCGTACCCCTTTTTGTCCTCTCTCAGTGGTTGTTTGGTGGGGCGGGGAACCCGCCGTGCTTGCTGGGAGAGGGTATAAAGGGCCGGCCATCTTTGTCACAGGGTCGAGTCCCAGGCACCTTCAGCCTGAGGGCGGTGGTCTAGGCGGCCTAGACCTAGAGGACGTTCGGAGGTCATGTTCCATCCCAGGCACCTTTAGCTTGGGGTGAGGTGCTCGGATGGAGGTCTGGGGCCCAGTGTCCTTCACTGGGTTCCGCGAGGGATGGATTTCCCAGGGGAACCCCGGGAGTGGGCTCCCCGAATCCAGTGGCATAAGGGACCGGAGGTGGTACTCGCCTGAAGACCTGGTGCAGCATATTGCCAGTGACGGGTGAGCCTCCGGAGACCGCCCGGAGGGATATCTCCCTCGCCAAGGGACCGCAATACACTTTTAGGAGGAGAGAACAAGAGTTCATTGTGTCTGGGCCTACTCGTATCCACACCCCCCTGTCTGTTCTACTCGTTGAGGGAGTCCAACTGACTGTGTTTTACTCTGATATTGGAAGAATAAAGGAGTGTTGGACTTTAATGGTGTGGGGCTCATTTTCTGGCAGACACTGTGCAAAAGGAGGCTCTGATGCAGAACACCGACCCGAAGGTAAAGAGGATCTTCTCACACCACACACACATCTGTGGTGGGAACTTGGCGTGGTGACCCCGCACTCTCTCAACCAAGGTACCCCTAGACAAAAGCCAGAGACAGATGATGTGATATCAGGGAGAGAGAGTGGAGGCCGCTACACGTGGGGGCTCGGGTCCGGGATGGTGTTCGTGCTATTACGGAGTATGGACGTGTCTGCCCGGAGGAGTTCCGAGTAGGTCGGCCATATCATTGGCCAAAGTGCATCCCTGCTTGAAGTCGTGGACATGACCCAGTGAAGGGAAAGGCCCGCGCAGAAGAGCGAGAAGAGGGGGGAGCCCAACCGTGTGAGGGACTACACGTGGGGGCTTCTATTTGCACTGCTCCATCAGGCACACCCTCCCTGCTCAGTTCGTGGGCGTGACTCAGGAAAGGAGAAAGCCCGCGAACTAGAGTGCAAGAGGGGAGGAGTCCAATACGTGTGAAGGACTACACGTGGGACTTTGGCGCAAAACTGGCAGTGCGCAATGGATCAGCAGCAAGTCACCATGTTCGGACAAACATCGTGGGTTCCACTTCACCCTTCTACCACGACTTTGACTGCTGCTGCTCCGGTGACCGATACGGGGATTCGGCTAAAGACCCGGGGACGATTCGCCTTGTATTCGTGCATGGACGTTGAGGCCCTGGGTGTGATTTGTCCCGGCTGCTTGGGACTGGTGTGTCAGCTAAAGCCGTTCGGGCGATGCGAGGCCTGCGGGGAGTTCTTATTCGAGGTGGATTCGGTCATCGAGAAGCCAAGAACCATCTACCCCGGCCGCACTACAGGCAACACCACTCAAGTTGGAGGAAACACCGCTTTGACAGCCATCCCTGTGCACACTGCAGCGACCGCGGGGGAGGTCGCGATCACTCAAATACGGGAGAAATCCGAGGATGCTGACTCGGTCACCACGGTCTCACAGCGTCCACCACCGAAGAGAAAGACCGGCGTGGTAGCCCCGTCCAGCGGTTGCGGTGGACCATCCCGCCCGCCTACGCCCGGCCTGGATGGATCCATTGAGAGAAGTTCCGGACATCCCTTCTCAAGTAAAGGCCGAGGTAAGCCGGGCAGAGGGACTTGGTGTGTGGGCGGAGGTGGCAGCTCCCTGCTCTACACCAGGTTAGTAAATATTTTGCTGTGTAATAATAATGATGCGAAACATAGGTAATTATAAATATATAGATTGCGTGCAACAGATTTGAAACATAATTTGCAATGATGATGTATTTGTATTAACACACAGTAATGCAAGGCTTTCTTCCTGGTGTGGAGTGTCGTGCTCGCCCCCTCCCTTGGACTACAGGAGAGTCAGGACGCTCTCTACGCTCTCTACGTTGAAGATAGAGAAAGGAGCTGTGTGTTAGTGGGCATCCTGACTCTACTGTAGTCCAAGGGAGGGGGCGAGCACGACACTCCACACCAGGAAGAAAGCCTTGCATTACTGTGTGGAGTTACAGACAGAAGAACAGGAAGTGAGGATTTCTCAGAAGAAATAAGGACATTTAAAAGCAAAATCGAAGGATGAGGTAAGTGAAGGAGGACTGCACTAAGGTAAAGGAAGCTATTTAGGGGAAAAAAATTGTACCTTTACAACCCCTTTAACTTTTCTTCTCAATGTATTTATTAAAAGGAAGACATTGTTTCAAGGATAAAAATCAAAGTTGAAGACATTTACACACACACTGGAAATTTTCAACCATCCAAAAATTAACATTTAAAAAAAATAAAAACATGCTTGTCTGAAAAAATCTTGCAGGAATTTTTTTCCTGCAAGATTTTTTCAGACAAGCATGTTTTTATTTGTTTAGGCTAAAAAGTATTTGGAGATAGTACTTATAAATAGGCAGTGTAAACTATGTGCTGGCAGTGTCCTGAATTACCAGTGCCAAATCAGATTTTTAAAATGAAGCTAAGTGGAATTGTTTTTTTTTTCATTGTCCAAGATTACATCTTTGCTGCTTTAATACCCTTAGTTGCTTATGTACAGTCTATTCTATTGAGGCTTCTTGGGTAATAAGATATGGTTATTTTAACCAAGATACACTATATTGCCAAAATGATTGGGACGCCTGCCTTTACACGGACATCAACTTTAATGGCATCCTAGTCTTAGCCTGTAGGGTTCAATATTGAGTTGGCCCACCCTTTGCAGCTATAACAGCTTCAACTCTTCTGGGAAGGCTGTCCACAAGGTTTAGGAGTGTGTCTATGGGATTGTTTGACCATTCTTCCAGATGCACATTGGTGAGGTCAGGCACTGATGTTGGACGAGATGGCCTGGTTTGCAGTCTCCACTCTAATTCATCCCAAAGATGTTCTATCAGATTAAGGTCAGGACTCTGTGCAGGCAAGTCAAGTTTCTCCACCCCAAACTCGCTCATCCATGTCTTTATGGACCTTGCTTTGTGCACTGGTGTGCAGTCCTGTTGGAACAGGAAGGGGCCATTCCCAAACTGTTCCAACAAAAATGGAAACATGAAATTGTCTAAAATGTCTTGGTATACTGATGCCTTAAGACTTCCCTTCACTGGAACTAAGGGGCCAAGCCCAACCCCTGAAAAACAACCCCACACCATAATCCCTCCTCCACCAAATGATTTAGAGGGGTGGCCCAATACTTTTGGCAATATAGTGTGGAAGAGCGAGTCTGGGGTAGAGGAACTTGACTGGCCTGCACAAAGTCCTGACCTCAACCAGATAGAAAACCTTTGGTATGAATTAGAGCAGAGACTGCGAGCCAGGCCGTCTCATCTTCCTTCTGCAAAACTGGTCAAACATTCCCATAGACACACTCCTAAATCTTGTCGACAGCCTTCGCAGAAGAGTTGAAGCTGTTATATCTGCAAAGGGAGGGCCAACTCAATATTGAACCCTATAGACTAAGAATGGGATGCCATTAAAGTTCATGTGCGTGAAAGGGAAGTGTTCCAATACTTTTGGCAATATAGTGTATGTATATTGGCTTCTTCTGTATAATTATCTGAATCTGTTATTATTTGTCCAGCATTGACATTTGTAATTGCCCTAAAGAAGAACTGAACTTTGGAAGCTGTATGCAAAAAATGGCAAACAGAGGGCAAACAACTAGCTAATAGGAATGCCTGTGGTCTCCCTGCAGCTAGTCTTTTCCCTGTTAGTGATTTTTGATACCTTATTCTGCACTGTGTCTCTGTGTGGAGGCAGCCACCTTTATAGAAGCAGGGCTTTGCTTCCTCATGTCAAAACCTCCAGTGAAGAGAGCAACACAGTAGTCACATCACCGAATCTCACTCTGAATGTGGTGTGACTAGCAGTCAGTAGCAGCAGTACTTTCGATCTCATACTACAGATGCACAAATCTGAGACTGTGTGTACAGGAGTGCCTAGGTAAACTCACATACCAAGAAGTGCACTGCTATGTTTCAGGATAATTTCCAGGCAAAATGAACGATTTGAACATTTAGGCAAAATTGATGCTTCTAAATGCCACTATAACATAGCAAATGTTGACTTTTTGAGTGCAGGTCCACTTTAAAGGTACTTTCTAATAATGGAGCTTATTTGTAGGAGATGCAGCATTGATCCTCCCAAAGCAGCTGCCCCCTGTGCTTATATGAGTGGAGGTGAACATGTTCAGTATCATTATAACAGTAGGAAGCTTGTTTTCCAGAGAGTGTGGGGTATTGTGGGAGCACTGAACCTTCTCTTCACATATGTCAGCTTCGCTGTGACATTATGGGGTTTATTTACCAAAGGTATTGGAGGCTGTTCACCTGGCACAATTAATGTTTACTTTACAAAGTGTATGCTTGCTCACTTTGGAAAGTGAATGTTAGCAAACACTATGAACGTGTTCTCTTTGAACATCCCATCATTGGCTACCAAAAAATAAATACAAAATTGGATTTTCAATATTATTTTGAAAAGTGAACAGCCTATAATACTTTAGTAATCAACCCCACTGCTTTTATAATGGTCAAACATACATTATATGAATCTGATCATATCATCCTTTGGACAATTCTCATTTCAACTGATGTGCACAGTTACCCTTGGCCTTTGGTACAATTCAGATTATTTCTCTTAACAGTCTAAGAGGCAATCTCGCATGGGCAACAGGATTTTTTTAAAGATTAAATGGTAGAGAAGAACAGACTCATTCTGGTCTGCTACATCCTGTGCTATTTGGATAATGTCATTCTTTGAGCACCATCCAGAATGTAGAATGAAAAAAATTGGTATCATGCACATTCTGGCTCCATGCTTGGTCAGTTAGTTACCTATAACCTGTTTTGGATCTCTGTTTCTGAATCTGTGAGTGCAGATATTTAATGCACTGAAGTAAAGCTTATTTTTACCAATCATCAATCAAAGTTGAACAGTACATGAGGATTGTCATTCCCCCATACTTGAATAGATTGGGCAAAGATAATCCTTTGTCTTTAGTGATATTTCCATCTACAATCCCAATCACTTCTTGAATATGTTTAAACTTCAAGTATCCATGCTAATGTTTAACCACTTGCCCACCACACTATAACCAATATATGGCTACAGTGCATCTCTCTAGTTCTGGGAGGGAATCCCTGGGCACCCTCTGGGCAGGGCTGTCTTAATGCATGGGCACCCCTGGGCATTGCCCAGGGGCCCCAGGTGCATGGGGGCCCCATGATAATCTTGCATTACATCATACTTGCCAACTGTCCTGGATTTGCTGGGACAGTCACACTTTTTACTAAGCTGTCCTGGGATTGCTGTTTCCCAGACTGGTCCCAGAACCTGTACTGTGCCCTCCTGCCTCCCCCATACTATGTTCTTTGCTTTGTCTTTGATTTATGGTATGTTTTTTTTATTGTTTAAAATCGATTTTATTGAAAGTACTAATAAATATATGCTTAATTCTATTAACTATTTATACTTTGCTGTTTAATTGGGGCAATCTGGTAGGGGGACCCAGCGCATTACTTTGCCCAGGGGCCCGTGATGCTATCAAGATGGCCCTGCCTCTGGGGCGTGCATTAGGAAGTATCTGTGATTGCTGTGTCTCTTGGACACAGCGGATTACAGATCGGGATAAAGAGCCAATCACAGTGGCCCTTTACCATGTGATCAGAGCCAATCACAGTTGGTCACATGTAAACATTCTTGCCGGTTATTGGCTCTCCTTTCCTCACACAGAGACAACGTGTGAGGAAAGGAGAGCTGATCTGGCAGGGCACAGTGAGCACAGCATTTACACTAATAATCAGCACACTGATTGTTTATTTAGCGAAAATAAAAAAACCCACTGGTGAATAAATGCCACCAAAAGAAAGCTTTATCTAACTCAAAAAAATTATACAAAATAAATTTGGGTACAGTGTTGTATGCCCAAGTAACTGTCATTCAAAATGTGACAGCACTGGAAGCTAAAAACTGGCCCGGGCAGAACAGGGGCGAATGTGCCCAGTATTGAAGTGGTTAAAGGAGAAATATGGTCAAAGCTGTTTTGGTTATACTTCTCCTGTGGGTCACAGGAATACAATACACAGGGACATGTGAAGTGAACCCCCAATTATGTGAAGTGGAAGCTCTATTTCTTGGATTCCCTACATATAATGAAATATTTAAAGTGAATGCATGTTTAAAAATAGTGAGAGACCTTGGACTGCCGCACTCCAAAAAAAGTTTGTTCTTTTATTAAAATTAAGATGAAAACAATGAATACATGGCACAGCAAAGGAAACAGCTAATGTGAGCTGACGCGTTTCGCACTGAACTTCAGCGCTTAATCATAGCTATGATAGCTGAAGTTCAGTGCGAAAGTGTGAAACGCGTCAGTTCACATTAGCTGTTTCCTTTGCTGTGCCATGTATTCATTGTTTTCATCTTAATTTTAATAAAAGAACAAACATTTTTTTGGAGTGCGGCAGTCCAAGGTCTCTCACTATTTTTGCATTGCTACATGCATTGGCTGCACCCTTGGTCTTGGATCCTGTGAGGAGATCATCAGCTGCACCTGAGCGGTAACCTCCCTTCTTCTACCCATCTTGGATTTTGAATGCATGTTTACATTACTTCTCAATGTAGTAAATTAAACCTTCAAGAATGCCTAACAAGCCATGTTTTAAGGCTAAGGCAGTGGTCTCAAACTGACGGTCCTCCAGCTGTTGCGAAACTAAAAGTCCCATCATGCCTCTGTCTGTGGGACTCATGCTTGTAACTGTCAGCCTTGCAATGCCTCATGAGACTTGTAATTTCAAAACAGCTGGAGGACCACCACTTTGAGACCCCTGGTCTAAGGGGTCAATTTACTAAGATGCACAAGCAATTTTAATTTCATTTATTATTTGACTTATGAAAATATTGTTAGATCATACAGTATGCATAAATATAATACCTGTGTGTAAATCATTATACATTTGTATTCAGTTATTTACCTATTAAAATTTTTTTTTTTTTTTTTTCATAAATTGATATGTTATGAAGCATTATTTGTTTTCCTAAGAATGACAGGAGTCCCATAGTACTTAGTGGAGAACCCCATAGGAGAGGACAGGGGGCACTTCTCTCCTTCCGTTCTTGTGCTTTTTTGCAGTGGCTCCTTCATTGGTCTTCGGACCTCCAGTCCTTCACCAGTGGCAGATTCCCAATTAGCTGCCTTCTGGCCCCTTCTCCATTATCACTGTAATGCCGCGTACACGCGATCGGAATTTCCGACAACAAAACCGTGTTTGTTTGTTTTTTAAGGATGTTGGCTCAAACTTGTCTTGGATACACATGGTCGCACAAATGTTGCTCGGAAATTCGGATGGTCAAGAACGCGGAGATGTACAACACTACGACGAGCCAAGAAAAATGAAGTACAATGATTCAGAGCATGCGTCGAATTGATTCCGAGCATGCGCAGCACTTTTGTGCGTTGGAAATGGCTACACACGGTCGGAATCTCCAACAAGAACTTTTGTTGTCAGAAAAATTGAAAACCAGCTCTCAATCATTTGCTGTTGGAAATTCTGACAGCAGATGTCCGATGGAGCCTACGCACGGTCGGAATATCCGACCAAAAGCTCACGTCGAACATTTGTTGTCGGAAATTCTGATCGTGTGTACGCGGCATAAGTCACCAATCCAACAGGGAATTTTTTTTCCACCCTCCCTTTATGTTCATGAATGGAGGATGTAATATATATTTCTTATGTTTAACAAGTTATAGTCTGACCTGTCCCTTTAATGTTAGTCTTTAAAGCTAGACTTTTTTTTATGTGTTTATTAATTATTTACTGCCATTTTGGATCATCCCTTAAATAAACGCCATGACTCCATTAGCCATTCAATTTTTTTTTCACATCAAAAGACATCTCAAAGGATTTCACAATTAAAGCCATTCAGATGCTAGCCTTGCAATCGTCTTTGTGCATTGGCTTTTACATAAAAAAATACTGCAAAAAAAAAAATCAAGTATAGATTATAAGTTGCGTGATGTTATCTGTGCAATAAAAATTTTAGTGCACTGAAAACACATTTAACCATTATACAAATTAGCAAATGAAACATTTTAATGAAGATATTATATGTGTAACGCTTTAGTGAATTGACAGCTATGGATTTATTTGTAGTTTATCCATGACCCAGTTTGCGGTCTGAATGTAATGCATATCTGCCGGGTTTACAACTTCAGTAAAAGTAGAAAATTCGATTAAGCTATCAGTTTGGAATGGAGTTAATGGAGTTGATAATTACAGAAATAAAGCATTACAATATTTACTGACAGCCCCTTTGATCTTACTTTATACAATTGAACTCTTGATGCCACACAACACCAATAATCTCTCAGAACATATTGACAGTGTGGGTTGTTTAAAAAAGATAGTATTAGTAGCTTAAAAGAAACTGATCTGGTTTTATTGAAATTTAAAGAAAATCCATTTTGCTTTTTTGTTGTTAATGAGTAAACAGCTGTGCTTGAATAGCTCAATATCATTAACATATCCATTCTCTACGCTAAACAGTACAAGCTGTGCTCCAAGTAGATTCTAATAGAGGTCTAAAGTTACCTCCCATGGTAATGTGCTCTCTTTTGCACTTAGATTGTATTTTTTGAGTTTTACATTCTTTATACGATTTTTAAAGAGTCAAAGTGCGAAAGTTGATCATATACTTTAAAGTGGTTCTAAAGGCAGAAGGTTTTATTTTACCTTAATGCATTCTATGCATTAAGGTGAAAAACCTTCTGCAAGCAACCACCCCCCCCCCCAAATACTTACCTGAGTCCGATTTAGATTCTGCAATGTACACAAGAGCAGCCGCTCTTTCTCCCCATTGGTTCAGATACAGCCATTCGCTCTTGCTGCTGTCAATCACAGCCACAGTCTTATGTACACACAGAGCGGGGCTCGGGGGCAAGCATGCACAACTGCCCCAATAGCAAACAGCTTGCTATGGGGGCACTTGGCAGGAGGGAGGAGCCAGGGGCACCGGAGGGGGGCCCCAGAAGAGGACGATCGGGGTTGCTCTGTGCAAAACCATTGCACAGAGCAGGTAAATATGTCATGTTTGTAATTTCAATAATAATAAAAAAAAGAACCTTTAGAATCACAAGTGGGGGGTTGTTTGTGTGTCAGATTGTGCTTATACAGTTCGACCATCATCATCATCATTATCATCATCTAAGGCCTGTTTATAGTGTAATTGTACTCACAGTAAAGTTAATTATAAATTCTATTAGCGTAAAATAGATTTCTTAAAGTGGTTGTAAAGGCAGAAGGTTTTTTTTTTGTCTTAAAGTGGTTGTAAACCCGATATATATATATATATTTTTTTTCATAACCACCTGTAAGAGAAAGGCATAATGAGCTAATATGACTAGCATAATAGCTCATTATGCATCACTTACCTTAGATCGGGGCCCCCGAAGCCGCCCTCGTCTCCCCCTTCAGCCGCATCTATCTTCCGGGTATCGCCGCACCAGCCAATCACAGCGCCGCTCCGGCGCTGTGATTGGCCGGAGCGGCGGAGACGTCACACTGCGCATGCGCGCGAGAGCCGTCACATTCGGCTACACCCAGCGATTGCTGGGAGGTAGCCGATTTTGTTAATGGGATTAACCCCATGAATGCGCCGTTGTCTACGGCGCGCATGCGCTGTAGACAGCGGCGCCTGTAATTTTTAGTAAATATCTCCTAAACCGTGTAGGTTTAGGAGATATTTCTTGCACCTACAGGTAAGCCTTAATCTAGGCTTACCTGTAGGTGCAAGTTGAAAAAGTGGGTTTACAACCACTTTAATGCATTCTGTGCATTAAGATAAAAAAACTTCTGTGTAGCAGCCCCCCTAATACTTACCTGAGCCCCATCTCTATCCAGCGATGTGCACAAGTGCCTTGGCTATCCGAGACTCTCCCTCCTGATTGGCTGAGACACATCGGCTCCCGCTGCTGTCAATCAAAGTCAGTTAGCCAATCAGGAGAGAGAGGGGGTGGGGCCAAACCTCGGTTTCCTGTCTGAATGAACACATGGAGCTGCGGCTCGGCTCGGGTGCCCCCACAGCAAGCTGCTCGACAGGAGGGAGAGGCCAGGAGCACCGAAGAGGAACCCGAAAAGAGGAGGATCCAGACTGCTCTGTGCAAAACTTTTTTACAGAGCAGATAAGTATAACATGTTTGTTATTTTTAAAGAAAAAAACAGACTTTAGTATCACTGTAGGTGTACTGTAAATCAGGGATCTCCAAACTACGGCCCTGCAGCTGTTGCAGAACTACACGTCCCATAAGGCATTGTAAAACTCTGACATTCACAGACTTGACTAAGCATGATGGGAATTGTAGTTCCGGAGAAACTGGAGGGCCATAGTTCAGAGACCCCTGCTGTAAATAAAGCCAAAAGCATTTTTTTTTTAATTGGATAGATTAGTGAAGGGTAGAAACACTATCAGGTTATTTTTTTCTGCCTGTGTCTTAAAGGGGAGATGTCGGTTCACTTCTTGTCCTGGAGACGTGACCGGAAATTAGATGAAATCTCTCCAAACTGAACAGCATCCCCATCTTAGATTGTTAAAGGTTTCCCTGCAATTGGTCACGAAGACAATTAGGAGCAAATCTCCCCAACAGGCACACAGCAGCAGTAAAAATCTGGCATGGGGTCTAACCCTTCCCTACATTATTGAGAACTAAAAAGGCTTCCTTTACATATATTTGATATGTTTCCCTTTTTCACCCTCTTCAATGCCTGTGGGTTTTATAAAATACACTGCAAATGTAATATAGCTTTTAACTTGACAAGAACATGACACAAAATAAAAGGTAAAAGTACATCCAAGTGCTCTAATTTTTTTTACATATGAATAGCGTGGAAAATGTTTTTTTATTGCTTTGTGTAGATTCACTCCCCTAGTAGCCCCACTTAAAGTGAGGAATAAATCTACAATTTTGATTTGTCCTCTAAACAGGAGAAGAAGTGACATTTTCTAAAGGGGACACAGATCTAAGAGGGTAATTCCCTAATTTTGGATAGACTTCTTCTCACTTACAGCTGGGTCCACAGAAAAGGAAGTGAACGGAGATCTTCCCAGCATTACACAGAAGGTAACAAAAAAATTAAAATAAATTCTGTCCAAAACTACAAAATAAAAAAAAATGATGGGACCAACCACATACCACCCCTACAAGTGTGCCTACAAAATTTTATATGCTGTTCCTTAGAATGGAGGTTCCAATGATTAATATTTATACAGTATATAATAGCTTCTACTTCAAATTCCTGCTCACCGTCTATAATGATCGGATCAGGGCGAGCCGGGCTTCGACCTGGGAACGGGTTGAGAACTGTGGGTTTCAGCAGAGAGACATGGAAAACCGGATGAATTTTAAGAGAGTCAGGGAGCTCCAGCTCATAAGCCACTTCATTAATCTTCCTTTTGACAGGGAACGGCCCTAAGAATTTGGGGCCCAGTTTTTTAGAAGGGCATGCCATCCTTAGGTCATGGTTTCTTGCAGAAGTTGGTTGTTAGACGAAAAAAAAATTCAACTTTTCCTGGACTGCAGGCACAGAGCACTCGGGAAGGGAATTGGGCAGAAACGTAGGGTGAAAACCGTAGTTCGCGAAGAATGGAGTTTGACTGGTAGCGGAATGGATAGAGTTATTATAGGCAAACTCGGCCAACGGAAGCAGGGAAATTCAGTCGTCCTGAACAAAAGAGGAGAAGCAGCGCAGGTACTGCTCGAGGGTCTGATTCGTCCTCTCCGTCTGTCCGTTGGTCTGGGGGTGGTAAGCAGAGGAAAATGATAATTCTATCTCCAGAGTCTTGCAGAGGGATCTCTAGAACCAGGAGGTAAATTGTACTCCCCGATCGGAGACAATATTGTCTGGTACCCCGTGGAGTCTGACGACCTCTCTGATGAACACCTGTGCGGTTTCAGGAGCTGAGGGAGTCCCTTTCATAGGAACAAAATGTACCATCTTGGACAGGCGGTCCACTATCACGAAGATAGTGGTATGGTTCTCAGCCGGGGGAAACTCAACAATGAAGTCGATGGACAACATTCTCCAGGGTCTATCTGGAACGGGTAAGGGTCTCAGTAGTCCCCAGGACTTGGATTTGGAACCCTTGTTTCGGGTGCAAATTGTACAAGAGTCCACAAACCTCCTACAGTCTTCGCGTAACCGAGGCCACCAGAAGGTGCCCTGTACCAGGTCAGTGGTCTTGGCATCGCCAAAATGCCCGGAAAGGGCGTGGTCGTGGAAGAGTTCCAGCACGGTTATTCTTAACTCCTCAGGTACGTAGATCCTGTTCTGGTACCACAATAGCCCATCCTTAGCCTGTAACTCCGGCTCGGAGGAGGGTCTCTGCCCAGTGGAGGCTTGTTTGATCCGGGTAAATATGTCCTCCTGTAGAAGAAGGAAATTTCCAGGGGCAAGGATGGTGTCAGGCGGAGAGGTTTCCTTAGACTTATGAAACATCCGAGACAGGGCATCGGGTTTAATGTTATTGGAACCAGGACGATAAGTAACGTGAAAAGAGAACCGGAAGAAGAAGAGTGCCCACCTGGCTTGTCATGGTTTCAATCTTTTTGCGGCCTTCAGGTATTTCAGGTTCTTGTGGTCAGTAAATATCAGAATCGGGTGGGCAGCTCCCTCCAGCAGGTATCGCCATTCTTCCAATGCAGACTTGATCGCCAATAGTTCCCGGTCCCCCACGTCGTAGTTCCTCTCTGCTGCAGATAATTTGCGAGAGAATAAAGCTACTGGGTGGAGCAAGGCCCTAGTCCCCTGTCTTTGGGACAGTATTGCTCCTACCGCAATTTCGGAGGCATCTACCTCAAGTACGAACGGCAACGAGGAATCTGGGTGTTTCAGGATAGAGGCAGAGGTAAAGAGCCCCTTCAGGACCTCGAAGGCCTTTTGGGCCTCAGGGGACCAGTGGAAGCGGGTTCCTTGTTTAGTTAGCTGGGTGATGGGTGCGATGATGGCCGAGAACCCCCTGATGAATTTGCGGTAGAAGTTGGCGAAACCAACGAAATGTTGGATTCCCTTCTTGTCCGCCGGTACTGGCCAGTCCATAATTGCAGCAATCTTTTGAGGATCCATCTTGATGCCCTCGCTGGAGGGAACCCCAGGAATGATATACTTTCCAGTTCAAATTCACATTTCTCGGCCTTCCCAACACACTTTTGACATGCCTGCGGTGAGAGTCAAGGGAGGAAGCAAAGATTAGTATATCATCGAGGTAAACAATGACAAAGAGATCTAGGAAGTCCCGAAGTACATCGTTAATAAAGTACTGGAATGTAGCAGGGGCGTTACACAACCTGAAGGGCATTACCAGGTACTCGAAATGCCCGTATCGGGTACGGAAAGCAGTCTTCCACTCATCTCCCTCCTTGATTCGGACCAGGTTGTAGGCTCCGCGGAGATCAAGCTTGGTAAAAATGATGGCAGTCCCCAGTCTCTGAAATAGGTCCGGTACCAGGGGGAGAGGGTAACGATTTTTTACTGTAATTTTATTCAGTTCACGGTAATCCACACAGGGTCGAAGGGTATGGTCCTTTTTTTCTACGAAAAAGATGCCTGCACCTGCTGGAGATGTGGAAGGGCAAATGAACCCCTTTTGCAGGTTCTCATCAACATAGTTCTTTAACGCCCCTTGTTCTACCTCTGTTAATGGGAAGATTCTGCCGAACAGAATTTCTGCCCCGGGAAGTAGGTCGATGGGGCAATCATAGGCCCGATGGGGTGGTAGAGTCTCTGCCCCTTGTTTGCTGAATACGTCAAGGAAGTCGTGGTAAACCTCAGGGATGGATTGACGTATTCCAGCTTCTGTATCAATACACAGTAAGGAGGCCGGCCCAGGGGGTTCGTGTGAGCCGCAGGACTGCTGGCAATAGGGAGAAGGGAAGGTAACCACCCCCGTGGCCCAGTTGATGGTGGGATTGTGGGCTTGTAACCAAGGCATACCGAGGATCATAGGAAACAACGGAGAGGAGATAATGTCCAGACGTAGGTATTCTTGGTGGGTTCCAGAGATGGTAGAGATTAGACTTGTGCACAACGGAAAAATTCGTTCCGTTTCGGTTCGTTTCTTTCCGGTCCTGTTGATTCGTAATCATTCGTAATTTTGCTAGACGGGATTTTTCGTGTTCGGACTCATTCGTATTTTTGCAAGCGACATTTTTCGTTGAATTTTTTGTTGCTTTATAATTCGTACTTTCGGTAGAGTACTTTGTTTTTCGTTGATTCTGGACACAACTCCTACTTTCGTAACTTTTTTTGGGTTCGTTGATTCGTAATTTTCCGTGTCTCTCTCACAACGACGCTGCCTATTATGCCTAATGTGCTTCGAATGGATTTGTACTTTTCTAAATACATAGCGGTTATTTGTAACGATTCGAAATCTCGTATTTTACTTTCGTTTTTTACATGCGGCTATAGGCTCCGCCCCTGTACACCATTTTGAGAGGGTTCAGCACGGTGAGGGAGAAGCAGAGAGCAGAGCAGAGTGAGTGTTATTGTGCTTCGAATGGATTTGAAATCTCGTATTTTACTTTCGTTTTTTCATGCGGCTATAGCCTCCGCCCCTGTACACCATTTTGAGAGGGAGTTCAGCATGGTGAGGGAGAAGCAGAGAGCAGAGTGAGTGTTATTGTGCTTCGAATGGATTCGTACATTCGTAACTTTTTTCATAACGAATTATGCCGAAGACCTTCGGCCATTCGCTATTTTGCGGTATAATTTATTTCGGATTCGGTTTTATTCGTAATTGCTTTGTTCGGAAATTCGAATGCTTCCGAATGTCCGAAAGTTGCTAAATTCGGACGAATTTTGATTCGTTACGAAATGAATTGCACAAGCCTAGTAGAGATGGTAACGGGTATAGGGGCGGTCTCCTGGACCACAGGTCCAGACTTTATGACAGACACATCAGCCAGATGAACACATAGTCCATGGGTCTTGGTAAGAAGGGGGATCTGGTGTTTGACAGCAAAGGCTGAGTCCATAAAACAGCTGCAAGCCCCAGAATCAATAATGGCGGGCACTTGCAGAGTCCTTCCTGGGAGCTGTAACGAGACAGAAAGAGCAAGGTGAGATGTGGATTTGGCCTGTGGGTTGGTCATGTTAGGAGAAACTGAAAAGCACTTACGAAGCTTCAGGGGACAGTTTCTAACGAAATGTCCGGGTTCCCCACAGTACAGGCACAAGTTATTCGTTCGGCGACGCTGGCGTTCCTCTGGAATGAGGGATGGATGAAGGACTCCGAGCTGTATTGGCTCAGGTGCGTCAGACGTGGGGGCTGGAGGTGCAGCAGGAGCCAGGTACAGATGGCTAGGAGCCCGGGGAAGCATCCAGGTCGGGCAGGAGAAGCCCGTAGGCCTCTGAGCCCTCCGTTCCCTCAGACGTCGGTCAATCTGGATAGTTAAGTCAATTAATAGGTTCAGGGTCTGCGGTATACCAACTCTAGCAAGCTCGTCCTTCAGGGGGTCAAAAAGTCCTATGCGGAACTGATGGCGGAGGGCGCCATCATTCCAATTGGTATCCGCGCTCCACCGCCTGAATTCCGCTACATAGTCCTCTGCCGCTCTGCGCCCCTGCTAAAGGGTACGCAAGGCGGTTTCTGCGGTTACTGAGAGCTGGGAGTCCTCATATAACTGGGCCATGGCATCGAAGAAGGCAGCAAGGCTGTTTAAAGTCACATCTTTCCGTTCCAAGAGATGGTGGACCCAGCTCTGAGGGTCTCCGGAGAGCAAGGAAATCACAAAGCCCACCTTGGTGGCCTCTAAACAGAAGGTGCGAGGCTGTAGGGCAAAGTACAGTTCACAAGAATTACGGAAGGCCCTAAACTTGCTCCGATCCCCGGAGAATCTTTTGGGTGTAGGAACCTTGGGTTCAGGAGGAAGCATGACAACTGTGGGTGTGGATCCTGTCCCAGCTGTGGAGGTAGAGGCATGAGGGCCCCCTTGGGCAGCAGAGGGGTTGGAGAGGGCCCGCACTTGTTCTTCATGATGAGTGTGGCCTTGTTGCAGGCTCTTGACTGCTTCAGTCAATCCTGCCAGGTGCCAGGATAGTTCCTCCATAGGTGAGGCTCCCTGCTCGGGCTCAGACATGGCTGTCTGCTACTGTCACATACCTGACGGTGACGAGCCCGGATTTGCAGAGAAAGGCCTCCCTTACGGCTCCCACCAGCGGCCCCTGGTAGTGTAACAGAAGGTAGGAGGGGTACGAGTGCCTGGCAGGATCAACCAAAGTGGAGGTAATTCCGAAGACTGGGCTGGATCCAGGCACACAGAAAGTACGGCAGACAGAACTGGAACCAGGAACACAGGAACACAGGAACACAGGAAGCGGAACTGGAACAGCCACTGCAGACCGGACCGGAACCAGGAACTCAGGAAACCAGCAGGCAGAACTGGAACCAGGAACACGGGAACACAGCAGGCAGGCACCCGCGATCGGGAACCAGGAAGTCCGGGGCGCCTGTTTCTGGCAGGATCTCCGTGACAGCAGCGGTGATGGATCAGTCCCTGGCCGCTCTGGTGGCGTCCGTAGCTCCATAGCCTGAGGATATCACAGCAGGCATGTCAGCAAGGCACGTCAGCAGGCACGTCAGGCGCTTGAGAACAGGGGGCGTGGCTTTAGCGCTCGCATTCGGAGCATGCGTGCTCCTTCATCAGGTGTATAATCCGGCCATCATCATCAGCAGGGGTTATATAGAGAGAGGAGTGAGGAAGGGGTGGCACAAGGAACTACGAGGTGCAGCAGACTAGCGCTAGTTCCAAAACGAAGACCTCACATAATTCCCACTAAGAATCAAGCCATACAGCAATAGGGTGCTTATGTTTCACAAGACATGTTAAAAAGTCCATACATATATACAAAGCATCCTTAATCCCCTCTTTCTGTGTGTCATACACTCTTGACCCCCTGCAGTCTGTGCATTACAGTTTCCTGCATTATATATGTAGCGGCCTCCTCACTCCCCTCTCTTTCTTCAGCTCGTCTGTCTCTTGTCTAGGGGTATCTTTTAGAGGGGAAGGGAGCGGGGACACTACGCCAGGCCTTTATCACAGGTTTCAGTGTGATACAAGCAAAGTTCCTTTACCTTCGGGTCAGTGCTGTGCACCTGGAGCCTCCACCGAGAGTTACCTTGAACAGTGTCCGTCAGGTAATGAGCCGCACACCGTTAAAGTTCAACACTCCTTTATTCTTCTCGAATGAACACAATCAGTTGAACTCCCTTAGTAGAAACAGAACAGAAAAGGAGGTGTGGATGCGAATAGGCCCAGACACAATGTGTTCTCCACTTTCCTTCCTGAAAGTGGGTTGCATTCTCTGAACGAGGGGGTTTCCTTCCAAGCGGTCTCCGGTGAGAGACTCACCCGTCACTGGCAATCTGCTGCACCAGGTCTTCGAATGAGGAGCTCCCCCCTGTCTATTACGCTTTCTGGATTCGGGTACCCACTCCCGGGGTTCCCTAGGATCTCCTTCCCTCGCGGAACTCAGTGTTGGGCACTGAGCCCTGGACCTCCATCTGAGTACCTCACCCCAGGCTAAAGGTGCCTGGAATGGAACACGACCTCCGACTGTCCTCTAGGCCTAGGCCCGCCTAGAGAACCAACACGAACCACCGTCCACAGGCTGAAGGTGCCCTGGACTTCGACCCCGTGACAAAGATGGCCGGCCCCTTTATCCCCTCTCCCAGCAAGCACGGCGGGTTCCCCGCCCCACCATACCGCTGCCGAGGGAGGACAAAAAGGAGGCACGACACACAGCAATGATTCAACCCCAGCCCAGGGCGACAGCGCCACCCGCTGGGCTGCAGGGAATTACACATCACCAATGTCTCTGTCAAGTTCAAATTTACACCCGGGAAAGTACATAACCGCTACACTCTCCCCCTGGTGGTTTGACACTGGTCCCCAGTGTCTGGAGTAAATCATGCCCTCAATGGCTGACATAATCCAATCCAGAAACCGACTAACAATTGTACAAAAATATAAAACTTTAGAAAATTCTCTAACTAAAACATTGTGTCTGAGCCCTGTAAAGAAAGGGAATAAAGACAAAAGAGAAACAACAGCATTGACTCATAACTTTGAATCGCATCTTCACAATTTTTTTTTTCTTTTCACTCCCCCCCATCCTGACTAAGACCCACCCCATCCTCAGTGGACTTGATGGGATGCTCTCCTGCAGAGGGAAAAGAAAGGATTAACACATATAACCCTGACACCTGTATTCGTGTGTTGGAAAAGAAACTTCTCCGGAAAGAAATCCCTTTTCTCCAAAGAGTGAGTGCATGAAAAGTGTCTTAACGTTGCGAAACACTGCCACCTGGTGACAGCACCGCGGTAACTGCACTCGTGGAACTTTCCTCTTTCCTTTGGCCCTATCTACCCAGAGTCTATGATCTCTTGCAGGAAAGTGAAAAATAACAGGAACAGTCCTTCATTCCTTTAAGGCACAAAAGCAACGGGCCCCAGAAAGTTCAGCAGCATGTTAAGAACGGAGTCTCTTTTCTCCTACAGGTAAAACCGGGATGCGGCAGAACAAGTGGCTTCAAGTGCTGATCCATTGTTTCCAGATGATACTCCACATCTTCTCCTTCTTTGCGCCGGATCAACACTTTATCTGCATGGATGTGTCGTCCCAACATCCACTCTGCCTTGCAGTCTTTAAAACATTGAGAGGCCTTTGGAGAGCATGCCAGGTACCTGCGGGCGTGGGGAACCTGAAGGTGGGTCCACACAAAGTCATTGTATCAGCGCTCCCAGCACACTTCCACCTCATAGAGCAGTTCCTTCGACAAGTATGGATAAACCCATCCGTAGTCTGCAGCAACCTTCTGGCCAAATAGCCGTTGTAATCTCGCCAAAGGAGGCATGGTAGCTTTGTCCCCTTCGCCAGGCAAAACTATTGAGTCCGGGTGACGAAGGACCTTGATCACATCTGATCTGGGCATTGGCGCCCGCAGCAACAGTCTCTTTTCCCCGGTCTTCGGTACAGATGGCACCAGAGACGCAGAAGCAGGCTGGGGACGGGACCCCTCTTCAGGCGCTGGTGCCTCCACCCGGGGGGGAACTTTCCCCTGTAGACATGGGTGCATCCCTGGTCCTCCGGAATGAAGCGAGAGGTACTTTGTCCCAGCCTTTCTCTGCAAACAATTCGTCTATAGCAACGTCGTCTCCCATGTCCGAGAGCGACTCTAGGTCAGAGGTGTCACACTCTTCCGCAGGCAGGTATCCTGTAGTGGAGACCGAGCTTTCACCTCTTCCCACACACCATATCTCTCCGCCAGGCTTACCTCGGCCTTTACTTAAAACGGGACATCCGGAACTTTTGTCGACGGATCCATCCTGACCGGGCGTAAGTGGGCGAGACAGTCCACCACAACCGCTGGTCGGGGCTACCATGCCGGTCGTTCTCTTTGGTGGTGGACGCTGCGAGACAGTGGTGACCGAGTCAGCATCCTCGGATTTCTCCCGTTGAGTTTTTACAACCTCCTCCGCGGTCGCTGCAGTGTGCGCAGGGATGGCTGTCACAGCAGTGATTCCTCCTCTCTGAGTGGTGTTGCCCACAGCCCGGCCGGGGTAGATGGTTCTCGGCTTCTCAACCGCCGGATCCACTTCGAACAGGAACTCCCCACAGGCCTCACATCGCCCGAATGGCTTGAGCTGGCACACCAGTCCCGAACAGCCGGGACAAATCACACCCAGGGCCTCAACGTCCAAGGACAAATACAGGGCGAATCAACACCTTGGCTTTAGCCGGATCCCCGTATCTGTTACCGGAGCAGCAGCAGTCAATATTGTGGTAAAAGGGTGAACTGGAAGCCACGACGTATGTCCGAACATGGCGACCTGTTGCTGATCCATTGCACACTGCAGAGTTTTTGCGCCAATGTCCCACGTGTAGTCCTTCACATGTATTGGACTCCTCCCCTTTGCTCCAGTTCGCGGGCTTTTCTTCTTTTCTGTTTCTGAGTCACACCCACGAACTAAGCGATGGGGGTGTGCCTGGTGGCGCAGTGCAATAGAAGCCCCCACGCGTAGTACTTCACACGGCTGAACTTCCCCTTCTTTCCACTCTTCTGCGCGGGCCTTTCCCTTCATTGGGTCATGTCCACGACTTCGAGCAGGGATGCACTTCGGCCAATGAAGGCCTGCCTATTCGCCTAACTCTTCCAACAGACACGTTCAATACTGTGGTGCACAAACACTCAAACACTATACCGGACCCGAGCCCCCACGTGTAGCGGCCTCCTCACTCCCCTCTCTTTCTTCAGCTCGTCTGTCTCTTGTCTAGGGGTATCTTTTAGAGGGGAAGGGAGTGGGGACACTACGCCAGGCCTTTATCACAGGTGTCAGTGTGATACAAGCAAAGTTCCTTTACCTTCGGGTCAGTGCTGTGCACCTGGAGCCTCCACCGAGAGTTACCTTGAACAATGTCCGTCAGGAAATGAGCCCCACACCATTAAAGTTCAACACTCCTTTATTCTTCTCGAATGAACACAATCAGTTGAACTCCCTTAGTAGAAACAGAACAGAAAAGGAGGTGTGGATGCGAATAGGCCCAGACACAATGTGTTCTCCACTTTCCTTCCTGAAAGTGGGTTGCAGTCTCCGAAAGAGGGGGATTTCCTTCCAAGCGGTCTCCGGTGAGAGACTCACCCATCACTGGCAATCTTCTGCACCAGGTCTTCGAATGAGGAGCTCCCCCCGGTCCATTACGCTTTCCGGATTCGGGTACCCACTCCCGGGGTTCCCTAGGATCTCCTTCCCTCACGGAACTCAGTGTTGGGCACTAAGCTCCGGACCTCCATCTGAGTACCTCACCCCAGGCTAAAGGTGCCTGGAATGGAACACAACTTCCAACTGTCCTCTAGGCCTAGGCCCGCCTAGAGAACCAACACGAACCACCGTCCACAGGCTGAAGGTGCCTTGGACTCCGACCCAGTGACAAAGATGGCCGGCCCCTTTATCCCCTCTCCCAGCAAGCACGGCGGGTTCCCCGCCCCACCATACCCCCACCATACCGCTGCCGAGGGAGGACAAAAAGGAGGCACGACACACAGCAATGATTCAACCCCAGCCCAGGGCGACAGCGCCACCCGCTGGGCTGCAGGGAATTACACATCACCAATGTCTCTGTCAAGTTCAAATTTACACCCGGGAAAGTACATACCTGCTACATATACATTATATTATTGGGCTAAAACCGCGCTAATGTGTGACTAAAAAAAAAAATATAAAAGCAGCAGCTTAATGTGGGATACACACAAACAGATATAATAAAAGAGAAGCCATGCTAATAAAGTCCCAAATATTGCTAGTGGGTCCTTGGTTGCATATCCTGACAATATTTGTCAATAATCGGAATGATAAGGTAGATCTCATTCACAATGCCACCACAGTGATTCACATCAAATAAGTGTGCCGCCACCTTAAAAAATTCCTGCTTATCAGATAGCAAGCAAACAAGGCATGTGGCTATAGCCCAGCCAAGGCCTTTACTTGCACAGAAGATCCTATGGACGGTTAACAGGGTAGATGGCGGCACAGTATCTCACAAACTGACGCCGCTGTTAAGTCTGTGACACTCCGAAATGACCCAAAAAGAAAGACTGGCCATAGCGTAATATTGTCTAACTCGTTTTATTTTAAAAGAAGTTATTGCATTTACATTGGTATTAAAAAATTCACATGGATTAAAACATAGCTGGCCGGCTCGCAACAGGCGCCTGTCCTACTAGTGCGAACAATCTGGTGACATCAACACATACCCTTCTCCAGACGCGTTACGTCATACGTGACATCGTCAATGGGGAACGGGCGGCGTGTTGACTCATCACCTTATAAAGCAAAACCACACCTTGTTCTGAGTCCCAGGTGATTGGCCACAAAAATGTCATTTTGAAATTTGTAACCCTCACCTAACCAAAAGCAAGGCGCCCAAACACTAATCGGAATGTTTTCAACATTAATTACATTAATTATATGCACCATTCCTAACTTGACAGATATTAGATTATACATATTTTCCAACTAAATAATCTCATTGGTAATTTTCACATATACAACAGTAGTAGTGCATGGTTTCCACCCCTATTGTGTGGTCATTGTATCATCATGAACGTCTACTCCTTTTTTACAAGAAGAATTTCTAAAATTTAAAATAAATATAAAGATGGATACAAGAAGAATTTCGTAACATATTCCATAAGAAACAAATAGCTAAGTCAGAGCCTACTGTTTCTATCTTTATATTTATTTTTAATTTTTGAAATTCTTCTTGTAAAAAAGGAGTAGACGTTCATAATGATACAATCACCACACAATAGGGGTGGGAACCATGCACGGTTACCTACTGTTGTATATGTGAAAATTACCGATGAGATTATTCTTATAGTTGGAAAGTACCGTATTTTCCGCACCATAAGACGCACTTTTTTCCCCAGAAATATGGGGGAAAATGTCTTTGTGTGTCTTATGGAGAAAATGTATGCTAGGCACCGCCCCCCGCCACTGCCGCCACCGCCCCTGGCCGCCACCGCCGGAAGAGAGACAGGAGATCGGAGGACAGAAATCTGAAGCCCCTGTGAGTGCCGGGCGATCTCCCGGCTGGGCCTGACATTGTTGCTGAGACAGAAGACAGAGCATTTGGCCGCTCGGGCTGCTCTGTCTTCTGTCAGGACGATGGAATGACATGAAGTAAGGCTGTGTTAAGCCACTAGTAAGGCTGTGTTTATGACAATGGTCAGGCTGCGTTTATGGCAATGGTCAGGCTGCGTTTATGGCAATGGTCATTCTGCGTTTAAGGCAATGGTCAGGCTGTGTTTATGGCAATAGTAAGGCTGCATTTCTTTGTCACTGGTCAGGCTGCATTTCAGGAGCACTGGTAAATATTTTAGGACACAATTTGGTTCAGAATAATTTTTTTTCTTGTTTTCCTCCTCTAAAACCTAGGTGCATCTTATGGTCAGGTGCGTCTTATGGAGCTAAAAATACGGGTATCTATAATCTAATATCTGTCAAGTTAGGAATGGTGCATAAAATTAATATAACAAAATACAAACCACTGATACACTCTTCCCTCTAAATATATAAATTGTATAGAGCAATAGATTAGGGTTCATTACTAGAGTTGAGCGAACCCGAACTGTAAAGTTCGGGTCCGTACCGAACTTTAGCTTTTTCCCGAACCTGAACCCGAACCCGGACTTTGCGCAAAAGTCCGGGTTCGGGTTCGGGTTCGGCAATCTAATTACGCATTTAGAAATGCTTCAGGGGCCAGCCAATCACCTTTTGATTAGCTGGTGTGCCCTTAGAGGCCATCATAGCCATGCCTACTAATGGCATGGCTGTGATTGGTCAGTGCAACATGTGACCCAGCTTCTATATAAGCTAGAGGCACACAGCACACACGTCACTCTGCTTCAGAATAGATAGGGAGAGGATCTAGTCTGCTGCTGCTGCTGCTTTTAGGGAGAGATAGAAAAATACATGAGGTAGTCCTGATTCTGCAATCTGAGGGAAAAGATAGAGAGATAGTGTAGTGTAGGGCCAGGTTCATGTTGGTGCTTTCAGGGAGAGAGAATATTATATAGGAGTCCAGATTCAGAGATTAAAATCAGCGATCTGCATAGGTTTACCTGTTTGTGTTGCAGTGCAGTCTTTTTACACTGCCATGAGCCCAGTGTCAGAGAAAATCTAACTTTTAGGGGAAAAAAAAGGCACTTTATTGTGCTCTTTTCCAAAAGACCCATTGGGCAAAAAAAATAAAAAATTTGCATTTTATTTTGCTCGTGCAAAAAAAGACCCGTTTAGGGCAAAAAAAAAAATAAATAAAATTTTTTCACTTTAATGTACGCTTGCAAAAAGAGCCATTCAGGGACACAAAAAATAGTTTGCAGTGTGTTATACATATGTGGAGGTGTGTGAAATAAACAATTTGTATATAGTTTTCTCCTACTGTGCTATACTAAAAAAACAACATTTTTTTTGAATAGCATTTTCTGCAGTTCTGTAGCTGTGCGATTCAGCGGTTACGTACTGTGGGTGTGTTCTGCTCTTCCAAAAAACGCCGTTATGGGGCACAAAAAATAGTTTGCAGTGTGTTATACATATTTGGAGGTGTGTGAAATAAACAATTTCTATATAGTTTTCTCCTACTGTGCTATACTAAAAAAACAACATTTTTTTTTAATAGCATTTTCTGCAGTTCTGTAGCTGTGCGATTCAGCGGTTACGTACTGTGGGTGTGTTCTGCTCTTCCAAAAAACGCCGTTTAGGGGCACAAAAAATAGTTTGCAGTGTGTTATACATATTTGGAGGTGTGTGAAATAAACAATTTCTAAATAGTTTTCTTCTAATGTGCTATACTAAAAAACCAAAATTTTTTTTGAATAGCATTTTCTGCAGTTCTGTAGCTGTGCGATTCAGCGGTTACGTACTGTGGGTGTGTTCTGCTCTTCCAAAAAACGCCGTTTAGGGGCACAAAAAATAGTTTGCAGTGTGTTATACATATTTGGAGGTGTGTGAAATAAACAATTTCTAAATAGTTTTCTTCTACTGTGCTATACTAAAAAAACAATATTTTTTTTGAATAGCATTTTCTGCAGTTCTGTAGCTGTGCGATTCAGCGGTTACGTACTGTGGGTGTGTTCTGCTCTTCCAAAAAACGCAGTTTAGGGGCACAAAAAATAGTTTGCATTGTGTTATACATATTTGGAGGTGTGTGAAATAAACAATTTCTAAATAGTTTTCTTCTACTGTGCTATACTAAAAAAACAACATTTTTTTTTAATAGCATTTTCTGCAGTTCTGTAGCTGTGCGATTCAGCGGTTACGTACTGTGGGTGTGTTCTGCTCTTCCAAAAAACGCCGTTATGGGGCACAAAAAATAGTTTGGAGTGTGTTATACATATTTGGAGGTGTGTGAAATAAACAATTTCTATATAGTTTTCTCCTACTGTGCTATACTAAAAAAACAAATTTTTTTTTGAATAGCATTTTCTGCAGTTCTGTAGCTGTGCGATTCAGCGGTTACGTACTGTGGGTGTGTTCTGCTCTTCCAAAAAACGCTGTTTAGGGGCACAAAAAATAGTTTGCAGTGTGTTATACATATTTGGAGGTGTGTGAAATAAACAATTTCTAAATAGTTTTCTTCTACTGTGCTATACTAAAAAAACAATATTTTTTTTGAATAGCATTTTCTGCAGTTCTGTAGCTGTGCGATTCAGCGGTTACGTACTGTGGGTGTGTTCTGCTCTTCCAAAAAACGCCGTTTAGGGGCACAAAAAATAGTTTGCAGTGTGTTAGTGTGTTATACATATTTGGAGGTGTGTGAAATAAACAATTTCTAAATAGTTTTCTTCTACTGTGCTATACTAAAAAAACAACATTTTTTTTTAATAGCATTTTCTGCAGTTCTGTAGCTGTGCGATTCAGCGGTTACGTACTGTGGGTGTGTTCTGCTCTTCCAAAAAACGCCGTTTAGGGGCACAAAAAATTGTTTGCAGTGTGTTATACATATTTGGAGGTGTGTGAAATAAACAATTTCTAAATAGTTTTCTTCTACTGTGCTATACTAAAAAAACTAAATTTTTTTTGAATAGCATTTTCTGCAGTTCTGTAGCTGTGCGATTCAGCGGTTACGTACTGTGGGTGTGTTCTGCTCTTCCAAAAAATGCTGTTTAGGGGCACAAAAAATCGTTTGCAGTGTGTTATACATATTTGGAGGTGTGTGAAATAAACAATTTCTAAATAGTTTTCTTCTACTGTGCTATACTAAAAAAACAACATTTTTTTTGAATAGCATTTTCTGCAGTTCTGTAGCTGTGTGATTCAGCGGTTACGTACTGTGGGTGTGTTCTGCTCTTCCAAAAACACCCATTTAGGGCAACATCCTAAATTTGGAAAATATGAGGACAAGGTCAAAGGGACGTGGTGGCCCCGGTCGTGGTGCTGCTGGTGGAGCTCCTGTTGCAGGGAGAGGACGTGGTGGATCTGCGCCAGATACACGCACAAGTGAAACACCTTCCTCAGGTGCGAGTAGGCGACCGAGCCTGCGGCGGTATTTTGTCGCGCCTAATGAGGCTGTACGAATGTTTAGGCCAGGACAAGTACAGGCGATAGTAGATTGGGTTGCTGACAGTGCCTCGGGTTCCTTCACATTGTCTCTCACCCACTCTTCTGATGAAAGATCAGAGTTGGCACCTGAAACCCATGTCCATCAGTCTTTCACCTCACCCCCTTGCAAATCAGCCAAGCAGTCTGAGCCCCAAATCATGCAGCAGTCTCTTCTGCTTTTCGATGACTCTGTTAGCAGGGTTTCCCAGGGCCATCCACCTAGCCCTGCCCCAGAAGTGGAAGAGATTGAGTGCACCGATGCCCAACCACTTATGTTTCATGATGAGTACATGGGAGGACCATCGCAGTACGTCTCGGATGATGACGAAACACAGGTGCCAACTGCTGCTGCTTTCGCAATTGTGCAGACAGACAAGGAGGGCAGGGGTGAAGACTGGGTGGAAGATGATGTGGAGGACGATGAGGTCCTCGACCCCACATGGAATGAACGTTATGCAGGTGACCAGTGTAGTTTGGAGGAAGAGGCGGTGGTCGCACAGAGCCACCAGCACAGCAGAAGAGGGAGCAGGGTGCAAAAGCGGAGCGACTGTCCCCTAGACAGTATGTCTGCTACTGCCCAACGCAGCAAGGGACCGAGCACACCAAAGCCAGGTCCAAGGAGTTTCCTAGCGTGGCAGTTCTTCACACAATGTGCTGATGACAAGACACGAGTGGTTTGCAGGCTGTGCAATCAGAGGCTGAAGCGAGGCATAAACGTTCTCAACCTGAGCACAACCTGCATGACCAGGCATCTAAGTGCAAAGCACGAGCTGCAGTGGAGTAGACACCTCAAAAACCAAGAAAGGTCTCTGGCTCCTCCTGCTTCCTCTTCTGCTGCAGTCTCGGCCTCTTCATCCATCTCTGTAGTGACAGTGGCACCTACCACCCCGCAAACAGAGGATCTGCCAGTAACACTACCACCTGGGTCACCAACCATCTCCACAATGTCCCATGGAAGCGTTCAGCTCTCTATCTCCCAAACATTGGAGCGGAAGAGGAAGTACCCCCCTAGCCACCCGCGATCCCTGGCCCTGAATGCCAGCATTTCAAAACTCCTGGCCTTTGAAATGCTGTCATTCCGTCTGGTGGAGACGCAGAGTTTTAAAAGCCTGATGGCATTGCCTGTCCCACAGTACGTCGTGCCCAGCCGCCACTATTTTCCAGGCGAGCCATCCCTTCCCTGCACAACCAAGTGGGGGACAAAATCAGGTGTGCACTGCGCAACGCCATCTGTGGCAAGGTCCACCTAACTACGGATGCGTGGACCAGTAAGCACGGTCAGGGACGTTATATCTCCCTAACAGCACACTGGGTAAATGCAGTGGCGGCTGGGCCTGAGGCAGATAGCAGTTTGGCGCATGTCCTTCCACCACCGAGGATTGCAGGGCGCTTCAGTTTGCCTCCTGTTGCTAACTCCTCCTACTCCGCTTCCTCATCCTCTACCGCCTCCTCATCCGGTCAGCATAACACCTTCACCACCAACTTCAGCACAGCCAGGGGTAAACGACAGCAGGCAGTTTTAAAACTTTCCTGTTTGGGGGAAAAACCCCACACCGCGCAGGAGTTGTGGAGGGACATGGAACAACAGACCAATGAGTGGTTGCTGTCAGTGAGCCTCATGCCCGGCCTGGTGGTGTGCGATAATGGGCGAAATCTCGTAGCAGCTCTGGGCCTAGCCGGTTTGACGCACATCCCTTGCCTGGTGCATGTGCTGAACTTGGTGGTCCAGAGGTTCCTTAAAAATGACCCCAATATGCCAGAGCTGCTGCAGAAAGTGCGGGCTGTGTGTGCGCACTTTCGGCGTTCTCACCCTGCTGCTGCTCGCCTGTCAGCGCTGCAGCGTAACTTCAGCCTTCCCGCTCACCGCCTCATATGTGACGTGCCCACAAGGTGGAACTCCACCTTGCACATGCTGGCCAGACTGTGCGAGCAGCAGCAGGCGATAGTGGAGTTTCAGCTGCAGCAATCACGCGTGAGTCGCTCTGCGGAAGAGCACCACTTCACCACCAATAACTGGGCCTCCATGCGAGAGTGTGCCTTGTTGCGCTGTTTCGAGTACTCCACCAACATGTCCAGTGCCAATGACGCCGTTCTTAGCGTTACTATCCCGGTTCTATGCCTCCTTGAAAAAACGCTTCAGGCGATGATGGAA
This sequence comes from Rana muscosa, assembly GCA_029206835.1. Lineage (NCBI taxonomy): Eukaryota > Metazoa > Chordata > Amphibia > Anura > Ranidae > Rana > Rana muscosa. The sequence continues at coordinate 855,210,586 of CM055121.1, read as the reverse complement.
GAGGATGTGGCATAGGAGGATGAGGAGGAGGAGGAGGAAGCGGGATCATTTCAAAGGCTTTCAGGGCAGTCTTTCACAAGTGGCTACGAGGGTGGGTTCCTGCACCAACAAACGCCAGGTACACAATTGTCCGGCAGAAAGGGCACAGTTCTGGAGGATGACGAAGTGGAGGAGGAGATGGAGGAGGAGGAGGAGGAGCCATTTTCACAGCAGGGTGGCACCCAGACCAGCTTGTGGCCATCACTGGTTCGTGGCTGGGGGGATACAGAGGACACAGACGATACACCTCCCACAGAGGACAGCTTTTCTTTGCCTCTGGGCAGCCTGGCACACATGAGCGATTATATGCTGCAATGTTTCCGCAATGACCGCCGAGTTGCCCACATTTTAACTGGTGCTGATTACTGGGTGGCCACCCTGCTGGATCCCCGTTACAAGGACAACGTACCGTCCTTAATTCCCTCACTGGAGCGGGATCGTAAGATGTGCGAGTACAAGCGCACGCTGGTAGACGCGCTGCTGGTGGCATTCCCACCTGACAGCGGGCGTACGGTGGAAGCACAAGGCGAAGGCAGAGGAGGAGGAAGAGGTCGCCAACGCAGCCGGGGCACCGGCAGCACCTCAGAAGGCAGGGTTAGCATGGCTGAAATGTGGAAAAACTTTGTCAGCACGCCACAACAACCAGCACCACCAGCTGAGATGGAACGTCTTAGCAGGAGGCAGCATTTCACCAACATGGTTGAGCAGTATGTGTCCACAGGCCTACACGTACTGGATGACGGGTCTGCCCCCTTTAACTTCTGGGTCTCCAAATTGGGCACATGGCCTGAGCTTGCCCTTTATGCCTTGGAGGTGCTGGCCTGCCCTGCAGCCAGTGTATTATCTGAATGTGTATTTAGCACGGCAGGGGGTGTTATCACAGACAAGCGCAGCCGCCTGTCCAGAGCCAATGTGGACAAGCTCACGTTCATTAAAATGAACCAGGCATGGATCCCACAGGACTTGTCCGTACCTTGTGCAGAATAGACATGTATACCGGTGTTGTGACAAAAACTGTCCGGCCACCAGATTGTGTCTGGCCCGTACTGCGAAGGCGCAGCGCTTGCGCAGTACAGAGGACAAGGTGATTCACAAAATCTCCGAAGATGAATGGCGCCTGCGCTGTGAGTGCAGGTTCAAGCCCCACCATCCAAGTGGACATACGGTAGCACATAGTAACAGGGCCCCTCACGGGCTCGGTTCGATCGCCACGCTTCGGGCACGGCCTCACTTGGCTCGGCTTGAACCACGGATGGTGTGGCCTTCACCTGAACTCACCACGCAGGCGCCGTTCATCTTGGGAGATTTTCGAAATCCCCTTGTCCTACATACTGAGCAAGCGCAGTACAGGGTGGACACTATTTGACGGGGGACAGAATTCGACACATCACCGGCCTTACCCAGCCATTGTTGTATTTTTGAACCAGTGTTGGCTACCTCGTCCTCCTCCACCGCCGCTTCCACCTACACAGCCACATCCACCGCCACCTCAACCTCCTACTCCATATGGACCTCGTCCTCCTAGGTCAAGATTATAATTTGTATTTTATTTTTTTGTAGCGCACAGATCCTTTCCCCCTTACCTGCCTTTATGTTGTTGGCTCCTCGCAGGAGGGAGAAAGGCACACCGCACTACCAGCCCGTACCCTCCTATATAAAGAGGTTGAGCAGTGTACTTGACGGGCCGTGTCCACAGCCGGAGTCAAAACTCCTCCAGAGGATGATTCTCACCTCTACTGTAGGTAGAGGCAAGTCCTTTAATTCCCAGTAAAGTCAATGTCCACACCAGCTGAAATTACAACTCTTATTCTCTCATGGCAAAATAAACTCTACTCGGATAGAAAAGGTTAGAGCAAAGAAACAGGACAGCTTAAGGTGTGGAGGAGGTCCAGGCACAAACGTAGCACATTCACTTCACTGCTTAGGTTTCTCAAACAGTTTTAGGTGCACGGTCTCTGCCACAGACCTTGAGGTTGGTCTCTGCCACAGACCGGGTGTACAAGGCCCCTGCCACGGACCTGGAGAACTTTGGTCTCTGCCACAGACCAGGGTGTATAAGGCCCCTGCCACTGGCCGGGTGAATAAGGCCTCTGATACAGTCAGGGAGTCAACAGACCCTTCTTTCACCGTGACTCCCGCATCGGTCCATCAGAATGATCCTCCCTTCCCTGGAACATGGTCCCCTACACGAGGCGGCACCCTAAGACTCCTCGACCCTTAGCGGACTGCAGACGAAGGCTCTGGACTCCAGGCTTTACTCCCGCACCTAGGCCTCCATACCCAGGGCAGCAGGAACTCCAGGATAGTACCTCACCCCGGGCTAAAGGTACCCGAGATGGAACAGGAACACTTGCACCCAGGCCGAAGGCACCTGGGCGTGGACCCCACTGGACATCAGCCCACAGGCCAAAGGTCTGCCCCTTTTATATGCTCTCCCGGCATGCACAGCAGGTTCCCCGCCCCGCTGTACTACTGCCAAGAGGGGACACAAAAGGCACAGCACTGTATTGGCGGTTGAACCCTAGCCTACCATGGCAGCGCCACCTGTAGGCCGCAGGGAACTGCACACCAATACTGTCCGCCGAGGACAAAATGGTCCATGAATCCTACAGAATTAGGGTGTTTGAGCCTATTTACCACTCAAACACTTCCCTTAAATTTAGCACCCCGCTACATTTTTATTTCAAAGTATTTTATTTTCCCACTAGCTTATCCATTAAATTGAATAATTTATTCCAGAAAGGGCGTATTCTGGGGCATTCCCACCATATGTGTGGCATCGTGCCGTTGAGTTTCTGAGGTTCTTAATGACTTCCCGTACCTCTTCTGCTGAAAAGGGGGCCTCCAGCATATTTTTTTTTTTTTTTTGTTATTTTAAGTTATTTCCCTATCCACATCCCGAACCCGAACTTTTTTCCGAAGTTCGGCCGAACCCGTCGAACCCGAACATCCAGGTGTCCGCTCAACTCTATTCATTACTCTTTTCAGTACCATTGTAATACCATTGTTTTATTATTATTGTTTTAAATATATGTTTTCATGTTTACTGGATAATATCTGAATAGCAACAGAGAGTGGAATTGGAGGGGGTGTTCCAAATCTGACCACCGGGGGCGTTTGGGCTGGAAATAACCAGGGATGTATAGAGATCAGCCAAGGTATACAAAGCTTATGATCGAAATAATACACTCCCCTTTGTGATACAAAGAGAGGAAGCTAGCAAAAGCAGAAAATTAACACTAAGGGTGTATAGTGCAAACCTGTGTTAACCAGTCCTTTCGAATTCTAAACCCGCCTCTGTAGGGGTGAACCCTGCAGACCGCTCACTATAACTAGACGTGAGGTGCACCAAGATGGCACCGCTTCAGACGACGTCCTATGACGAAACAAGCACTCACGTCACTTCTGGTTGCGAAGTTCCGTTCCGTGGAACGCACGTGGGTCCGGAGCTCATGGTTTGCTACCAGGATATGCCAGCTGTTATACTTGACTGTGTCAAGTTTTGTTCTTAAACTTTTTTTAAGTAGTTTTAATAAACAAACCATTCGGATTTACACTATGAGTGCCCGTCTCTTTCGTCCATGAGGATATCCCACAGTGAACCGCAGAAGGCGCAGAGGTGATCATTGCAAACCCATTCATTCCAGGTGGTGAGCCCCTGGAGGGGCTGAGGCATCCAGACACCCCAGTGTTTGCTGAGCCAAAGACGAGGTCACCGTTCCGGGAACTGCCTAGACACTCACTACATGCGCTTTACCCCTGCAGGGGTGTAGGGATCTGGTGAGCGGGGAGCTGAAGGGGAGCAGGGATGTCACTCGATTTATTGCACACCTGTGGCTAAACCTAGGCACGAGTCATTTTGGAAAAGCACAAAAGTCACTTGGAATTTTGTCATTCATCTGCAACACTTATGCCGCATATACAAGATCGGTTTTTCTGATGAAAAAAGACAGATGGACTTTTTTCATCGGACAACCCGATCGTGTGTGGGCCCCATCGGTCTTTTTTCCATCGGTATAAAAAATAGAACATGTTTTAAATTTTACCGATGGAAAAAAAAACGATAGCAAATTCTGATCGTCTGTGGGGAACTCCATCGGATAAAAAACCCATGCATGCTCAGAATCAAGTCAACGCATGCTCAGAAGCATTGAACTTCATTTTTCACGGCTCTTCGGAGTGTTTTACGTCACAGCGTTTGGGACGGTCGGATTTTAGACTGATGGTGTGTAGGCAAGACTGATGGAAGTCAGCTTCATCGGATTTCCGATGGAAAAATCCATCGGATTTTATTCCATCGGAAATCCGATCGTGTGTACAGGGCATTATGACTGAACTTTATAATTCTATAATAAAATTCTAAATCTTCTGCATTTTGTTTTTCACTGCAAAAAAATTTTTTCATTTAATTTTTTCACTGGACTTTCACTTTTATTTTTATTTTTGTTTTATTTCCACATTCTTTCATATATGAGTAACCCCTGATCATGTGTGCTATAAGGTTACCACATATGATTAGGAATGAAACATCCTTGATGAAACCAGACAGTATATGCTGACCGGATAAGATCATTACCATAATTTTGTACACTCATTTGTACATTTATTTTGAGATTATAAGCTAACTACATGGGTATAACATTACACAACAAAGGAGTACTAATTAACACATTTTCAAATAATTTACGGAGAACACCTTTATAATACTCACTTTTAATAAATCACTCACGCTCCATCTGAGAAAAGTGACCTATTTGAAGGATCACCTTTCAGGTGACGGAAGTGAGTATCACCCGTTTGTTGCACACTCACCCGGGAAGAGTGACTCACTGTGGAGGATCACTCTTCGGGTGACGGGCAGCGCCACCAACCCTAGATCTATAACATTCTTTGTACACGGGTGCTCCAGTTGGGGCCCCCTCAAGGGAGACAGCAGCCCAGCCTACACCTAAGCGCGGAATATAAAACATTATACATGCAACCTTACCTGTGAGTTTGAAGCTGCTGGAGGAGGAGAATACAGAAGTGAATTGGAAGAGATATCCCATTGGTTATGATGATATATACCTTTTACGACTTTGATTTTATATTGGGATCCACATTTGGAGGTGAACAGATATATTGCACTGGGTGGCTGGTCAGACAGCACATAAAACTCTGGAAGTATATATTAAGATTTCACACATTTTTAACACATTGGTGATGGCCAATTGACTATTGGAACTCTGGACTTTCACTTATATTTATTTATTGTTTTTTCAGTTTTGCACTTATATTTTTTCGCTACATCTTTATTAGTATCATTAACATATACAAAATACACAGGCAAAACTTTAAAAAAACAAAACAAAATGACAATAGTAAACATGCATACTATATGAATATTAAATATCTTTGGGTATGTTTACACTTATGGTGCCCTCTGAAAAGTGATCTACAGTGGTTCATTTTCTGAGTGTTTATAAGGCAGCTGGGAGCCGATATGTTGCCTCCTCACTGTCTGTTTAAACCCTATAAAGCCAAAAACACTGTGCAGCAACTGTGTGCATTGAATCAGTTGTTTTTTCTGCGGAGACACTCCTCACCGAATGCGACAAGGGGTATATTTTTGCAATGGGTGTGGCATTTGTACAACCTCCTCCTGCCATGTTAGATTAAGGGGGAAGTAAATTCATGGCTCAACTGTCTGTTTTTACTACCCCCCGACTGCGCTTGTAAAGAAAAGACCTTTTTTTTTTTTACTATCTTTGACTATCTTAATTTATTAGCAAAACACACTATATTAAATGTTTTACAAATCATATTCGTTTTGTACTATCTGCAAAAAAGAATTGTATCAATATTATTTCAATATAGTGCTATAAAAAGATCTTCATGATAACATGAGTTCTACTCTTTTACATGTTTTTTTAAGGTTTTAAGGTTAAAGGCTGAAATGTTATTATGCAATTGAATATAAAATACTTACTGCTCATTTCCCTTTTTTGGTTGCAATCGTTGGACACGTGTGCGTGAGTTTTTTTAACAAATGACACTTTCAAAACGTTATGCCGCGTACACACGATCGATTTTTTCAACGGTGAAAACGCCGTCGAGAAAATCGACGTGAAAAACGAGGAACAGCTTGTTCCCCCCACACACGGCCGTTTTAAATTACATTTTTTTTTGGTCGAAAAAAAACACCGTGTGTGGGCTCCCCGGCAGTGTTTCCCTATGAGAAAACTGCCGCGGAAAAAAACTACAGAAATCATGATGAGAAAAATTAGAGCATGTTCTAATTTTTCTCGTCATGATTAATGCCGTTTTTCCCGTCGAGAAAAAATACAAAAGGCCCACAGACGATCGTTTTTCTCGTCCAAAGGAAAAAATGTAATTTTTCTCGACGGGAAAAATGATCGTGTGTACGCGGCATAAGTCTCAAACTTTGAAAATGTAGGTTTAGTTGTGTGTTCTACATTTTGCCCAGTAGATGGCACACGTTTGTTCTTTCACAAGTAAATTTCAAATCTACCATAGTACAGCATGGCTATCAGACATAAGCAATGTTTTCTAAAGTACTACAGTTAATATAAATAGTAGTAGCAATGATGATGATAATAATAATAATAATAATAATAATAATAATAATAATGATAATTTAATAATTATTCAGTTCAAAAATCTTTTACCTCCTTCACTCCTACTCTCATTTTTTCCTTTGTCCTGAGCTGCATATAATATGAATAGGCTCCAGAAATATGTATTAATACCCTTCAAATATTCTCTTTAGGTTGTGTTCATAAAAACATGGGTATCTGAAGACTGCTGCTTTTCTTTAATATATCATATATATTTAATATATAACTCCATGCTTATGTTTGTGATTACTGGTGTGCATTTCCCACATGCAGGCAAGACAGTATAAATGTGTTATGTAATTATAGTATAGACAAAGATAAAAATGTGCACAATAAAATGTTATTTAACTACAAAAAGAAATATTCTGTTTTTTTTTTCTGCTTTTCATTTAGTACAAAGAGATGTGATTACTCTTAGTAATTTCAGTGTAAACAAGCAATCGGTAAAATGTCTGCTGTACCTTAATTATAAAGAAAACATCAAAGTGGATGTGCCCACAGTAACACTAGGCAGGAATAATGGTGTCCTAGCAGCTAGAATCTTAGCAATATGCTGAAAGTATTTGATGCCATTCAGAGCATGTGACAGTGATATATTTTAGAAGATAAGGAACAACTTTTGTCAGGCTGTAATGCCCCACAAACCCAATTGTAGGCAGATCAACACTGTCATAATACAATTATTCAAGACCTTCTACATATCATATTTTCATACCGTAAATAGCTCAAGGCGCCAGAGATGTGCATCCTGGAGAAAACATTGAGTTGAAACTTGAAGGGTGTGAAATTGACATGATTAATAATTATAGTTATTAGCACATGTGCCAGCTGCTCATGTATGGTTTGCCTTGATTTATGGTGCTCTAACTGCCTATATCCGCCTCATAAGAAGCCTTGGTGACACAACTGTGGGCAGAATGTGTCCTTCCCATTGCTAGAGCTTCATCTTCAGAAAGTGGGTGAAAAACACACTTCATGACAAGTCAAGTAGACACCTCAGTGGGATGGAGGGGAGCCTTTGTTTCCTTGCTCGTTGCATGGACTGCTGGAACCTATCTCCTTGGAGCAGTCGGTCAAAGCCTTTGATGTTTTGAGCTAGCCTCTCTCCCAGTTACCAGAATGAGAGCGATCATTTTTTATTGGTAATGCCACCACAACAGAGAACAGTGAATAACAAAGAATCTGTGGATAATTGTATGATACTGCCTGATGTTAAATACTAAAACTGGACATAGCTGGATCCCCCAAGCTTTGACAGTTTTATTTATATGAAGGCCACTAATGTTAGTTCATTCTTTGTCATAACAAGAGGGCTTTTAAATGGCATATGCTTTAATCATTGACATGTCTTTCTTGATGTATGCTAACAACATATGTTGGAAGGCATTTAGCACTGAATTGATTTATATGTTTATTCTTTATATCTTTTTTATGTTGTAAAAAACAGTTCAGATCTAAAAAGAAAAATAGTATAAAAACAAACGTAAAGGTTAAAAAGTATCAAGAAGAACAAAAAACACATTAGGGTTAATTTACTAAAGGAGTAGAGACTAAGAAAAATGAATGTTCACTCAGCTTAATAAATACGATGAAGCTGTGGTCACTCTGAATACTCAATCACATGCTAGGAAATGTTTAAAAAACAAGATTTTTGCTTGTATTTGATTGTGTAATTAAAGTGAACATTGGGGGTTATTTATGAAAGGCAAAACCACTTTGCACTACAAGTGCAAACTACAAGTGCAGTCGCTGTAGATCTGAGGGGGACATGCAAGGAAAATAAAAAACAGCATTTTAGCCTGCACATGATTGTATGATAAAATCAGCAGATTTTTCTCCTCATTTCAGATCTTCTCCTCAGATTTACAGCGACTGCACCTCCAAGTGCACTTTTAGTGCAATTTCAAGTGCACTTTGCACTTGCAGTTTACACTTGTAGTGCAAAGTGGATTTGCCTTTTGTAAATAACCCCCATAGTATCACCTTATACACTAAACTAAGTGAATGTTCACTTTGCTAAGGGAACAGTCTCTATTCTTTTAATAAATCAACCCTGATGGGTCTGATTAACTAAAGTCAGCTCAAAGTAACTCAAACGCAAAAGATATCTCGAGATCTACAGTCCAGTGAACAAGCTTATAAGATTAGTAAATCAAACCTATTGATGAACATTAAAATGTAAATCTTACTGCCAAACTTGATATGCATAAAATGCAGTGCTTTGCAAATGCATGCGTACAGCTTGAACTTTTGCACACTTTGTAATTTTAAAACTTGAACTTTAAATGGATTGCAGTAATATTTGTGCAACCTAATTTATACAACATGCTTAAGACCCGGTTCACACAGGGGCGACTCGTCAGACGACTCAGCCGTCTGACAAGTCGCGTCCCGCTCTGTTCAATGGAACCGTTCTAATAGGAGCAACTCAAGTCGCTCCGACTTAGAAAAAGGTTCCTGTACTACTTTGGGGGCGACTCGGGGTGACTTGCATTGACTTCAATACAAAAGTCATTTTGCAAATCGCCTCTCAAGTCGTCTTGCGATCGCCTTGCCGAGTCGCCCCCAAAGTCGTGCCGCCCCAGTGTGAACCGGCTCTTACACTTTGGAGGTGCAGTATATTTATTTTTGTAACATAAAAGTCAGTTAAATAAAAATAAAAAAAAAGTAAACAGTTATTTGTTACAAACTGTAATGTACAATCCTGAGTCAATACTTGGTAGGACCGATTTTGGTCACAACAATAACAGCTGTGTGTATTTTGATACAAGTCTGTACCAGCTTTACACATTTGGCTTCCTGGCAATTTCTGTAGCTATCAGGTTGGATGAGGACCATTAATGAACAGTAATTTTCAATTGGATTGAGGGCTGGGCTGTGATTCATTCCAAGAAATTTAGGTCTCAGTGTTAAAATACTCCAATGTAGCTTTAGCTGTGTGTTTAAGATTGCTCACCTGCTGAAAAGATGAACCTCTACTCCTGTCCCAGGTTTTGAATTAAACATGTCTTTCTCTAGAATTGCCACTACATCTATCTTTGTTCTCAGTTCTTACCTGTTTTGTGTTCACTGATGATGAAAAGCATCCCCACTTCATAATACTACTACCACCATGCTTTACTGTGGGGATACTGTTCTTTGGAAATGAACAATTCAGTTTCGACTTTTTGACATTCATAACATTTTGTGCTAACCTCAAATTTAGGTGTTATCAATACAAAGAGCTATTGATCTGCTGTTTGCTGTGTATCACCTGTGCCTTTTGGCACACTCCAAATTAGATTTGATATGAAAATTTCCTGAAATCTGTTAAAACTGTACTCCTTCTATCTTTGTTCTCAGTTCTTACCTGTTTTGTGTTCACTGGTGATAAAAAGCATCCCCATTTCATAATACTACTACCACCATGCTTCACTGTGGGGATACTGTTCTCTGGAAATGAACACTTCAGTTCGGACTTTTTGACATTCATAACATTTTGTGCTAACCTCAAAAACTCAAATTTAGGTGTTGTCAAAACAGAGAACTATTGTTCTGTTGTTTACTGTGTATCACCTGTGCTTTTTGGCACACTCCAAATTAGATTTGATATGACATTTTTGTCATATTTCCAAAGCCCAGTTTTATGAAGCATCTGGGTTATAGCTGTTCTATTGAAGAGTTCTGCTATCTCAGCTGTGGATCTCTGCATCTACTTCATCATTACCATTAGCTACTTAATTGCCTTTTGACTAATGTCCTCCTTACCTGGTAACTGAGTTTGCCTTCTCTAGAGAATCTGTTAAAACTGAACTTCGGCCTTACCTTCAGTTTTACACAGTTGTTGTTGTACAGGCTGCTCTACTGTACTGAAATTGCTTATTCGCATTTCACTGCACAACTTCTCAAAGTGTGCCTTAGAAGCTTCAGCAAGTCAGATAATGGAAAATTGTTATCAGATACTTACCGTAATTTTCCTTTCCTGGCCTATCCATACGTCAGCACACAATTATTATTATTATACAGGATTTATATAGCGCCAACAGTTTACACAGCACATTACACACATTAACTCCTCCTCTGGAATCCACAGGACCACCTCATCCTAGCTCAATAAAAGACAGCCCCTCCCCAACTGAAGTGTTCGATTACCTAGGTAGGGAGTCCTGTGCTGACGTGAGAATAGGCCAGGAAAGTAAAATTATGGTAAGTATCTGATAACAATTTTCTGTTTTTCTGGCACTACCTCACGTCAGCACACAATGGGATATAACGAGCTGAATAAATGGGCAAGAGAGAACACATGAAAAGAAACACTGACAATCAAAGAAAAGCTGCTAAAGACAAAAAATAATTTATGTCTCTTATCCCAAACGTTGCAGAACTTGCTGACCGCACATCTAGCTTGTATAGTGGAATGAAGGCCGCACAAGAACTTAAGCTAACCATTTCACATATATCTCCAATGGCTGCCACTCCTTTGGTAAAAAGAACTTGCACCTGTTTCGGAGCAGAAAGGCCTACTTCCTGCATGCCAATCTAATCACCCTGGTAAATCAAAGAAGATGACTCCTGAGAATCTGATGGCAAAATAAAAAGATTGTCACCTTCCGCATGTCTTTAGACCTTTGTAAGTACACTGCTAGCAACTTGACCATGTGGTAGGAACTAAAGTCTTCCTGCTGTGTACTCAGTGACTCTTGTGCAAAAAGGATCTTTGCAAAAAAGTGCTGCAATTTCCAACATCCTTCTGTCTGAAGCAACTGCTATCAGAAGTACTAACTTTACCACGAGGAACCTAAATGGAAATTAAGCTATTGGAGCAAAGGCTGCCTGCACTAGTGCTTTCAGAACCAATCCTAGGTTCCATGAAGGGAACAAGGATTTCCTTGAGGGTTGTATATAGTTTATCACCTGCATGAAGCATCTGGTCAATGGTTCTTTGGCCAATCAGCAGCCTGAGAAAGAGGATAAGGCAGAGATCCGTACTTTAATGGAGTTGTATGCCAGATCAACCTCTCACAATGACTGTAAAAATGTCCAGGATATTGGCTAGAGCTGGGGACACAAGTGAGAAACCTTTTGCTGAGCAAACAAGACACACTTTCTTCATATCCTCTCATATGTAGTGTTCATGGATGATCTTCTGGCTTTCACCAAGGTCTGAACCACCTCAGATCAGAATCCTTGCACCTCTAGTCTGGCCGATTCAATTGCCAGGCTATTAAAAAGTAGTCTCAGTGGATTGTAATATGATATTGGCACAAAAGATCTTGTTTGACTGGAAATGGGATTGGCCGTGCTATCCCACACCACCCCATCTCCCTGCCCTCTGTGACAACATCCATAGTCACTCTCAGACTGAAAACAAAGCCAGGAGTGCAGTGTGGAGCGCTGCCTATACAAGACACGAAAAAACCCAAGGGAGAGGCAACTGGTAGAAATGCAGAGCTCACTAATACCCCACCTGTACAATATCCGTTCTGTTTAAGCAACATTTCCCACAGCCCGGCACACAGGGCACCCAGTTTCAGGAAGGTTTACATCCAACATTCTGGGTCTTCCAGGAGAGGCTGAACCTGGATGGGTAGGAGCGGCAGGGGAGATATACTTGCAGCAACCAAGGTACTTACTAAGTGCAATCAACAGGTGGCCTGGAGCATGACCAAAAAAGAAGAACACTTCAGTTGAGGAGGGACTGTCTTTTATTCAGCTAGGAAGAGGTGGTCCTGTGGGTTCCAAAGGTGGCAGTAACCCATTGTGTGCTGACATGAGGTAGGGCCAGGAAACAGCCCTTTCCTCCCCAGTTTTACTGTTCATGCTTTTTCTCTTCCAGTCATTGAATTTCAGTTCTTTCAGTCATGCAATCTGCCTAGGAACTCCCAATCCTCAAGATTGGCATTCACCCAATAAGGTATTTTGATATTTGCATAACGTTTAATTGCTAGCCCTGTACCCCAAGGACACATTTTTGATACCATAATGTCAAGACTCTGATTTACTATTGTAGCGTGTGAGTGGGGCTTGTCGCCCAATGTAGGGACCCTCAAGAACGCGTTTGCTAATGCCCAGGAACAGAGGACCAGCATTTTTTTGTTTAAATCCTAAGTTAAGTCGTGTTTTTTTTTAAATCAGCACAAGGGACTGTACTTACATTCAATGAAAAATGTCTCTTGTGCTGGTGGCTGCTGTCTTAGTTGAAATCCTCTCCTCCCACCCTGCACTTCTGCAGTGGTGCTGTGAGGGATAATACAGCTGCACTTGTCAAGAGTGCCGACTATGCCTTTTTTTGCCATCCTACTCTACACATAGAAGCTGTGCTACAGCTTCCATCAGCAATCTATAAATGGAAGAGGGAGAACATTCATTTATCTGCTCGTCATCCATTCATAGAGCGTTTGTTTTTATTATATCAATTATAAAAACAGATAAAACCCTCAGGCCTCGTACACACGACCGATTTTCTCGTCATAAAAAACACGTTGTTTTTTTCGACGAGATTCTTGTTAAGCTTGTCGATTTTCTCGTCAAGCTTTCTATGCGTACACACTGTCATTTCCCAATTTCCTCGTGGTTCTCTGCGCTCACGTCCAGCACGTACGACGGCACTATAAAGGGGAAGATCTTTTTTCTTGGCGCCACCCCTTGGGCTGCTTTTGCTGATCTCGTGTTACCACGTGTGAAGTAAAAGTTTGGGAAGAGACGATTCGCGCTTTTCAGTCTTCGTACTTTTCAGATCGTTTTCTGCCGTTCAGTTTGTGCTTGTGGGTTCGTATCTTGACTTTCAGGGCGTCTAGGCAGGTCGTATCTGTTTTACAGTGCGTTCTTGCCTGTTCGTTTCTGATTTTCAGTTCGTTATTCATAGGCCTTGCTGTTCTAAAGTGCGTTCTGTTCTGTACGTTCTGATTAGACGACCGTTTCCTAGCCATGTCGCCTGGACGTTCTCGTCGTCGAGTTTGTGCTGTGCGTGCGCTTGGTGTTGGTCTGCTTGTTTTGGACCAAGACCAGTCCATGAATGGTGTGAGGAGGAGTTCATGGACCAAGAATTGGTTGCTCCAGCGGGACCAATTCTGCCACATGCCTCTGCTGCGGGAGATCGTCGAGAATAATCCTGAGGACTACAGGAATTTTCTGAGGATGTCTGACCCCGTTTTTCAGGAACTGTTGGCTTTGGTGTCCCCCTATATTACCAGGAAGGACACCGTTATGCGGGAAGCCATCAGTGCTGAGCAGAGGCTCATCACCACGTTGCGTTACCTGGCGACAGGGAGAAGTCTTCAGGACTTGAAGTTCACCACAGGCATCTCCCCCCAGGCTCTGGGCCTCATAATCCCAGACACCTGTTCTGCCATTATACAAGTCCTGCAGGAGGACTATATTAGGGTAAGTTTTCTCCCTTAACATCACATTTTATGTATTACATGTATGCTAATGTATTGTATTTCTTTCATCCTTCCCTAATTACCATGATTGTAATATGCTGAGAATGTCCCCTTTGTCCCCATGCATGTTGAAAGCTTTACATTGCCCCTTTTTTATCCTCCCTAAATATTTCCCCTCACTAACTTTTCCAGCAGGGGCGCCTGTTGCTCCAAATGTTGGGGGGTTCAAACCCCAATTTAGGAAATAAACTTCCTCCTTTTTTGCTCTGTTGCCTAATAAACGCCCCCAGTTGTCCCCTCCAATGCAGCCATTTTGTTCCCTCCAATGCAGCCATTTAGTCCCCTCTAATGCAGCCAGTTTCCCCCCAGCCCTGCACTTACCTTCTTGTGGTCAGCGCCATCCTTCTTCTGTCCTTGATGTCTTCTCCTTCCCTTCATGTTGCATCAGCCAATCATGTTACCATTAAACAGACTTGGTGAACATGATTGGCAGAGCAGCCTGTCAGTGTTTACACAAGGAATGCCCCCCTCCTTGCGTCCCCGATTTTTCTTTGAGGAAGCCAATTACATCCCTCAGGTTGTAATTTGCAAGACTATTTTAATACCTGTTTCTGCTCTGCTATTTTAACCCCCTAAATGCCGCAATTATTCATATGTCGGTCGCTTTACAAGAGGCCATCCACCTGAATAGTGTGCGGCATAGACAATACATAGGTTCATGCAACGCATGAACCTATGTATTGTTCTGAGTGATGGGCACAGGAGAGAGGGGGCAGTGCTCCAGCGCCCACTCTGGACGCACCGCCACTGCAATGCTATCCTGTGGCCAAACACATCTCCCCCCCCAAAATAATTTAGTAATGGCCCATCAGAGGGGGTGATGAATATGATAAATGAGCCTTCAATTATACTTTTTTTACACACCTTAATAAACGTATAATTAGATTGAGGTTGGTCTGTAATTTTTTGGGATAGAATTTCCTTGTAATGTATGCCTTTTTTTTTCTAATATTATTTCATCTTGTTTCACTCCACAGCTTCCTTCCACGCCACAGGAATGGCAGACTGTGGCATCGGAGTTTGCCACGCGGTGGGACTTCCCCAACTGCGGTGGTGCCATAGACGGGAAGCACGTTCGCATCGTGCCGCCACCCCGTTCTGGGTCCTACTACTACAATTACAAGGGGTTTCATAGCATTGTGCTGATGGCGGTGGTGTCAGCACGGTATGAATTCCTCTATGTTGATGTAGGGAAGAATGGCCGGATGTCCGATGGGGGATCCTTCATCCAGACGGAGTTTGCCCTCCGTCTCCAGAGTGACGACCTTGCATTGCCACCGGATGCAGGGAATATTGAAGGACTCCCCTTTGTTTTCTTGGCTGATGAAGCCTTCGGACTCGGACGGCATCTTATGAGGCCATTTCCACAGAGGACCCTGACCCCAGAGAAGAGTGTGTTCAATTACCGGCTGGCCAGGGCCCGAAGAGTCGTTGAAAATGCCTTCGGCATAATGGCCAGCCGGTTCCGCCTTTTTATGACTTCCATCCATTTGGCGGACTACAAAATAAACTATGTAGTGTTATGCTGCTGTGTGCTACACAACTTTCTGAGCCAAAAATCTAATTCCTATATGGCCTCAGTTTTGCCAGAGGCTGTACTTTTCCCTGCAAATCCCCTTCCGGGCCTGGAATCTGCCCGTCTTGGCTTTCCCCCCCAAAATGCCCGTGTGGTTCGGGACAAATACATGGAGTATTTCACGGGTAGGGGGGCAATTCCTATGCCAGCCTATGTCTAAGTATCCCAATAAAAATCTTGTTTAAACCTTTAATTATTTGTTCTTTCCTGTCTCCTAGTTTGTCTTTGTGCATTTGTAGTGGCAAGTGTTTTTTACTTTAGTAAATAACAACCAATTTCAATATGTTACCTTACAAAAGAACCAAATAAGCTTACAGAGTATTATAAAAAGAAGCTACACGTTGTTTGTGGTCAAATATTTTACTCTCTGCACATTCTCTTCTTTTTTTTTTTTTTGTTTTACTTTGGGGTTGGCCTGGCCACAACCCGGCAAATTTTGGCTTATGAAAATACAAAAATATCACTTGCATTTCTAAAATTACAACATTGGATACCTCTGAGCAATCGGAGACATTCACTTACACAAACTATGTCTCTATGTGCCCGTCCTAATATGGGGTCCTGCCACCCCTTGCCCAGCCAAAAATTCAATATGCACACATTTTTAATTTTTTGCATATAGGAAGTTTACAATCCTGATCCCTATTGTCAACATGTGCTATCTGCCATCAGGGGTGATCAATGGACGTGTTTTGGGGGTGCATCCCCTTCCTCAGTTCACCGACTTTTGATACGAGGAAGGGGTTGCACCCACAAAAGACGTACATGGATATCCCCTGATGGCAGATAGCACATGTTCACACACTGTGTGCATATTCAATTTTTGGCTGGTTTGTTACTCAAAAAATTAGAAAAAAATAAAAAAACAAACATGTAAAAACAAATGTGTTTGGATGGCTTATTGAATTCTCCCCAAAACATTGAGAATGTCTTTAAATGTTTGTTCCATCACATGGATTCTTTGTTTAATTAGGTCCAGTTCCGTGCTACATTCCATCACTTGCTGGATGAGGCGGAGGGCACTGTCAGCAGAGAACCGTGTGCTATCCTTCACAACATTTACATCCCCTAAAATCCAAAAAAAAAAAATTAATAAAACTCTGCAGGCCTACCTCGCTTACCTTAAGCTGTGGTGTCAGATACTGACCTGTTGTGGTGACCAGATCCACAACGTCATCCACCTCTCCTTCCTGCACTTCTCCTTCCTCCACCTCAACTTCCTGCACATCTTTTGGTTGTGGATCTTTGGGAGTTTGGGGTTGCTTGGAAGTTGTGGGGTGCATGTGCTCCCTGGAGTGTCCTCCTCCCAGTCTTCTCTCCCCTATAAGAATAAAACCAAAGGTCTATTTATCACACTGTAAATCTCCTTGTTAAACTAAAAAAAGGATAAATTGTTTGGAAGTGGGGTACAAGTGTGTGTTTGTGCGGAATTTAAAGAAGAATGCATTATTTATGACCCCAAATATGTTTAGTATTCACATTTGGATGTAATTTTTTGGACATGGAGGCACCACAAATAAACTCTGATGCACCTGTGTGGGACACCCAAAAAAGGCGGGTCTGTTGGCCCACACTATAGTGCTCCAAAGTACAGATGTGGAAGCAGCTGCTGAGTGTCCTCTCCTTTACACTGATAAAAGTTTGCATTTCATTCTCCTTACAAACACATCATCTAGACTTAAAAATTATCCACAATACTTGATCAAAAATGGCAGATGTCTAATTACTTTTGTGGCTCTTAAATAAGCCAAAACCGCGGATAGTGGCCGAACGAAGTGTCGGTAACGTAACGAACGATTACTGTGCCCAACCTAGTTCAAAATATTACATTTTGGAAGGGAGTCCAATATGAAAAAAAAAAAAATGTCAGTTTCTAAAAAGATTAATAGCAGAAACGTCGTCATTTTACTTACTTTTAGCGAGCATCCTCTTTATGATCCTCAACTGGTCTGGCTCCCTCAGTTTGAGGTCTGACCACCTCTTTCTGAGCTGCTCATTTGAGCGTTTCACCCCGAACTTCGCCCTCAGACTCTTCACAACTTTAGTGAGGATTTTGGCCTTCCTTCTATTTGGTTTGCTATACGGCCCATGCTTGGCATCATAATCAGCCTTGACCAAGATGTCCACCATCTCCGCCATCTCCGCCAAAGACATATTTGATGCCTTGAATCTCCTCCTTGATCGTGACGTGTCCTCGGTCTCCGGGCTTGTCTCCTCGCTAGTTGCGGAATTATCAGACACCTGCTATAACTCCGCCATATCTGTCTGCGCGCCGAAAGAGAAGGGGCGGGGAAAAGATGTAAGTTAGAACGTCATGGGCGGGCGACGTGTGCGGAGCGACGTGTTCGAATTTTGACGCATGCGTGGTGTGTATATAGCAAACACACGTGTGACTATAGTACGTTCGGTGTGCGGAGAGAGGAGTTCAAGTGACGGACGTGCGAACGAAGGTATGTGATTTTGTGACTTGGACAAATTGTTGGCCTATACTGTCTTGAGATTGTTGGAGGATATATATATGGTGACTAGGATGTGAAGGAGGTTAGACTGTTTGCCTCACATTATTTAAATATAATTTATTTTACTTGCAGATACAATATGAATGTCTTTATAAGCGACAAAGAGTTCCTGGCGGAATTTATTGACCGGGTAAGGGAGCTGCCGGCTCTGTGGTGGACCAAAAACCCCATCCATAAAAAAAAAGGGGTGAGAAAAGCAGCGCTGGAGAAGCTGCTCCCATTTGTGCATACCAAGGTGCCCACAGCCACAGCAAAACAAGTGGACACTAAAATTGGGAGCTTGAGAGGTACCTACAGGACTGAACGCTCTAAGGTGCTGGCTTCTCAGAGGTCAGGAGTAGTGATGAGCCGAACACCCCCGGGTTCGGTTCGCACCAGAACCCACGAACGGACCGAAAGTTCGTACGAATATTAGAACCCTATTAAATACAATGGATGCGAACGTTCGAATTCTAAAGTGCTAATTATAACAACTATTATGCATGTTATTGTCCTAAAAAGGGTTTGGGAACCCGGGTTCTGCACCAGGGGACATGTATCAATGCAAAAAGAAGTTTTAAAAACGGTCGTTTTTCGGGAGCAGTCATTTTAATGATGCATAAAGTGAAAAAAAAAAAGTCAAATATTCCTTTAAATATCGTACCTGGGGGGTGTCTAAAGTATGCCTATGAAGTGCCACGTGTTTCCCGTGTTTAGAACGGTCCCTGCACAAAATGACACTTCTAAAGGAAAAAAAAGCCATTTAAAACTGCTTGCGGCTTTAATGTAATGTCTGGTCCCGGTAATATGGATGAAAATCTTTAAGAAAAATGGCATAGCTACCCCATGACCCCCCCCCCCCCCTACCCCAGCCCATTACCAGCCCCTTTGGGTCTTGTATGGATATTAAGGGGAACCCCGCACATAAAATAAAAAAGGCCCTATATACTCTGAACAGCCGTATACAGGCGGTGCATACAAGACAGGGACTGTAGGTTTGTTCTTATGTAGAATCTGTTTGTAATTTTGAACAGGTACATTGTTGAAGTGTAGCTCCAGACCAAAAATCTATTTTTAAACTTTTTGGAAAACATAGGTAAGGGTTATCACCCCTGTAACATTTGTTTTGCTGTCTGTGCCCCTGTTCAGAACATTTCACCTCACTTTCCGTCCCAATGACAACTGTTTTTGAAATGTGGTGTTTTTCTTGAAACAAGGATTGCTGATAAAGCATCAGTACAGAGGAGACACCTTTCTCCCATATTTATTCTTACAGGAGAGAATTTTCCTTCCTAGTGGTAGATTTCCTCTCACTTCCTGTTGTCTTCTTGCGTTTGCAAGTAGGAGTCGTTTGTAAGTTGGATGTTTGAAAGTAGGGACCTGCCGTATATACTCTGCAGAAATAGGCCCCTTAGTTGTTGGTGTTGGCACAACACTGTAAGCACTCACAGTTACTCTTGGTTGGTGCTGGAACGCCCTGCTGTCAACTATTATATCAGGAATTTTAATTACATATAATTGTTGAACAGTGGTAGTAAAAATTGGGCCTTTGATGGTGGTGCTGGTGCCACAACACTGTAAGCCCTGACAGTTACTCTTGGTGGGTGCAGCAATGGGCCCTGCTGTGAATTATTAGATCAAGAATTGTAATTGCATGCCCCTGTTGAACAGGGGCTGAAAAATTGGGCCTTTCGTGGTGGTGGTGGTGGTGGTGTTGCCACAACACTGTAAGCCCTCAGAGTTACTCTTGGTGGGTGCAGGAATGGGCCCTGCTGTGAATTATTAGATCAAGAATTGTAATTACATGCCCCTTTTGAACAGGGGCTGAAAAATTGGGCCTTTCGTGGTGGTGGTGGTGGTGGTGGCGTTGCCACAACACTGTAAGCCCTCAGAGTTACTCTTGGTGGGTGCAGCAATGGGCCCTGCTGTGAATTATTAGATCAAGAATTGTAATTGCATGCCCCTGTTGAACAGGGGCTGAAAAATTGGGCCTTAGGCACTGGTGGCACAACACTACAACCCCTCACAGATACGTTACTTGGAGCACAGCAATGAGCCCTGTTGCAAAGTATTGCTTCAAAAATTGTAATGACACGCCCCTGTTAAACAGGGGCTGAAAAATTGGGCCTTAGGCACTGGTGCCACAACACTCCAACCCCTCACAGATACTGTACTTGGAGCACAGCAATGAGCCCTATGGCAAATTATTGCTAAAAAAATTGTAATTACACGCCCCTGTAAAACAGGGGCTGAAAAATTGGGCCTTAGCCACTGGTGGCGGCACCCATAAACAAAAATGATCTTCCAAGCTATCATCATCAATCGTATCATTGAGGACTCGGAGGAGGAGGATAGCCAGTCAACATAACAGCACAGGCACTCAGCATCAGCATCAGTCTTGAAGGGATGTGACATGTTAAAATCAATTAGTCTGTTATATCAGCATCAGGTGTGTGGTAGCTGGTGGTGATCCAAGACTGGTTCATCTTGATGAAAGTCAGTCGATCAACCGAGTCGGTGGACAGGCGCACCCTGTGATCCGTGACAAATCCTCCAGCAGCACTGAATGTGCGTTCCGAAAGAACGCTGGATGCAGGACAGGCCAGTAGCTCAATTGCATACTGTGCAAGCTCTGGCCAGTGATCCATCCTCAAGATCCAGTAAGCCAGAGGATTTTCGGTGGGGAAGGTGTCCAAGTCTGACCTTGCCCCTAGATATTCCTGCACCATGTTTATCAGACGCTGGCGATGGTTGCTGGAACCGATCATACTTTGGGGCTGCGGACTAAAGAATTGTCTGAACGCATCGGTCAGACGGCCACCTTCCCCACCGCTCCTTCTTTGACTGGCCGAAGCCTCAGCAACTCGTTGTCCAGGACCAGGAGTTTGTAACCTCCCAGTCTCTGGGAACGCGTTGCACAGACCTTTCTGCAAGGCCTCCCGGAGTTGTCTCATCCTCTGCTCCCTCTGCGAAGGTAACATAAGGTCCGCAACCTTACCCTTGTACCGTGGATCAAGGAGAGTGGCCAGCCAGTAATGGTCCCTCTCCTTGATCCGAAGAATACGAGGATCCTTCCGCAGACTTTGCAGGATCAGGGAGGCCATGCAGCGTAGGTTTGCTGAGGCATTCGCTCCGGAGTCCTCTGGGTCACTAAGGACGACATGATCCGCAGCCACCTCCTCCCAGCCACGTACAAGTCCACTGGTTTCTTGGGACTGTAAATCATCCCTAAAAGACTGCTGCTGATGATGCTGAGTGCCAGCCTCCACCTCCATGCTGACACAATCCTCCTCCTCCTCCTCCTCCTCCTCTTCCTCTTCCTGTGCGATGGGTGGGACAGAAGGAACACTGTCTGGGTAAAGGGGGCCTTGAGAGGCAAGGAAGTCCTCCTCTTCCTGCCTCTGTTCTGCCTCAAGTGCCCTGTCCATTATTCCACGCAGCGTGTGCTCCAACAGGTGGACAAGAGGTACAGTGTCACTGATGCATGCACTGTCACTGCTCACCATCCTCGTGGCCTCCTCAAATGGTGCCAGGACAGTGCATGCATCCCTGATCATGCCCCACTGGCGTGGAGAAAAAAAACCAAGCTCCCCTGACCCTGTCCTGGTGCCGTAGTCGCACAGGTACTCATTGATGGCCCTCTGCTGCGTGTGCAGCCGCTGCAGCATGGCCAACGTTGAGTTCCACCTGGTGGGCATGTCACATATAAGGCGGTTCTTGGGCAGGTTCAACTCCTTTTGCAGCTCAGCCAGGCGAGCACTGGCATTATAAGATCTGCGGAAATGCACACAGACTTTCCTGGCCTGCCTCAGGACATCCTGTAAGCCCGGGTACCTGCCCAAGAACCGCTGCACCACCAGGTTAAGGACGTGAGCCACACAGGGCACATGGGTCAGTTGTCCCTGTCGGAGGGCGGAGAGGAGGTTGGTGCCATTGTCGCAAACCACCATTCCTGGCTTAAGCTGGCGTGGCGTCAACCACCTCTCGGCCTGGCCCTGCAGAGCAGACAGGACCTCTGCCCCAGTGTGGCTTCTGTCCCCCAAACACACCAGCGCAAGCACGGCATGGCATCTTTTTGCCTGCGTACTTGCGTAGCCCCGTGAACGGCTACGGAGCACCGCTGGTTCATAGGACAAACCACAGGAAGAGGCCATGGAGGAAGAAGAAGAGGAGGGGGTGGAGGAGAGAGGTGTGTCACAACCAGTAGTAGCATTTTGGAGGCGTGGCGGTGGAACAACCTCCAACACTACTGCACCTTGTCCTGCATCCTTCCCAGCTGCCAAAAGAGTGACCCAATGGGCCGTGAAAGAAAGGTAACGTCCCTGTCCATGCCTGCTGGACCATGAGTCAGCGGTAATATGCACCTTACCGCTGACCGCCCTGTCCAGCGAGGCCAAGACATTGCCTTCCACATGCCGGTAGAGAGCCGGAATAGCCTTCCATGAGAAAAAGTGGCGTTTGGGAACCTGCCACTGAGGAACCGCACATTGCACAAACTCACGGAAGGGGGCCGAGTCTACCAACTGAAAAGGCAGCAGTTGAAGCGCTAGCAATTTAGCCAAGCTAGCATTCAACCGCTGGGCATGTGGATGGCTGGGAGTGAACTTCTTTCGACGGTCCAGCAGCTGGGGCAGGGAAATTTGCCTGCTAGAATCGGACGTCGGTGTACTGCTAGCAGAGTGGCCGCAAGTACTTGGCTGTGACACACCTAATTCTACACCTTCATTCCTCTCAGTGCATGTTTCAGAGAGGACTGAAGTTATAGTGGGGTTGGAGATCCCAGCTGATGCGGTGCAGAGAGGTCCGCTTTGTTCTTTGGTGTGGGTCTTTGAGGTAGGCTTGCCAACGAGCTGCATGGCAGGTCAACATATGTCTGGTCAGGCATGTGGTACCCAAGCGGCTGATGTTTTGGCCACGCGATATACGCTTGAGACATATGTTGCAAACAGCAGCTGTGCGATCTGATGCACTAGCCTCAAAAAAGGCCCACACCAAGGAACTTTTTGAATGACGGGCAGAGGCAGCGCCCTGCACAGGCGGAGCTCTGCGGTGTGATTCCGTCGGTGTACTGCCCTTACGCTGGCCACCAAAGGGCATCCTGCCTCGTTGGAGATGTGCCTCCTCCTCATCCTCCTCCTCCTCCTCTCTCCTATTAGGCACCCACGTGGAGTCAGTGACCTCATCATCCCCTCCCTCCTCATCACTGGAGCCAATCTGGCAGTATGCTGCAGCTGCTGGAACATGACTGCCAGATTGGTGTCCTTCTTGAGCATCCCCTCTGTCTGCTCTCACGCTACTGCCTTCCTGTAGCTGGGTTTCATCATCAGACCCTTCGAAACGCTGGGCATCCTCCTGGAGCATGTACCCAACACTGTGCTCAAACAGTTCGGGGGACTCCTCAGGAGGAGGACATGGTGGGTCTAGGGAAGGAGTGACTGATGATGAGTCTGACATTGATACCAGGGAAGAGGACGCTTTGGCAGCTGCTTTGCCAGTACCCTGAGCCTGGGTGAGAGAGGATGAGGAGGAGGAGGAGGGCTTGGTCATCCACTCTACCAAGTCTTCGGCATGATGTGGCTCAACATGTCCAGCTGCCGAAAAGAAGGACAAGCGTGTCCCATGGCCATGTGCTGATGACAATGCACCGCGTCCACGACCAGCACTGTTGCCCCCAGACACAGAGCCTGCTTGCCCTCTTTTATTGCCTCCTGACTGTCTGCCTCTCCTTGTTTGCCTTCCAGACATTCTAATAGATGGCCTGCAGGGAGATGGGAAAAAAGCAATAAGGGCTACCTTCAGGTGTCCTTCTCTGTCCCTTTACTTAAGGATTTCTAAATATGGTTGAGGATTATTGCTTTTGCACAGAATAGCACAACGACAATTTCCCTGACTGTCCAAAAAACAAGGATTTCAAAGATGGTTGATGAGGAATGCTTTGGCACACTATAGCACAAGGAGAATTCCCCTCACTTTCCTTCTTTGTCCCTAGAAACAAGGACTGGCACAGTGAAAGAAACTGACACTCTCCCTACCTACAGTTTTCTGTCCCTAGAAAAAATGTTTTTTTAAAGCACACTATAGCACAAGGAGAATTCCCCTCACTTTCCTTCTTTGTCCCTAGAAACAAGGACTGGCACAGTGAAAGAAACTGACACTCTCCCTACCTACAGTTTTCTGTCCCTAGAAAAAATGTTTTTTTAAAGCACACTATAGCACAAGGAGAAATCCCCTCACTTTCCTTCTTTGTCCCTAGAAACAAGGACTGGCACAGTGAAAGAAACTGACACTCTCCCTACCTACAGTTTTCTGTCCCTAGAAAATTTTTTTTTTAAAGCACACTATAGCACAAGGAGAATTCCCCTCACTTTCCTTCTTTGTCCCTAGAAACAAGGACTGGCACAGTGAAAGAAACTGACACTCTCCCTACCTACAGTTTTCTGTCCCTAGAAAAAATGTTTTTTTAAAGCACACTATAGCACAAGGAGAAATCCCCTCACTTTCCTTCTTTGTCCCTAGAAACAAGGACTGGCACAGTGAAAGAAACTGACACTCTCCCTACCTACAGTTTTCTGTCCCTAGAAAAAATGTTTTTTTAAAGCACACTATAGCACAAGGAGAAATCCCCTCACTTTCCTTCTTTGTCCCTAGAAACAAGGACTGGCACAGTGAAAGAAACTGACACTCTCCCTACCTACAGTTTTCTGTCCCTAGAAAAAATGTTTTTTTAAAGCACACTATAGCACAAGGAGAAATCCCCTCACTTTCCTTCTTTGTCCCTAGAAACAAGGACTGGCACAGTGAAAGAAACTGACACTCTCCCTACCTACAGTTTTCTGTCCCTAGAAAAAATGTTTTTTTAAAGCACACTATAGCACAAGGAGAAATCCCCTCACTTTCCTTCTTTGTCCCTAGAAACAAGGACTGGCACAGTGAAAGAAACTGACACTCTCCCTACCTACAGTTTTCTGTCCCTAGAAAAAATGTTTTTTTAAAGCACACTATAGCACAAGGAGAAATCCCCTCACTTTCCTTCTTTGTCCCTAGAAACAAGGACTGGCACAGTGAAAGAAACTGACACTCT
Organism: Rana muscosa; assembly: GCA_029206835.1. Taxonomy (NCBI): domain Eukaryota; kingdom Metazoa; phylum Chordata; class Amphibia; order Anura; family Ranidae; genus Rana; species Rana muscosa. The sequence goes on along the minus strand of CM055121.1, from coordinate 855,185,354 downwards.
CCCTACCTACAGTTTTCTGTCCCTAGAAAAAATGTTTTTTTAAAGCACACTATAGCACAAGGAGAAATCCCCTCACTTTCCTTCTTTGTCCCTAGAAACAAGGACTGGCACAGTGAAAGAAACTGACACTCTCCCTACCTACAGTTTTCTGTCCCTAGAAAAAAATGTTTTTTTAAAGCACACTATAGCACAAGGAGAAATCCCCTCACTTTCCTTCTTTGTCCCTAGAAACAAGGACTGGCACAGTGAAAGAAACTGACACTCTCCCTACCTACAGTTTTCTGTCCCTAGAAAAAATGTTTTTTTAAAGCACACTATAGCACAAGGAGAAATCCCCTCACTTTCCTTCTTTGTCCCTAGAAACAAGGACTGGCACAGTGAAAGAAACTGACACTCTCCCTACCTACAGTTTTCTGTCCCTAGAAAAAATGTTTTTTTAAAGCACACTATAGCACAAGGAGAAATCCCCTCACTTTTCTTCTTTGTCCCTAGAAACAAGGACTGGCACAGTGAAAGAAACTGACACTCTCCCTACCTACAGTTTTCTGTCCCTAGAAAAAATGTTTTTTTAAAGCACACTATAGCACAAGGAGAAATCCCCTCACTTTCCTTCTTTGTCCCTAGAAACAAGGACTGGCACAGTGAAAGAAACTGACACTCTCCCTACCTACAGTTTTCTGTCCCTAGAAAAAATGTTTTTTTAAAGCACACTATAGCACAAGGAGAAATCCCCTCACTTTCCTTCTTTGTCCCTAGAAACAAGGACTGGCACAGTGAAAGAAACTGACACTCTCCCTACCTACAGTTTTCTGTCCCTAGAAAAAATGTTTTTTTAAAGCACACTATAGCACAAAGAGAAATCCCCTCACTTTCCTTCTTTGTCCCTAGAAACAAGGACTGGCACAGTGAAAGAAACTGACACTCTCCCTACCTACAGTTTTCTGTCCCTAGAAAAAATGTTTTTTTAAAGCACACTATAGCACAAGGAGAAATCCCCTCACTTTCCTTCTTTGTCCCTAGAAACAAGGACTCGCACAGTAAAACACACTGACACTCTCCCTACCTATCCTTCTCTTTCCCTAAACTAAAGGAATCCAGGTTAAGCAAGAAAGAAATAAATGTCACTGTCCCTGCCTATGCTTGTCTTTCCCTGCTCCGGAACACACTACACTAGGCCGCCGTGCTGGCGGCCTTTTATAGTGTGGGGCGTGTACTAAACACCCTCAGCAATAATTGGCCACAGGCATCCTGCCTGTGGCCAATCATTGCTCTCCTCGCTGCCGGCGCTGTGATTGGCCAAGCATGCGGGGTCACAGTGCATGCTTGGCCAATCACAGCGCCTGGATGACACTGCGATGGCGTAGTGCATTGTGGGCCGTTCGCGTCACTCGAATTTGGCGCGAACGGCCCAAATCGTTCGATCTTCGTCGAACGATCGAACAGCCGATGTTCGAGTCGAACGTATGTTCGACTCGAACACGAAGCTCATCCCTAGTCAGGAGCAGCAGCAGATGATGTGTATGTCCCGATTTTGTGGTACTACAGCAGGATGTCCTTCCTGGATGACCACATTGAGACAAGGCCATCACTCTCCACTCTTCCCCCCAGACTTCCCTGCAGCCAACCTGAGCCTTCTCTGGAGCAAGAGGAGGCAGCCATCCTGGATGATCCTGATTTGTCCATCTGGAGCCAGGTATAGTATTAACTGAAAATGTATTGGGATAAAATTAATGTTTCCCAAATATGTCAGGATGAGAAACATACATTATTTTGTATTCCACAAGTGAAATCAGGATCTGTAGACATTATTCGGCACTTAATTGTGTGGTAAATAGTCAAGCTGATGTAGTGGTAAATTTAAAGCAAGGATTTATGCATTTACATTCTAATTGCTTCCATCAGGATTACAAAGTTTGATGCAAAGATTAAACCAACATATTAAACTATGTTCCTTTTTCATACACAGGATGAAATCAGCCAGGAGGAGGGTCTGGAAACTGTCAGGCAGGAGGAGGAAGGGCCCAGTGGCAGCCAGGAGGTGGCAGGGCCCAGTGGCAGCCAGGAGGTGGCAGGGCCCAGTGGCAGCCAGGAGGTGGCAGGGCCCAGTGGCAGACAGGAGGTGGCAGGGCAAAGGAGAAGAACAAGATCCCAGGTGCCTCCCATCCGGCTTCACAAAAGAGGCAGGAGGGACAGGACCACCAGTGAGGCAGCAATGGCCCTTATTAAAGAGGCCCATGCCACCCTCAAGGAGCCCACATCCCCTGAAGAGGCCATTGCCGGCCTAGTGGAGGCTAAGTTCAAGGTGATGAGCATGGAGCAACGCCTCCTATGCGAGCCCCTGCTCATCACCTTGCTCAACAAGGGGGTGATGGAGCAAATTACCCCCAATACCGCCATATGTGAGGTGGCCCAACTGACCCAACCTCAACCTCCACCTCCACCTTCCTCTTCTGCCCCAACCCCTTCTGCTACACCTCCACCTTCTGCCCCACCCCCTTCTGCTACACCTCCACCTTCTGCCCCACCCCCTTCTGCTACACCTCCACCTTCTTCTTCTGCCCCACCCCCTTCTGCTACACCTCCACCTTCTTCTTCTGCCCCACCCCCTTCTGCTACACCTCCACCTTCTTCTTCTGCCCCACCCCCTTCTGCTACACCTCCACCTTCTGACAGGAGTACCCCTCCAGTGGGCCAGCCTCCAGCCAAACGAAGAAGGAAGGCTGCAGGAAAGGCTTCAGGAAAGGCTGCAGGGAAGGTTGCCAGGAAGAAGAGGAAGTGATGGCCTTGCTTCATTGTGGTCGGACAGAAGGCAGCCTGTTGTAGTACCACACACTTGGGACATATATCTCACCTGCTGCTGTTCCTGACCTCTGGGAGGCCAGCATCAGATTGTGTTCTGAAATGTGGGCCTTCTCAAGCTCCCAATTTTAGTGTCCACACAGGGTTGCTGTGTGCTCTGGGGTCCCTGGGATGCACAAATGGCAGCAGCTTCTCCAGCGCTGCCTTCTCTTTATTTAATTTATAAACATGAATAAATGTGTTTTTTGTTTAAGTTCATACTTGACTATGTGTATTTTTAAATAAAAAAAATCTAGCTTTGGAGTAAGCAGATACATTTGACTGACAATAAAAGGCACAGATATCACCCCCCCAAAAGAATAACTAAATCTGATTAGCACAAAAACATGGTGTGAAATTTTAATAATATAGATTCCAAAATTAAATGGGAGATCGCTATCAAAACATTGAGAAATTATAATTAACATCATTTTGAAAAATCTAACCATTTAAATTATTCCTAAAAACTTGCACGATATAATACACATAAATCTTATAAAGAGCAGCATGAAAAAGGTTAAAAATAAGGCTCAACTCTGTGTGAATATCAGCAGCAAAAGAAGGTCACTCGTTTTGATTAATGTAACATTCTAACGAAGATTTCAATGCAGAACATTTAAACGATGAAATATTTATGAGCGTGACGAATGTGCTCTCTCCATTACGAAGGCTTGTTTTACCAGAAGATGCGCTCCCGTCTCATAGTTGCTTGTGAGCATGCGCGCTTTTGGAAGAGTCGTAAAAGCATACACACAAACCATTTTCTCGTCACAAAACAGGCCGACGAGAAACACGACGAGGAAATCTGGAAACCTGACGAGAAAATAGAGAGCAGGTTCTCTATTTTCTCGTCGAGATTCTCGGCAAGTTTCTCGTCGTAAAACCATACACACAAACGTTTTTCTCGACAAAAAAGCTCTCGCGGCACTTTTCTTGACTGTTTTGGACGAGAAAATCGGTCGTGTGTACGAGGCCTCACATTCAATAAATGCTCACCCAACACTAACGATAAGCTTATAAACATATAGGAGTCCCTGCAAGCCACACTATGGTCCATGTGTGCATGCAAAGAGAAAGGGCAAGTTTAGTCATTCCAAGTAATCCTAACTGTAAAGAAAATATGTAGAAAATTGCACCTATTCCTACTAAAACAAGCGCTTCTGGACGTCGTATATTTGCTGACGTGTCCATGCGGCAAACAATATGTGGGCAGAACCATAAGAACTTTTACTGCCAGGGTATCTGAACACATCAGTAAGATAAAACTTGGCAGTATAAAACATACAGTCCCTAGGCATTACCGACAACACCATGCTCGAAATCCTAGTGGCACTCAATTTTTGGTCATAGACCACTATGTGGCTCCATGGAGGGGAGGAGCTACTACTAGGGGAGTATCCAGATTGGAAACATTCTGGATATATGAGCTCCAGACCCACCACCCACAAGGAAAGTGTAGAGTGGGACATTAATTCTTTTATTAACATGTCTTGATACAATTTAAACACGACTTCTCCCAAATTCTCGAACCAGCACTTAGTTTATCATTTTTAATTCCACATTTTAATTTTTTAAAAATATTTTTCAAATTGAATTTATATAATAATATACATTTGCATTCTCATGGAGTTTGTGTATAAAACACAGACCAACCATCTGAGTGTGAATTATGTATTTATATACTGTTATTTAATTTATACCGTTTATGATGCACTTGTGTGGTTTCTTTTTCGCATTGTGATCATACACAATGTAAAAAGATTGGTACATTATTTTATTTTATTTACAAATTTATATACCGTATAAGCATAATCTTCATTCCAAAGAGAATCTTTGTGTTTGTATGATGCATATGCCCCCCCTGGCCGCTATGTATTGCTAGAGGTTGCCAGGTCTGCACACTTCTAATCATTCTAGTATGCGGGAGATAGGGGCTATAGGTTTTATTTACAAATGCCTATATTGGATACACAGGCGCAGTCTCTTTGCTTTTGGAGGAACGGCTGTGTAAGTAATCGAATCCACGCCTCGTTTTCAGAGTGAGACGTGGATGATGTTGTTATGCTCCACCGCCGCGTCGTACCAAGTACTAGGATATGACGTTGCGGCATTAGGCTTTGGAGGCGTGGCTGTGTGGGGTGTCGGATCCACGCCTCGTTTTCGGAATGAGGCGTGGACGGCGGTTCGTGCCTAGCTGGTAGCGTCATATGACGCATATGGATATGACGTCGCGGCATGATATCCAAGCCTCATTTTCATAGCAAAGCTTGGATGCCGCTTTTAATAATAATGGGACGCTGCTGCGGAAATGACGCAGCGTCCCGCAGATAGAGGCTTGGTTATTTATACGGTGGTGTCACCATATGTGACACGCCGTTATAGGTAAACAAACAGTAATGGATTTATAATAAACCCATCATAACCTACATGATATGTACCTAATACAAACACACAGGTGTCACCATATTGTAATCAATTTAATCAATTCCTCTAATATAAAGAACCGAAAGTGATGTAATGGTGGTCCACTTCCGGGGTCACAGAGGTCATTTTATCTATTTAGTGCGATGCGTGGAGGACAGAGTCCATACCCCAGATGATGAATTATTAGTCGAAACTAGTCGGGTGGACCTGTCTACATGTATCGCTCCTGTACCTGAATCTATGCCTTTTATACCATCACAAATGTGAGTGTTTTATTGTTACTTTTTTTTGCTATTAAACCTTTCCAAACGGTATCACGCTATGTGAGTTTTTTCACTTCCATATGCACCAAACACGGATAACAAGCCTTTTGTATATGCTTATGAATACGTGATCAACATATTAGATGTCCTTTGAGATTGAAGTGGAATAAGAAACCCCTCAGACTCCAGACCATCTATATTGGGTTTGTAAACCCCCAAGCCTTTCTTGACCTAAGTGGCATACGCTTCTTTAGGTCCGAGACTTCCGGTAAGCCTCCTTCAACTCACTCTTGGTGGCGGTTCTCACAGCACTTAATTTTTTGGATTTCAAGTTTATGTCACTAATGAACATTATCATTTGGAATTGATTTTCACTTCACTCCTACAAATAGATGAATGTGTATTTTTCCTTGGACTTTATTATATTCACTTTTTGAGTTTTTATAGTCAAACACTTACTGCTTCAATGATTATCACTAATTATTACAGCAATTTTGTTTTTATATGTACACTGGTTTTTGTTTTGGTAACACATTTAACCACGTATATCTAAGTGCGATTTATTATTTCACTTATACTAACAAAAATTAGCGCCACACTTATATTCACAAGACCTTTGTAAGTACACTGCTAGCAACTTGACCATGTGGTAGGAACTAAAGTCTTCCTGCTGTGTACTCAGTGACTCTCATGCAAAAAGGATCTTTGCAAAAAAGTGCTGCAATTTCCAACATCCTTCTGTCTGAAGCAACTGCTATCAGAAGTACTAACTTTACCACGAGGAACCTAAATGGAAATTAAGCTATTGGAGCAAAGGCTGCCTGCACTAGTGCTTTCAGAACCAATCCTAGGTTCCATGAAGGGAACAAGGATTTCCTTGGTGGTTGTATATAGTTTATGACCTGCATGAAGCATCTGGTCAATGGTTCTTTGGCCAATCAGCAGCCTGAGAAAGAGGATAAGGCAGAGATCCGTACTTTAATGGAGTTGCATGCCAGATCAACCTCTCACAATGACTGTAAAAATGTCCAGGATATTGGCTAGAGCTGGGGACACAAGTGAGAATTCTTTTACTGAGCAAACAAGACAAACTTTCTTCATATCCTCTCATATGTAGTGTTCATGGATGATCTTCTGGCTTTCACCAAGGTCTGAACCACCTCAGATCAGAATCCTTGCACCTCTAGTCTGGCCGATTCAATTGCCAGGCTATTAAAAAGTAGTCTCAGTGGATTGTAATATGATATTGGCACAAAAGATCTTGTTTGACTGGAAATGGGATTGGCCGTGCTATCCCACACCACCCCATCTCCCTGCCCTCTGTGACAACATCCATAGTCACTCTCAGACTGAAAACAAAGCCAGGAGTGCAGTGTGGAGCGCTGCCTATACAAGACACGAAAAAACCCAAGGGAGAGGCAACTGGTAGAAATGCAGAGCTCACTAATACCCCACCTGTACAATATCCGTTCTGTTTAAGCAACATTTCCCACAGCCCGGCACACAGGGCACCCAGTTTCAGGAAGGTTTACATCCAACATTCTGGGTCTTCCAGGAGAGGCTGAACCTGGATGGGTAGGAGCGGCAGGGGAGATATACTTGCAGCAACCAAGGTACTTACTAAGTGCAATCAACAGGTGGCCTGGAGCATGACCAAAAAAGAAGAACACTTCAGTTGAGGAGGGACTGTCTTTTATTCAGCTAGGAAGAGGTGGTCCTGTGGGTTCCAAAGGTGGCAGTAACCCATTGTGTGCTGACATGAAGTAGGGCCAGGAAACAGCCCTTTCCTCCCCAGTTTTACTGTTCATGCTTTTTCTCTTCCAGTCATTGGATTTCAGTTCTTTCAGTCATGCAATCTGCCTAGGAACTCCCAATCCTCAAGATTGGCATTCACCCAATAAGGTATTTTGATATTTGCATAATGTTTAATTGCTAGCCCTGTACCCCAAGGACACATTTTTGATACCATAATGTCAAGACTCTGATTTACTATTGTAGCGTGTGAGTGGGGCTTGTCGCCCAATGTAGGGACCCTCAAGAACGCGTTTGCTAATGCCCAGGAACAGAGGACCAGCATTTTTTTGTTTAAATCCTAAGTTAAGTCGTGTTTTTTTTTTAAATCAGCACAAGGGACTGTACTTACATTCAATGAAAAATGTCTCTTGTGCTGGTGGCTGCTGTCTTAGTTGAAATCCTCTCCTCCCTCCCTGCACTTCTGCAGTGGTGCTGTGAGGGATAATACAGCTGCACTTGTCAAGAGTGCCGACTATGCCTTTTTTTGCCATCCTACTCTACACATAGAAGCTGTGCTACAGCTTCCATCAGCAATCTACAAATGGAAGAGGGAGAACTTTCATTTATCTGCTCGTCATCCATTCATAGAGCGTTTGTTTTTATTATATCAATTATAAAAACAGATAAAACCCTCACATTCAATAAATGCTCACCCAACACTAACGATAAGCTTATAAACATGTAGGAGTCCCTGCAAGCCACACTATGGTCCATGTGTGCATGCAAAGAGAAAGGGCAAGTTTAGTCATTCCAAGTAATCCTAACTGTAAAGAAAATATGTAGAAAATTGCACCTATTCCTACTAAAACAAGCGCTTCTGGACTAGGTGAAAAGCATTATTCCTCAATGGAAATGACATATGGCCAATTAAGGCTAAAGCTGCTACCTTAAAACCCAATCAGGGTACAATAGACATATATATACACAAACACAGGCAGTGCTATAAACTCCAAAAATATAGTACAAGTACAAGTATTAAAGATATAAAAGCTGTTATCATGCAGTGCACTCATATATATATATATATATATAGAGAGAGAGAAAATCCGTATTATATTGCAGCTAAACTCTATATTAATTCCCTGAGATTGTCCAGAAAGAAGTTCAGTTTCTGCTTGCAAGATGATAAGCTGTCACCAACACCTCCACATGTGCAGAAGAAGGGGGGTACTCACATCCCCCTTCAAAATAAACTCTTACCGAAAACAGCTAGATTACAGGCAAAACACATAAAGGTTTGAGCTCTCTGCCTCCAATCTACCAAGGAAAGCTGCGCCAGAGGGTTGGATCACACAGTGGTACACTCGATTCAAATAAAAAATGAAAAGAAAGGAAACCCCATAGGGTAATCCAATTTTTTAAAACGATTTATTGATTTCCAAAAATCACTGCCTCTTAGGACTTGCACTTACAAAAACAATAAAATTAAACCAGGTCGCATAAGCCGACCATACGGTGATAGTGTGGTGTCTCACACCACATTCAGCTGCCCTTTCCAGCGGTAGTGAACGCTGTGTCACCGAGCGGCGTGCTGACGTCACTGATGTTTGTCGTAAAGTCACACCTTGACGCATTTCATCATCAACGTCATCATCTGAGGGCGTGGCTTTACGGCGAGACGTACCATCCTTTATACCGCAACTACACATGGCAATTTAACCCCTAATGCTTTGCAGCTTCTCACCACATCCAGATATCACTATCCAATTAGGGAGCTCATTAGCACGGACAAGTTGCAATCAGGCAGCCAGCGCCAGCACACAATCACAAACACAAGTTTGTAACTGTGGGAACTAATTTAGCTTATTACGCTATAATAATCACAGTCTATTGCACATTGTATACAATCATATAAAAATATATAAAAAGCAGATGGAAGAATTCTGTTATTACAAGGTTCAATTGATGGTCAACTATACACCCTAGTCTCATAATATGCCCCTAATAGAGGCCAAGCCCCATTCTTTAAAAATATGATGAACACACTGAGCCCTATGTTAGGAGGAACAGTCATTTTGGGGGGAGACTCGAAGGTAGCTTTTGACCAGGCTCTGGATAAGTCCAAACTCTCCAAAGACCAATTGACCCGCCCGACCAATGAAAGCCGCAAAATCGCTAAAATTCTTTAGAATCACAATTTAGCAGACGTTTGGAGGGAATTAAACCCTTCCAAACGGGACTTCACACATTATTCACACCCCCACAACACATACGCAAGAAAAGACCACATCCTTACCCCTTCACACCTCATTCCGTTCATACTAAATGCCCACATCAAGGATACGGCCCTATCAGATCATTCGTTGGTAATTATTTCCCTAAACTCCAGTTCTCTTAGGAGCTCAAAAGGGTTTTGGAAACTTAACGAATCAATCCTTACAAATCCAACCACAAATGAGATAATAAATAAAGCCTTACAGGAATATTTTTCCCTCAACGACATGGAGGATATCTCCTCTGAAAAGCTTTGGGCGGCTCATAAAGCCTTCATTCGGGGAAAAAACATTCAAATCTCTACCCAAACTAAACGCAACCGCAAAGCTCAAATGGAACGTTTGAAAGAAGAGTACATAACCCTTAGAAATCGTCACAAACAACATCCCTCTAAGTTCCCCATATCATTCATACACAAGGCCAAACTTGAATTACATTTAGCCCTTACAACGCAAGCGGAAAAAGTGATTAGATGGAGTTGCAACAAATTTTACACAAATGCAAATAAAATAGGGCCATTACTTGCTACAAAACTCTCTCCTAGAGTTAGAATTCATTCTATACCTAAAATCCGAATAGCAGGTCGACTGCCTACTGCAAACCCGGTCAAAATCCTAGAAGCATTTCAAGAGTTTTATTCTAAATTGTATGACACTCACTCGAAGCCAGACAAAGATTTTCTATCTAGGTATTTAGACGATCTTCCCATTCCTTCCATAACCCCCTCACACAAAAGTTTACTTGAGGCTCCCTTCACAATAGAGGAGGTTATGGGGGTTATTAAACACCTCAAAAAACGGATCAGCCCCTGGTCCTGATGGTTCATCCATACCCTATTATAAGACTTCCCCCACCCCTTAGCCCCCTATCTAACCAAATTTTTTAATGACAAAACAAATGGCTTACCATTAGGCACACATCTTAATATGACATTTATTACAGTTATACCAAAACCAGACAAAAATCCTGAAGACATCAGTAATTATCGCCCTATTTTCCTAATAAACAACAATATTAAAATTATGACAAAGATCATGGCCAATCGATTAGCATCTTTTATTAAAAATTATATACACATAGACCAGGTGGGCTTCATCCCAGGAAGACAGGGCCCAGACCAAATCAGACGAGCAATAGATATTGTATCTATTCTGCAATCCAACTGGGAGGGAGGAGAAAAACAACAAGGCTTACTACTGTCACTGGATCTGCAAAAGGCCTTTGACTCAGTGTCATGGCCATACCTGTTTTCCCTAATAGATCGATGGGGCTTTGGAGTTCGCTTTAAGGGCCTCTTACATTCCCTTTATTCTCACCCCCAGGCTCTCATCCGTTTACAGGGTCATTATTCCAACCCAATCAATATAGCACGAGGCATTAGACAGGGATGCCCGCTTTCCCCTCTCATATTTGTTATTGCCATTGAAACATTAGCCATAGCCATCAGACAAAATCCCAATATTGAAGGAGTATCCTGTGGTAATCAAATTCATGAATGTGGCCTATTTGCAGATGACATTTTATTGTTTGTGACGTCTCCGCTGATATCCCTTCCTAACATCTGCCAGGTTATGAAGGCCTTCTCTGATGTCGCGTACACACGATCATTATTCACGGCGGTTAAAAAACCGCCGTGAATAATGTCATTTAAAACGGGGGAACAGCTTGTTCCCCACACACGGTCGTTTTTCACGTCGTTTTTTCTCTTGTCGAGAAAAACGACCGTCTGTGGGCTCCGCGGCAGTGTTTCCCTATGGGAAACACTGCAGCGGAAAAAATTTAGGAAAAAACGACGAGAAAAATTAGAACATGTTCTAATTTTTCTCGTAGTTTTTAATGCCGTTTTTTTCGTCGAGAAAAACGACAGAAAGCCCACAGACTATCGTTTTTCTCGTCGAATGGGAAAAATTTTGTTTTTCCCGACGAGAAAAACGGCCGTGTGTACGCGGCATTAGGTCTCAGGCCTTAGGGTAAATTACTCAAAATCACAAGCTCTAAATGTTTTGCTTCCCTTGTCTAGTGTCTCGTTGCTTAAACAATCCTTTGGATTTGAATGGACAGACACCTCAATCAAAAATCTGGGCATTACCTAAACAGCCCACATTGAGACCCTTTTTTTTATATAATTATCCACCTTTATTCAAAAAATTAGAGAATGATCTAGCATCCTGGTCCAAAAACAAATTATCTTAGTTAGGTAGAATTAATTCTATAAAAATGACTCTGCTCCCTAGAATCCTTTATTTCTTTAGATCTCTTCCTATTCCCATTACTAGGAATCACTTGAAAAAGCTCCAAAGTAAAATAATCAAATTTATCTGGGGTGCTTCTGGTTACTGCATCCCCCAAAACACATTACTTTGTTACAGAAAACAGGGAGGTTTAGGTCTACCTGACCTACATAAATACTACTTAGCAGCTAGACTAGCCCAGACTTCTTTGATTTATTCTGCAACAGAAAAACCAGACTGGATCAATATTGAAAAAGTGGCTACACCAACATTATCCTTAGAATACTTTTTATGGTGCCCCCCCAAAAAAAGACCCCCATAACGTCCCCGTCTCTATCTCAATCGTTTGCACTATGGGATTCCCTTAGAAACCTCCCAAGCCTTATATCCTCTAGAAGACCTCTTTCTCATTCATTCAATAACCCTGACTTCCCCCCTGGTCTAAATGTAGAGGCATTTACATGGTGGATAGATAAAGGATTGTATCGTATAGGACAATTTTTTAATCCTGGAGGGCCTATATCCCTTAGTTACTGCCTCAAACATCTGAAACTTCCAGATTCTGAAAAACCGCGGTTTAATCAAATTTTTAAACCAAATCTGGAAGGAAAAAACCCTTTCTCCCCAATTTACGAAGTACGAGTTATGGTGCAGCCAGGCCGGTTCACAAAGGGGAGGCATATCTATGGTATATTCATGCCTCACTCACCCTACATCAAAATCTTCCTATATGGAGGCTTGGGAAAAAGACGCCCAGTTTTGTCGGAATTTGGATACGTGGCACTCAGCCTCCTCTAAATCTTTCAAAGGGATTCTTAATGTCTCTCTAATGGAGGCAAATATTAAATGTGTTTCAGAGGTTGCCAACTTCACGGCTCTATGCCTCATATTTGGTGGAAGTGCCCCAGAGTTCGCTCCTTCTGGAGAAAATATTTTTATACATTTTTAAGGTAACAGGTTTTCAGGTCCCTAGGTCCCTACCAGTAGCCATTTTGAACGCTCATATTCCTCACATACCAAAGGTTACACAAAAATTGATACACTTTATCTTTACAGGCGCCAAAATCACAATTGCTAAATCATGCCAAAACCTTTCCTGTCAGATACCAAAACCAAAATATCTTGGATACTAACTCAGGAAAAATTGGCTAGCATCTTATCTAATACCATTCCCAAATTCGAAAAAATATGGGAAACTTGGGCCAAATATATGAGGATTTCGATAGGTGAAGATGCTGTTTTACCTTCTATTCAACATTAAGTTGGACACATACCCATCCCTTTCCCTCCGTCCTCTTTTTTACCCGCTGTCTTTATTTTCCTCTTCTTTTCTTCCTTCTAAAAAGGATTTATGGAAACTCTTTTTTTGGGAATTCTAGTTTCCCATTACAAGTTATGTCTCTTTTATTTAGATTTAACGGGATACTATCAAATGTTTAGTTCAGCCTTGTTTAGTCCATCTCGATCTGTTGGCCCTGATAATCTTCCCGGGGACTAAAGCCCTGTACACACGATCAGTTTAACTGATGAAAACCGTCGGATGGATTGTTTTCATCAGACAAACCGATCGTGTATGGGACCAATCAGTCTTTTTTCCATCGGTTTTAAAAAATAGAACATGTTTTAAAATTATCTGATGGATAAAAAACCGATGGCAATTTCCGATCGTCTGTGGGGAAATCCATCAGATAAAAAACCCAAGCATGCTCAGAATCAAGTCGACACATGCTCAGTAGCATTGAATTTAATTTTTCTCAGCTCATCGGAGTGTTTTACGTCACCACGTTTGGAACGGTCGGTTTTTTGACTGATGGTGTGTAGGCAAGACTGATGGAAAACAGTTTCATCGGATTTCTGATGGACAAATCCATCATACGAAAATCCATAGGATATTTGATCGTGTGTACAGGGCTTAAGAGTCAGAAGGAGGTCTCTATGCCTGGAGCAGTTAGTTCCCGATAAGGGGCTCCAGGTTACCAAGGAGAGAGGGTTTCCCTTCTCCCTTCCATTATATTATAAGGATGAAGAGATCTCCCCCTGACAAACTTATGATTGCTTTAGTTTTAGGGATCACACCCTTTATTTAATTGCTTATTATTTTAGGGTAAAAGTTTCTCTGATAGCTTACATGAATCTATCCTTTTTTCTAGGATGTTTTTATTAATTTATCCATTTATTGACTAATGATATTGTTTATTCCTTAACATAATCTTTTTTATTTATTTTTATTTATTTTTATCTAACATGATGTAATGTTCTGTATTATTTATCTTCTTCTGAAAATAAAATATTTTGAAAGTAAAAAATATATAAAAAGATACATCTGCAATCCGTACATATAAAATTGATTTCGCCCTAATTCTGGAATTGCTGCACTTCTCTCTTCTGTTGTTAGATGGCCAGTTATCTGGTGACATAGAATGGGAAAGACACATGTAGTGAGAGGTGCTGCACACCCCGCGAAATGCAATATGGGAAGGTTCCCCCAATGGGGTTTTTTTAGCAGCAGAGTTTAATAACCAAAAATTATATAGGTTAAAAGTATTGGCTTTATTGAATGTGGATGTATATTATGGTCATAACAGTTAAAATATGAGCTCTGGCAGAGAAAATTGTCAAATTAATACATATACAAAAAATGCAAACACAAAATTGTTACACAGCATTACATATCAAAATGCATCTGTATGTATACAACCTGATGCGTTTCGACCCATATAAACAGGGTCTTCTTCAGAGGATTGGTTTGCTGTAAAAAAGTTTATATAATGAATTCAAATTCTTTACCAAAATTGGATATTAGTGGCAAAAAACACATAGTATGTAGTTACCAGAGATGGGGGGTATTAGAGAAAAATCTCTTTGGCCAGAGTTCTTCCAAAAGCCTTCAAGAGGTCCCATAGGCTCCCCGGCCATTCGGCACCCCAGACGACAATGTCGCTGAGCTATGTGCGGCTTGCAAGGTGTCACGCTATAGGAAAGACCCCCTAGGGGCATGCACAGATGGATAGTCAGCACCTGCAGCAATTCATCGGGGACAACAATATATAGTGCATTTCACAATACACCACAGAAATTCAAAATTTATAAGTTGGCGGACAGAAGGTCTCCAAGATACAGCCCTGCGTTTGCATATATCCTATAGTGTCATGATGTCTAATAGTATTAATAAATAAGGTGAAATCTTATTGTATGTCTGTTAGTTTAATGGATGAATAATAAAGAATAAATGTGAGTATTAGTATAATTATTACCAAGATATAAAAGTGTGATATAAAATAATAATTTTACTGGATTAGGTGGTGGTGAGTGACATGTTGGAGGGTGTGGTTGGGTGCATTGAGGGGGAATGGTGTGGGAGGCTGTGAGTGGGAATAGGCTAGGGGATGTGTAATGTGAGGTGAACGTGTATTAATGAACAATGAAAGCAAAACAAAAAAGCAAAAACAACTCGAAATGTGAAAAAATTACTAAGTGTGAGTGCTGTGGGGGAGTGGATAGTGTGTGGACTAGTGTGTGGTGTGAATTATGTGGGACAGGAGAGGTGTGTAGTGTTTATGTGATAAACATTATACTGTCTAAATATGGGGTCAGTTATTCAATTTGAATTATTATGCTCTAGTTTACCTTAATCATGGATTTATGTAGCACTATCTATGCCATAGCAGTGGGTGCCAGAGTGGTTACATATAGGAAATCAATGGCTCAATGTGTGTGCCAGAGAGAGCCGACCAATCTATAACACAAAATACATGTATTTAACCACTTCCATACCGGGTCATTGTAAAATGACGCCGGCAGGGACCCTCTCTCCCTCCGGGTGGACGTCATATGTAAGGCTAAGCGGACCAGATGCGGAACGTGAGAAGGGGCGGGTCTATTAATTTATTACACTGCGGAGGTAGTTCCCCATCAGGTCCGCTCAGCCAATGACGTAGGCGGGGTCTGACATACGAGGGGGCGGACATGATGGGGAACTTCCTCCGCAGTATAATAAATGAATAGACCCGCCCCTTCTTACGTTCCGCATCTGGTCCGCTTAGCCTTACACCTACGTCATTGGCTGAGCGGACCTGATGGGGAACTTTAGAAGGGGCGGGTCTATTCAATAAATAGACTGCCGAGGAAGTTCCCCATCAGGTCCACTCAGGCTCAGCCAGTGACGTTTCGTGTGGACAGCGCTGGACATCAGATCGCTGCGGGACACTGGATTTCATCGCTGGAATGTGTTTTTTTATTTTTTGTTTTTTTATTTTTGATAAAGGACTTTTCCAAGGTGTCTGTGTGTTTTTTTACATTTTTTTACACTTTCTTCATGAAACGGTAGGGGTACAATGTACCCCTTACCAATTCACATAGGGGGGCTGGGATCTGGGGGTCCCCTTTGTTAAAGGGGTCTTCCAAATTCCGATAAGCCCCCCGCCCGCAGACCCCCACAACCACCGGGCAAGGGTGGTCACCAGTCATCTCTATGACCGTCGGAGGCCCGGGTGCGATGTGATGACGTCACGTCCGAGTTCTCAAAAGTAAACAAAGCCGCCATTGTGGCTAGTAAGCATGAGATCTGTGAATTTTTTTTCACAATCTCATGCTTTCCAGCCTGGAGGAGAGATGTGGGGTCTTATTGACCCCGCATCTCTCCATAAAGAGGACCTGTCACACACCATTCCTATTACAAGGGATGTTTACATTCCTTGTAATAGGAATAAAAGTGATCAAAAAAAAAAGTGTAAAAATATAAAAAAATAAGTAAAATAGAAAAAAAATAAAAAAAAATAAAAAATTAAAACGCCCCTGTCCCCAATAGCTCGCGCTCAGAAGCGAACGCACACGTAAGTCCCGCCCACATATGTAAACGCCGTTCAAACCACATATGTAAGGTATCGCCGCGTGCGTTAGCGCGCGTGCAACAATTCTAGCACTAGACCTCCTCTGTAACTCTAACCTGGTAACCTGTAAACAATTTCAAAGCGTCACCTATGGAGATTTTTAAGTACCGAAGTTTGGCACCATTCCATGAGTGTGCGCAATTTTAAAGCGTGACATGTTAGGTATCTATTTACTCGGCGTAATATAAGCTTTCATATTTTACAAAAAAATTGGGCTAACTTTACTGTTTTGTTGTTTTTCAATTCATGAAACCATTTTTTTCCTAACAAAAGGCGTTTGAACAATTATTTTTGCGCAAATACCGTGCAAAAATAAAAAGTTGCAACGACCGTCATTTTATTCCCTAGGGTGTCTGCTAAAAAAACATATATAATGTTTGGGGGTTCTGAGTAATTTTCTAGCAAAAGAATGATGATTTGTACATGTAGGAGAGAAGTGCCAGAATAGGCCGAGTATGGAAGTGGTATAAAAAGCCCTGTATTGAAAGGGTTAAATAGGTTGTTTGAATTTTGCTACTAATGCCGCGTACACACGATTGGACATTCCGACCACAAAACCGTGATTTTTTTTTAGACGGATTTTGGCTCAAACTTGTCTTGCATACACACGGTCACACAAATGTTGTTTTGAAATTCCGAACGTCAAGAACGCGGTGACGTACAACATAAAATTAAGTTCAACGATTCCGAGCATGCGTAGAATTTTTGTGCGTCGGAATTGGATACACACAATCGGAATTTCCGACGAGAACTTTCGGAAAAATTGAGAACCAGCTCTCAAACATTTGTTGGTATTTGTTGATTACATTGGCCCTGGGGTAGTAATCAATCCCCCTAGATAACTAAAGTGCCACATCCTGATTGAATGTATATAGCTGAATGAAAAAAAGATGGACTTTGAAGGCACTAATATATAAAAAGAATATAACAATTTTTATTATTGCACAATAGTACAGAAATTACAGTAAATGTATTCTTGGAATACAGAAAGATATGTTCTAAAATAAGAAATCATAGACATGAACCATAGTAGGACACTCAATGATACAAAATACTCATTTCGTGGGGGTACATGAAGAATCTGCCCACTTAGGATTGCAAAAAACAGAGAGATGTCCCCAAGATGGAAGTCCATATGTTTATTGGAAATTTAAAAGTAGCTCGACATGTTTCGCGATTATCTGCGAATCGCTTCTTCAGGAGCTTCTAGATTTCAAAGTAGAGAATAAAATTTGAAAATGCATCATAAACATGTAAAACGAATTTACACTTTACTTCACAAAAGCGTCAGACACTGGGACCAGCATCTGATTCTTACCCGAAGTATCTATTGGGATTGCCTGATGCAGTCGCTTCACCCCCTCCCAGGTGTCTTAACCCAAACCCGTGCCCAATGGGGGCATCCCACCAGGCTGGAACGGTGAAGGAAGAAGACGTTGAGTAACGGGAATATGGGGATGCACCGGGTAACTGTGAAACAAACCGACATTAACTATAAAATATATACAGGTGCCGACAGGCTATCCTGGTAGAACTAGCTAGTAACTTACTTGTGGTATGGAGGAATTGTAGTTAGTAAATGAATTTACAGCACGATTGGGCGGTCATCAAAGTGTGGGGTCACATAGGGCAATTAAAGAGAGCGTAGGCGGGCTGAAAAAGATTAACATTAATCTCTCAGCATGCATGTTGTAACAAAAATACATGCACTGTAAAAATTATTATGTAATTACAAGATGTTGTTGGATCTGGGCATGTACCTCTTAAATTAATTGCCCTATGTGACCCCACACTTTGATGACCGCCCAATCGTGCTGTAACTTGATTTACCAACTACAATTCCTCCAAGCTGGTCTTTAAAAAGATGTGCACAGGGACTTTTATCGCCTTCTTGTGCCTGCATTGAAACGCGTTGCATGCCGGTCGTGACGTCACTCCGCCGTGTGTTGCGTCTCAGCAAAGACTCTGAGTCTGTATTCCAGCCCTCTCCCTGGCTAACTGCAGTGACATCCGGCAAACATCCGACACGGACACAATACTGGCCCCCGTTTCACACAAGCAGATGTCTTTCAGTTTCTGAGACCACCAACCAGCGGAGTTTGATCGTCGTTTGGACCCGAATATGCCTTTTACAGTAATCTTAAAAGTGAGTGCTTTGATGCCTTTGTAATTAAAGTGTAACAGTTTTAAACTAAGTGGCGCCTGTTTTTCTCAGTTTTTTCTAATTTATGTATTGGAGTCTGGCTTTGGCTCCCTCTGCAAGGCTGCCCAGTTTATTTCAAGACTGTCATCTCACACAAAGCTCTGTGTAGCTTAAAGGACTTTATGGTAAAAAAAAATGTTTGATTTTATGTTCCAGTATGCGCCAGCTTTGTATATAATTACCTCAACATGGGGGGTTGGTGCTTTGGGGCAGGGGGGCACTGCGCCCCCCCCCCAAAATACTTGTCCCCATGTTGATGGGGACAAGGGCCTCTTCCCGACAATCCTGGCCGTTGGTTGTCGGGGTCTGCGGGCGGGGGGCTTATTGGAATCTGCGAGCCCCTTTTAATAAGGGGGCCCCCAGATCCCGGCCCCCCACCCTATGTGAATGAGTGTGGGGTACATCGTACCCCTACCCATTCACCTGGTGGAAAAAAAATGTCAATAAAAAAACACACTACACAGGTTTTTAAAGTAATTTATTAGGCAGCTCCGGGGGTCTTCTTCTGACTTCGGGGGTTTTCTTCCGACTTCGGGGGTCTTCTTCCAACTTCGGGGGTCTTCTTCCAACTTTGGGGTCTCTTCCGACTTCGGGGGTTCTCTTCCGACTTCGGGGGTTCTCTTCTTCTGCTCTCCGGTGTCGTCTCCGCGCTCTCTGGTTCTTCTCCCGCTCTCCGGTGCTTTCTGCCTTCTGCCGCGCGCCTCTGCTATCTTCTTCCAGCTCTTTTGCTAGCGGGGGCCCGGTCTTCATCGCCGTCTTCTTCCATCATCTCTCCTCCCGATGTTGACTCGATGCTCTCTGCCGCTATAATGCCGTGTGCGCGGAGCGCAACGACTTATATAGGCATGGAGGAAAAAATAAGATAAAAGAGGACAGCCGAACTCCAATCCAACGTGTGTTTAATGAACAGGCACTACAAAAACCAGCTAGAACAGGATAGCTGACGCGTTTCGCACAAAATCAGTGCTTACTCATAGCTAACTTAAACCAAAATGAACCACAGTATATATAACACTCTTAAACAAAACATGTGATCAAAAACAAGTGTGTGTTAAGTGACTCTTAATTCTAAATTGAAAAGACAATTGAAAAAAGCAATTATTTAGAATAGGCAATTAGACAATTATAAAAGAGTGATGGAATCAGTGCAATCAGTAAAGTACTTGAAATTAACAGATGTCATACATATATATATCACTATTGCCATACTTTGTTTGACCCCGTTCAGAATTGAAGTGCAACTGATGCATTATAGTGATCACATACATAAAAATTAATAAATTAAATAATATAGTGATTTAATGACCAGTGCATAATCATAATCTAATTGAAAAAAAGGGGGGGGGGGAATAGTGCTAATCATGGTGTGCAATGTGAAGCAAAAATTAAATATATTGTGAATATTATAAATATGATGACATATGAAAATGACAGTTTATATATGTATAGTGACTTTTCTGAAATAATTTTATGTATTGTTTTTTCTTTTATTCTTTTTTCTTCTTTTTTCTATTTTTCTTTTTTCTTTCTCTTATTTGAGGAAATATGTTTTGTGCAATATTATTTTACTATATTTGTATGTATTGTGTTGCTTATTTTATAATGAAATAGATTGATTATTAGTGTACAAGTTTTGTCCGATTATGTTAGACAAAGTATAAATGAATCAATCAAAAAAATAATAAGTAGGTGTGAAATAAAATGTAAAGTCAAAATTAGTGAGTGTGTTGCGCATCAATGTGCGCTGATATATAGTGTAAAGATATAGTATGAAAATATAAAGTGTAAGTGTCTGACTGCACAAACATGATAATGTATAATGTATAATGATAACATTATAACAATAATAATAATTATTGGGCATTTTGCATAGCAAGCTGATCGCAAATAAAGTGCATATGGACCGCAGAGGCATAGGTGTTTAAATAGTAGCATCACATAAATGTGATGTAATTGTATGATCAACCAGCCGATGCGAAAGTTCATATGAGCTACCATGAATGACCATGGAATAATTGTATGGTACAAGTGCTATTAAGCAAAAGAATGCACCAATAAAAATATAAATAAAGATAAAGGAATGTGCAGATCAGATAGGGGCATAAGGTATGGATAGAGATATACACAATTGTAATCCCCTTAATGCTGGAAAATTACTGAGATACAATCAATAAAATGGTGCAAGCATATGTATATTTAGAAGGTCAAAATTCAAATACACATATGTATGTTCGCATGTGTCTTGGGTACTAACAGTGGGAGATTATAGTTGGATGGAATGAGAACACAAAAAATGCATCTCAGAATTGTCTCAAAATAGTAACATGCTATGTAATATTTCTTGTATGTTGGTGTAAATATACATGTCATGTATACAATTTAAGAACATTAGATTATGCAAAAAAAAAAAAATATATTTTTTTTTTTTTTTTTTTTTTTTTAGTTCAGTATCCAACGGAACCAGTATCTAAAATGATGACCCATGAAGATATGATTTTGTCTATATCGGTATTGATATAAGGCGATCTAATTTGATGTGGAATGCAGTAATTGCAAAAATGTGTGACCAAATGTGTTGAATTCATATATGTTCACCCATCATAGATAAAGTGTGTATAGATGCCAAAATCAGTGTGAAGCACTAAAGCAATCTATTGTAAAAATGAGGGTTTATAATAACGGAATATATGATCTGCACTAGATTGCCTATTAAAACCGATAAAGATGGAAGGATGTGTGTATATGTGTGGGGACAGCGGACGTAAATTTAGATGTCCAGGTCTGAGAGGTAGATTCAAACAAAGTATGGACTATACTTCGTTATTTCAACCCACAAAACACATCTGTATACAAAACTTTTACCAGAATTGACATGACACCATAAAACATTAAAAGAAAACAAAGCGAAACTAATCGTGATAATACCCAATTACACTGAATATTGGAAGGTAAAGGTGATATTTTGGTATAATGAAACCATCTAAACAGGTGTTCGTGTAATCTTCATGATTCTGGTATAGGGCAGAGGGCCGTGTACTGTATGAAGAAGAAGAGGAACACATGAAATATATAGATGGTTATATGGCAGAACCAGCAACAAAAATATAGAGATGAAGCTAAAATGTGTGAATGTATGCTGTATATAGGCTGAAAAGGCAGTACAGCAAATTGGCAAATAGATTTGCAATCAGCATAGCATATGTAGGCATCATGACTATAATGGACAAGATGTTTGCTGACGAGACGTCGCAAAGCATGGGTGACAACATATACACTAACATAAATCTATATATGTTAATGTAAAAGTAGAGTAAAATGAATTAAAAAATGGAATGGAAGGAAGGAAGCCTGAACATAAGCGGAGATGAATGGTGGGAGGAAATGATGACACCTGGAAACATAGAAACGGTTGAAATGGAAATGCTGAAAAAAGAGAGAGAAATGAAGAGTAAAGAGAAAGTAAAAGAGTATAAAGAATGGTGAACAGCGGGATTCAGTCATAATAATGGGACACGTCCCATTCAAAGTTAAGTCCAGCTGGAATTCTGGTATTAAGCGAAAAAATATGAAACACTTCGCGTTTACACAATAACCTAAATTTGTCACCACCCCTGGCAGGGCGAATGATTTTTTCTACACCCTGTATGGTGAGGCTAGTCACATCTTTATTATGTACAGAATTCCAATGGTTGGCTACGTTAGTGTTGTGATTCTTTTCAATATCATGAAGGTGGTCGTACAGCCGATCTCTAAGTCGGCGGATAGTGCGCCCTACATATTGTATATGACAATCCTCACAATTAATTACATATACCAAAAATTTACTGTTACAGTTGATGAAATTATGGATTTCAAAATCCTTGTTACTGGTGTAGGAATGTACAATGTGGCCGCCTTTGATGTGTTTGCAATAATTACAGTTTTTGCACCCACACTTGAAGGTGCCCTTAAAGGTGAGCCAGTTGGTACCTGAGGTTTTGCTCTGAAATAAACTAGGTGACAAACGTCCTCCCAGGGTGGGTGCTCTATGGGAAACTGTTTTTATGCCCTTGCTCAAAATATCCTGATAAACGGGGTCATTAAATAAAATAGGTAAATATTTAATGACAGTATGTTTTATTTGGTTATATTCTTGGCTGAACGGGGTAGAAAAAACAGGTATGTTATTATTGAATAGATTGGCTGTGTCCTGGTTTCTTTCATTGGATTTGTGAGATAACAAGGATGATCTGGAAATAGCTTTAACAGCCGTTAATGCTTTGTTGATGGTTTTATCAGGATAACCCCTATGTCTAAATCTCTGTGCCATTAGACTGGCTTCCAGATCATAGTGGGATGGCTCACTGCATATGCGTTTAAGTCGCAGGAACTGGCCATAGGGGACCCCCTTGATGGTGTGGCTGGGATGGGCAGAGTCTGCTCTCAAAAGAGCGTTTCCTGCAGTGATTTTCCTATGTAGACTGGTGGCTACAAAACCATTTGAGTTGTAAAGCTTGACATCAAGGAAATCTATACTTGTAGACTGTATGTTTCCCGTGAACCGCAAATTGAAAAGGTTGTCATTAAAGAATGCAAGCCAAGAGTCTAAGCAAACAGTGTGGTCTGTGGTGATAAATAACAGGTCGTCTATGTAGTGTGAGGGGGTTAACTCGGTAGCGGGTGTGTGTGACCCCCTGGTTGGGCTCCCCACACAAAAACAGGGCCAGCAGACAGAGGTTGTGGTTTTCAAAATCAAAAGGTGCGGTTTATTTCTCTATGTACAGTGACAAAAACACAGCAAAGCCAAAAAGAAACAAACAAAATAAATCCTGGTCAGTTTGACCTCTGACTAAACATGCAGGTTTCCTAAACTAACAACTGGGATCAGCCTAGTGCTGTCCTAGTCCCTAAGTCCCTGGTTTAGTAAAAGTCCAAACAAATAGCCACACAGGCTTTGCCTCACCGCACAGGGGTTCACTCTCCCTAGACAGTCCACACAGGTCTGGTTCCAGGCATGAGCTAACATCTAATGAAGCTGGGAGTTTTTATAGAGGCCTTAAACGAACTGACAGGCTTCAGCTGGTCTCATCAACTCCCTGCCTCACGACGCCCAGCACTCTCCCTAGAGGTATGAGTCATTCATGAGCCCACTAGCCTCAGCTGGGCTTCATCAACTCCCTAGTTGTATAAGTCGGCATAAAGCCTGAATCTGGGAGAAATATATCTACCCCCCTGGATGCAACCAGGTGACTTTACCTTCCTGCTGTCACATACCCCCCCCTCTTGTTTTAACCTTGGGGTTGGAACACCAGCAATCAGGCATTCATGTACTCGAGACAAAGCATCCACATTCCCCATTTGAACGCCAGGGCGATGCTTTACTGTGAAGTTGAATTCCTGTAGGGCCAGGAACCACCTATTCACTCTTCTATTTGTCTCCTTGTTTTGAGCCATCCACTTTAACGGAGCGTGATCCGTAACCATGTCAAAGTGCCTACCTAGCAGATAGTACCGAAGGGAATCTAGAGCCCACTTCACCGCTAAACACTCCTTTTCAACCGTGGCGTAATTTACCTCATGGGACTTCAACTTCCTGCTGAGGTAAATGACTGGGTGCTCTTCCCCGTTCCAGACCTGGGACAATACTGCTCCTAACCCCACATCTGACGCATCACTTTGTACGACAAAGTCTTTAGAGAAGTCGGGTGAGTACAACACTGGCTGGCTACATAAGGCTTGTTTCAAGAATTGGAATGCTGCCTCAGCCTCGGGGGTCCATTTAATCATGACCGACCCTTTCCCTTTCGTCAGGTTGGTTAGGGGCACAGCCTTAGAAGCAAAGTGGGGAATGAAGCGCCGATAATAACCCGCGATTCCCAGAAAGGCTCGTACCTGCTTCTTGCTGTTGGGACGTGGCCAACTCTGGATGGCCTCGACTTTGTTGAGTTGGGGTTTTATTACTCCCCTGCCAATGGTGTACCCAAGATATTTGGCCTCCTCCTGCCCAATGGTACACTTCTTGGGGTTAGCCGTAAACCCCGCTTCCCGAACAGAGTCCAGGACTGCTTGCACTTTTGGCAGATGTGAGGCCCAATCTGTGCTATGGACAATTACGTCATCCAGGTAAGCCGCAGCATACTTCCGATGGGGCCTCAGCATCTGGTCCATTTTCCGCTGGAATGTGGCCGGCGCATTCTGTAACCCGAACGGCATTCTCTTATATTGGAACGCCCCGTCTGGGGTTACAAATGCGGTTTTCTCTTTGGCCGACTTGGCCAGGGGAATTTGCCAATACCCTTTTGTGAGGTCAAGAGTCGTCATGTATCGGGCTGTTCCCAGCCGGTCGATCAACTCATCTATACGTGGCATGGGGTAGGTGTCAAATTTTGTAACTTTGTTCAACTGACGAAAATCGTTACAAAATCGCCAGCTCCCATCCGGTTTAGGCACCAACACAATGGGACTAGACCAATCACTTTGGGACTCCTCTATCACCCCTAAGTTCAGCATTTTCTGTACTTCCTCCCGTATTGCCTCCCGTCGGGCCTCTGGGATCCGATAGGGTTTTAACTTCACCCTTTCACCGGGCGGGGTAATAATATCATGCTCTACCCCAGATGTTTGTCCCGGCAGCTCAGAGAACACCTCCTTGTTGCGAAGCACAAACTCCTTAACCTCCTGTTGTTGGGGTTGTGACAAGGTGGCTGCTATTCCAACCTCCGGAATCACGCAACCAGTTTGAGCTGGTGACCAAGTTTCTGCGACTAGGGACTCTCTATCCCTCCAGGCTTTCAACAGATTAACGTGATATATCTGTTCGGGCTTTCGCCTTCCTGGTTGTCTGACCTTGTAATTCACTTCGCTCACTTTTTCCATTATCTCGTAGGGGCCTTGCCATTTGGCAAGGAATTTACTTTCAACCGTAGGGACAAGTACCAATATCCTATCCCCCGGGGAAAAGGTACGGGTCTTTGCTCCACGGTTGTACACTCTCTGCTGTGCCAACTGCGCTTGGGCCAAATGTTCCTTCACGATGGGCATTACCTGTGCAATTCGATCTTGCATCAGGGCGACATGCTCAATCACACTCCTGTGGGGAGAACTCTCACTTTCCCAAGTTTCCTTGGCAATATCCAACAGCCCTCTTGGGTGTCTCCCATACAGTAACTCAAAGGGGGAGAATCCCGTAGAGGATTGGGGCACCTCCCTAATAGCAAACATCAAATAAGGAAGTAGACAGTCCCAATCCTTTCCATCTCTATCCACCACTTTCTTCAACATTTGTTTTAGGGTTTTGTTGAATCTTTCAACCAGCCCATCGGTTTGGGGGTGATACACAGATGTACGCAATTGCGTCACTTTGAACAATTTACACAGCTCTTTCATAACCCGGGACATAAAGGGTGTACCTTGGTCCGTAAGCAGTTCTTTACAAATACCCACCCGGCTAAAAACAAGAGATAGCTCTTTGGCTATGGTTTTGGCCGAGGTATTTCTGAGAGGGATCGCTTCTGGATAACGGGTGGCATAGTCCATTATAACCAATATGTACTGGTGCCCCCTAGCGGACTTGATTATAGGACCTACCAAATCCATTGCGATTCTCTCAAACGGGACCTCAATGATGGGTAGAGGGACCAGCGGGCTACGGAAATGTGGCATCGGGGCCGACCTCTGACACACAGGGCAGGAGGAACAATAATTTTCTATGTCCTTCATCACCCCAGGCCAATAGAATCTCTGTAATACCCTCTCTCGGGTTTTCTCTGTCCCCAGATGACCTCCAAGAATGTGCCCATGGGCCAACTCCAACACCAACTTCCTGTAAGGTTTGGGCACCACCAGCTGCTCAACGGTTTCTTCTGCCCTTTTTGCCACCCGATACAGTAGGTCCTTCTCTACGCTGAAGTATGGGTAAGTGCAGGTATTATCTGGGTTCACTAACTCGCCATCTATTTCCACTACGTTTTCCCGTGCCTTTATTAGGGCGGGGTCTTTTAACTGTTCTGTGGCAAAATTTTCCCTGTGAACCTCCAGATCAGAAAACTCCACAGACGGTAGGTTTTCGTCTGAGGAGGTGGGCTCCTCTCCAGTTTCTTGAGTCTCCCCTGCCAATACTGACAAGGGAAATTCTGGAGAGTCCTCACCACTCTCAGAGGAGTTCTGGCTATCACATTCCTGGTACATAGGGGCACCAGTGGGGGGCTCAGGATCATCCCACAGTTCCCAGAACTTCGGAAAATCCCTTCCCACAATGGCGTCATGCGGTAACTGAGATACTAAGCCCACTGGATGAGAGAGGGTACCTTTGGGGGTCTCGAAACACACTGTAGTCACTGGATACTCTCGGGTGTCCCCATGCACACAAATAACAGCTACCTTGCTATTCCCAGAGACCTCTGTTTTAACTAACTCAGCCTTTATCAGGGTCACAAGGCTACCTGAATCCAACAATACCACAACATTTCTACCATTAACACACATTTTGCATAAATGTTTCTCAGTTCCTCGAATGGCAGTGCATGCGACTGTCGCACACAGCGACTGACGTCTGCCCGTCAGAAAGTCACACTGCATGGGTTCCTCCACAACCGGGCAATTGGCTGCAATATGTCCCGCTTGCCGGCAGCGGTAGCAAACGATCCTTCTTGCGGCCTCTTGAGCCGCTGATTTCCCAGGCTGTTCTCGCCAAACTTGGGGTAGAGCTCCCACCCTCTCACTCTCTCCACCCTCACCCCTTGGAATCCTCTTATCCGCCCCTGGGGATGGTCTGGTCTTAGGGTGGAAAGTCCGAGAGTCTCTGGAAGAGGCCGTCAGGTTCTCTGTAGCCAAGTATCTCTCTACACGATCCACAAGTTTACCGGCCGTTTCTGGGTCTCCGTGGCTTACCCACTTTTGAATGGCGGTAGGAAGAGCTCTCAAGAAACGATCCATCACAACACGTTCCACAATCTCCGGTGCGGACAAAGTCTCTGGCTGTAGCCACTTCCTGCTCAGGTGAATGAGATCATACATTTGAGACCTGGGGGGTTTTCCAAGCTGGAAAGTCCAGTTATGCACACGCTGAGCCCGGACAGCCAGGGTGACACCCAGCCTTGCCAATATTTCAGCTTTTAGCATCACATAGTCTTTTGCTTGGTCAGGCTCTAGGTCATAGTAAGCCTTCTGCGATTCACCAGTTAACAGAGGAGCCACCAGTCCAGCCCACTGCTCCTCAGGCCACTTTTCTCTTTCAGCAGTCCTTTCAAATGTGGTCAAAAATACCTCTGGATCATCCTCTCCAGTCATTTTTGTCAATAAACGACTCACCCCAAAGGACGCGGTATTAGTGGGACGGCTTTCCTCACTGGTCTGCGGACGTTGCTGCATTACTGCTTCCATTTGTTGTAGTCTCTGCTCTTGCTTCTGTAACAGGTCTATGAAGCGGGCCTCAGATTGCTGCTGGGCTTGTTGATGAGCTTGCTGCTGGGCTGCAAGGCTCCTTTGCAAACCTGCATTTGTCTGCTGTTGATTGGCATTTGCTAGAGCCAGCTGTTTCAGTATCTCCTCCATGCTGGCTTAAAAAAAACTGCCACTGGTTCTCCACCAACTGTGAGGGGGTTAACTCGGTAGCGGGTGTGTGTGACCCCCTGGTTGGGCTCCCCACACAAAAACAGGGCCAGCAGACGGAGGTTGTGGTTTTCAAAATCAAAAGGTGCGGTTTATTTCTCTATGTACAGTGACAAAAACACAGCAAAGCCAAAAAGAAACAAACAAAATAAATCCTGGTCAGTTTGACCTCTGACTAAACATGCAGGTTTCCTAAACTAACAACTGGGATCAGCCTAGTGCTGTCCTAGTCCCTAAGTCCCTGGTTTAGTAAAAGTCCAAACAAATAGCCACACAGGCTTTGCCTCACCGCACAGGGGTTCACTCTCCCTAGACAGTCCACACAGGTCTGGTTCCAGGCATGAGCTAACATCTAATGAAGCTGGGAGTTTTTATAGAGGCCTTAAACGAACTGACAGGCTTCAGCTGGTCTCATCAACTCCCTGCCTCACGACGCCCAGCACTCTCCCTAGAGGTATGAGTCATTCATGAGCCCACTAGCCTCAGCTGGGCTTCATCAACTCCCTAGTTGTATAAGTCGGCATAAAGCCTGAATCTGGGAGAAATATATCTACCCCCCTGGATGCAACCAGGTGACTTTACCTTCCTGCTGTCACAGTAGCGACAAAAGAAAAGTGTATCAGCGCGGCGGGGACTATCACATCCAAAGATGCGGGACCTCTCCCAGAGACCCATGTAAAGGTTTGCCAGGGAGGGCGAAAATTTGGCGCCCATAGAAGCCCCGCATCTCTGGAGGTAATAGTCCCCGTCAAACATAAAAAAATTATGTGTGAGCAAGTATTCCAAAGATTGTGAAATGAATTCATGCATGATGAGGGAAAACTTTCCAGACTCTTTCAAAAAGACCGACACAGCTTGAACGCCTAATTGGTGTGGTATGCTGGAGTACAGGCTAGTTACATCGCATGTAACCCACCTGTAGTTGTCTTCCCATTTAAAGTTCTGTAGTTTAATCAAAAGTTGTTTGGTATCTTTTAAATAACCGGGAAGATTGCATACCAAGGGTTGGAGCTGGTTATCCACCCATTCTCCCAAGCGCTCATTCAGAGAGCCGATGCCCGCCACAATGGGTCTCCCCACAAGGGGATTGAGACCCTTGTGAATTTTAGGGAGATGATGAAACACGGGCATAATCGGACTGTCTGGGATGAAGAGGATCTTCTCTGCAGCAGAGAATATTCCCACATCAACAGCCCTGTCTAAAAGTGAAGACAGTATTTTGGAAAAAGTTGCTGTGGGATCGCTTCCAAGTTTCTGATATGTATTTGTATCTGATAATTGGCGCAATGCCTCATTCTTATACATGTCAGAGTCCAGGACTACAATCGTGCCCCCCTTGTCTGCATTTCTAATAACTATGTTGGTATCTAGTTCCAACTTATCAAGGGCGGCACGTTCAGTCATGGACAAGTTGGAAACCATGGATTTCTTACGGCAGTTACGGGCTAAATGGGTAAGATCCCTCTCCACCATTTTTTGAAACAAGTCAAGATCCTTGCCCCTTGACCCTATAGGATAAAAATCAGACCTAAGTTTGAAAGACACTTTGTTGGGAGCGTCTGTGGGATCAATGAGGCAAGGATCCGACTCTAGTGCAAGATCATACAGATCTTGTAATGCACATGTATCTGGAAATAAAATAGGGGAAGACAAGGACTCACCCACCTCCCGACTGTCGGATGAAGATCCACCCTCTTCTGTGGGGGGTTTAAAGTAATGTCTTTTTAGAGTTAAACTTCTTGAGAATTTGTTAATGTCCAAAAGTGTACTGAATAAGTCGAAATGTCTGGTTGGACAAAAATTGAGTCCTTTTGATAGGAGCTTGTTCTCATCTTCATTTAAAACTCTGCTGGAAATGTTCAATATGTTCCAAGTGGTTATTTTTTCTTCCCCCGTAACGAATAGTGGGTCTTCCTTGGGGTGCTGGTGCCTCTTCCCTCCTCTCCTTGTTTTTTTGTGTTTTTCATTTTGGTGTTTTGATGTAATGACTGAGGGTTTCCAGAGTGTCCTTCGCCGATCTGTTGAGAATTGGACAGTCTATTGCTAGGTTCAGATGATTCAAGTGATGAATCAGATCTTGTAAACGCTAGTGTGTCATCAATTAAGTCATTTTCTGGATCAGAAAAACTGACATGTTTGCCGTGATGTTTCCGGAATCTGCCAGGGGTGAAAGATGACTTTTTCCAGGTATAGACTGTGTTGTTCTCATAATCGATTCGATCTCTTGTCATTTTGCTCTTTTTGTTGGAAATGACAGCCTTTTCCATCTTATCTAATTTTTTACTGAGTCGTCCATCAAACTGGACAAATTCAGGAAGTGTTTGTAAGGTGGTGAGATCCTTCTGTGTATGCTCGATCTCCATCTGTAGAGCTTCCATTTCTTTCTGCCGTGATGATATAAGTATGTTCATTAGTTTCAGGGAGCAGGAACTAAGGGTGTCTGTCCATTCCTTTTTGAAGTCCTCGTTGTACAATTCTGAGGTGGGAAACTTCTTTATCCGCAATCCTCGTGGTATACGTAGCAGAGAGACATATTCGGTTAGAAAATGGACATCCCAAAAGGATCTGATCTCTTTGGCTAAAAGTCCTTCCAGTTTTTTAAACATGCTGATTAATGATACCTCATTATCGTCAGTAGATTGTGAGGTATATGCTGGTGCACCCGATCTTAAAGGATTGTCCGAAAGTGCTGTAAGGGTTCTGCTAAATCCTGATTCAGCTGTAGATGTAGTTGCCGTGGTGTTATCCATATAGACACGGATATCTGAGCGGATGGATAAATCCGTATAAAAGATAGAAGTCCAAATGAAATCTCCGAGCAGGCAAAGCAAGGTGCAAGATCCAAAGACAAAAACAAAAATTGCCGCTCAAGGCAGATGGGATAAGGGAGGTACTTCTCTCGGAGACCTTGGGTGACGGCAATGCACGTAGCAATTGAGGAAAAAATAAGATAAAAGAGGACAGCCGCATTCCAATCCAACGTGTGTTTAATGAACAGGCACTACAAAAACCAGCTAGAACAGGATAGCTGACGCGTTTCGCACAAAATCAGTGCTTACTCATAGCTAACTTAAACCAAAATGAACCACAGTATATATAACACTCTTAAACAAAACATGTGATCAAAAACAAGTGTGTGTTAAGTGACTCTTAATTCTAAATTGAAAAGACAATTGAAAAAAGCAATTATTTAGAATAGGCAATTAGACAATTATAAAAGAGTGATGGAATCAGTGCAATCAGTAAAGTACTTGAAATTAACAGATGTCATACATATATATATCACTATTGCCATACTTTGTTTGACCCCGTTCAGAATTGAAGTGCAACTGATGCATTATAGTGATCACATAGATATAGGCATGGCATGGCGTGACCCCGCCCCCGTATGACGTCACAGTCCCGGGGAATGATGGGATTGTGACGTCATACGGGAGCGGGGTCACGGGTTGGCATCACCCGGTGACCATGCCCCATGCCTATATAAGTCATTATTAAAAGGGGTTCGCAGATTCCGATAAGCCCCCCACCCGCAGACTTTGTGCAGTACTCTGTCGCCGAGGACCAGCGTGATGGGATCGCGCTGGAAACATTCTCGCGGGCAAGTACTGGCAAAGAAGCCTGTCCTGGAGGCGACTTCAAGTCGACCCAAGTCGCGCTGTGGTTCACGCTCAAGTCGCGTCCAACTTGCCTCGCACTGCCCCTGTGTGAACCGGCACACGAGTCGCCCCGTGAGTCGGATCATCTTGATTTTGAATAGAGACAGAGAAACGCTGCTGATATTTTTATTTACTATCACACGCCCAATTAATGATTTATCCGGCGCACCAATTAAGGTATGAACCGGCGCAGCGCAGTGTTCTTAGTAAATCACCCCCTATGTGTTCATATTGATATTTCCTTAATTTGCCTTCCGGACTCTCCCTGGGGTCCCGTCGGCCACAGATACCTTTGCATGTGGGTGCCTTTGCTTGTGCGACTTCCCAGCAAGAAAGGGGAACATAGGGCCCTTTGTTCCCATCTTGCTCCACTGGGCGGCGGAGGTCTTTTGTTCGCCCTAGGGAGCAATTTTCCTTGCCAGCGGCGTCCCCGATCACTTCCGGGTGTCTATATGCCAACCGCGCATGCACGGCTAGACCGTGCGTGCATGTGACGCTATGATGTCACGTGATTACGGCGGAAGTGACGATAGTGATCGGGGACTTCTGCCTTCCGGGACACAGAGGGAGCCACTTGCGGAAAGCCGCCATTGCGGCAGGGACCCCCTTGGATGGGCAAGGTGGGGATGGAGGTGGGGGGGCCTGCGGCTCACCATAGGGACAACCCCCTCAATTAAGGGCATTATATAATAAAAATCGCATGAAGCATGTGGATCCTGAGATGATCCCAAGCATCCTCCAAGGACGGTCAGATAATACCTCTGCGTTAAGTAAGACAGCCTTAAAATAGACTGCCAATTTGCTCTTCCTGCCAAATTTGGCAGTTTTAGTAGCAACATTTAAACAACCTATTTAAATCCATGTATTTTTTGTTATAGATTGGTCGGCTCTCTTTGGTACACACATTGAGCCATCGATTTTCTATATCTAATCAACTCTGACACACACTGCTATGGCATGGATAGTGCCACATAAATCCATAATTAAGGATAAAATGTCACCCTTATTTATTAATACTATTAGACACCATAATACTATAGGATATATGCAAACGCAGGGCCACATCTTGGAGATCTCCTGTCCGCTAATTTATAAATTTTGAATTTATAAATTTTGAATTTATCTTGTATATTGTTAAATGCACTACACATTGTTGGCCCTGATGAATTGCTGCAGGTGCTGACCATCCATCTGATGGATGGAGGTGGAGGCACATGCGGCTCACAATAGGGAAAACCCCCTTAATTAGGGGCATTATAAAAATCACATGAAGCATGTGGATCATGAGATGATCCCAAGCACCCTCCAAGGACAGTCAGACACTCATTAAACACCTCCACATAAGTAAGTCAGCCTCAAAATAGACCGATTGCTTATTTGCTCTTCCTGCCTAATTTGGCAGTCTTAGTAGCAAAATTCAAACAACCTATTTAAATCCATGTATTAAATCCAAGCGGTTAAGAGACAATAAATCTCTTTGCATTAAAAAAGTGGCTGTCGCCCACCATTTCATCCTGCATTACACCAACCATGCCCTGTAACCCACTTGACACTGAAGGATGTCATCTGTTCCTAACTCTGGAGGTCACCATTAGGCCTTAGGGGCCCCAGGACTTTGCTACACATAGAAAAGTGACGGCAGAAAAAAGACCAAGTAGTCCATCGAGCTTGCCCGTTTGTTTTGTTTTTTTGTTTGATTTCGTTTTTTATTTTTTATTCTTTTTTTTTGTATTCTATTGTATTTCATTCTTTTGTATTTGTATTTTTTTGTATTCTAAATGAGATCTCACTAAAGATCTACTACATATAGGGGAATCAGGACCTCCTCCTTCCTCCTGCTGGTGACCCTCTAGCGATGCATCCTTGAATTCTATTCGCTTTTCCCACTGCCTGGTCACACTGTTTGCTCGTTTTGCAATCATCTGAAATAAGTACACCCAAATCATTTACTTCTGTAGTGCTGGCCAACACTGTATCCCCAATGTTGTACTCTCTCAATGGATTATTTTTCCCTAGGTGCATTATTTTACATTTAGAAACATTAAACTGCAGTCTCCACTGCTTTGACCAATCTTCAAGCAATGCCAAATCACGTTTCATGTTACAGATACCTCCAGGGATATCAACCCTATTACACACCTTTGTATCATCAGTAAAAAGACAAACCTTGCCCAACAGACCTTTTAGTTGTATTACTTACATGTAGATTAAATAGAACAGTACAGAGCCTTGTGGTACACCACTAGTGACTGATCTCTGTTCTGAATGAACTCCATTTACAACCACAATATGGTGTCTATCCTTTAGCCAACTACATATCCAATGAACCACCCAAGGGTTAAGTCCTAGATTGTACAAATGTTGTATTAGATCATTAGACTAGATTGTAAGCTCTAACGAGCAGGGCCCTCTGATTCCTCCTGTATTGTATTGTAATTGTACTGTCTTCCCCGATGTTGTACAGTGCTGTGCAAACTGTTGGCGCTATATAAATCCGGTATAATAATAATTATGTGGAACTGTCTTGCTGAAATCAAGATATTCTATGTCCACAGCACCATCCTAGTCCAAAACATTGGTAATATAGTCAAAAAATTCAATCAGTCTAGTATGACATGATCTACACTTAGTAAAGCCATGCTGCTTTAGGTCCAGCAAGTTGTGTATTTTTAAGTGATCAATGATCCTTCCTTTTAGGAGTGATTCCATTACTGCTAGAGTCACACCTATGCGTGTGGCTGCGGGTGCAGAAACCGCAATGGTTCCCAGTGAAAACGCACTGCTCTGGGAAAATGCTTGGGTGTGCCATTCCTTCTGAATGGCACCCCCATGCATGTAAAAATACGGGTGCAGGAAGAGGGTGCAGGAACCGTAGGGAAATTGCATGATCAAAATATCAGACATTTTGAAAAAAGGTGCATGCACCTTTTTCTGCAGGAAACAGAGCACTTATTCATTTGAATGGGCTGCCATGCCCGTGCAAACACGGCCTGCAAAGATGTTAAGATGTGAACCTTGCGTAACTTTAACTTAACTTTACCAATGTTAAACTCACTGGGCTGTAATTGCCAACTTCTACCTTGCTGCCCTTCTTATGGTCTTGTTGAAGATAATGCATTTTTCCATGTGCCTGAATACTCAGCCTGTGTGCTTGGGGCAGACTTTTTAGTAGGGTCATATACAACATTTAAATTCAATTCTACAGATGGTCTTGGCAGACAAAACCTCCCTGATCTGCCTCTGACAAAACAATTCTGAAACAATCTATATAAAAATGAAATAAAGATATTATTTAATTTTTCAGTTGTGTATTTTGCTTTAATCCAGATGTAAGCAAAAAAGCACTCAATGTTGGAGCAAATTATTGACAAAGGGGTATTTTTTGTTGGAGATACAACAAACTTTCAGCTTAGCCTATTGACTGCAGTTCAGAAAAAGGACACAAGATGTCGCTAATGCTCAGTGATATGCTATGCTATGTATTTTTTCTATGATGTGTTGTATTTCCTGTACATAGTGCTGTACTTGTTGGTTTCTTTTTCCTGTCTGTGTTCTTCTTACCATGTGAGGTGACATCTTTGCTAGTGTGGTTATGTTCCAATAAATAAGCCAGTTCCTGTTACTCCACGTCTGATCTGACTTTACTCCGCTGCACCTATCAATCGTACTTTGCAACAGGTTATGGGCCCAGTGTCCGGATAAAGTCTTATGACCAGGTGCGTCCAGGCAGAACAAAGCCTCGAACGGAAGACAGTGTGCCTGATGCGGAGATCGACATAAGGAAGCTTTCCAGTGACATCTCCTATAGACAAGTAAGACTGTTTATATATAAAGGAGGGATAAAATGGGCAGAAACTCAGAGCTTAAACTCTCAGTGGCCAAGCTGAATAATGACAATTATCAGCTATGGACGTTCAAAGTGGAAATGCTATTATCCAAAGATGACTTGTGGGAGGTTACCACTACAGAGAGGCCACAGGATAATAATCAGGACTGGGACAAGAAAAACAGACAGGCACGGGCCACCATTAGCCGACTAGTGGAGGATGATCAGCTCATTCATATACGCAATGAGGACACAGCAAAAGGCATGTGGGATGTACTGAAAAGACTGCATGAAAGATCCAGTTTAAACAGCAAGCTGTTTCTGCTGCGGAAACTTTACAAAATGAGACTTGGCAGAGAACAGGACATGCAGGAGCATATAAACGCAATGCTGGAAGCGATTGCGCAACTCAGATCATTTAGGGAGAATATAACAGACAGTCACATTGCAGCCATGTTGTTATGCAGTTTGCCCCGATACATATACTGCACTAATCAATGCACTGGAGACAAGACCTGAGGCAGATCTGACGCTAGCATTTGTAAAAACCAGGCTCATAGATGAGTATCAGAGAAGAAAGGAATTAGTGCATGACTCCACAGAAACCGACACCAGCACCACTCCTAAAGCTACAGACGCAAGATTACACAGGAAAGAGACCAGAGTGTGTTTCAGATGCCACAACCAGGAACACATAAAGAAAGACTGTACTATATGGAAAGCAAAGCAAATGAGACAGCGTCCCTCTTATGCTAAGCAAAAGGTCAAAACCACAATCAATGATCCAAGGGAAGGTAACTGGAATGCCACATTTAAAGTGACAGGCAACAATAAATGCCAAGGCTGGTGCATCGATACAGGGGCAACCAGTCACATGACGAGTGATAGAAGTTTCTTCACAGAACTTGATCTGAACAACAAAGAAACTATTTAGCTTGCAGATGGAAGCAAAATACATGCAGAAGGATATGGGCATGGAACCCTTGTATGCCCTGATGATGCGGGACACAATTTAGCCATACCAGTGAAAGATGTGCTTTATGTTCCTAATCTAGAAGGAGGACTCTTATCTGTAAAGCGTCTAACAGCCAGAGGACTCACTGTAAAATTCCAAGGTGACAAATGTTCTATTCTAAACGGCAAACAGACAATAGCAAATGCCAAGCTGGATGATCATCTATATCACCTTGACACAGTGAAGGAAAAGGCGAGACTATGTACACACAAGCACAATGACTGTATACATATATGGCACAGACGTCCAGGTCACAGAAACCCAGAATGCATACAGGACATACAGAGGAGGAATCTGACAAGGGATCTGATAGTATCCCCTTGTTCAGCTACTGTTAAGTGTGAATGTTGCTTTAAATCCAAAGCTACAAGAGCAACACTTCCCAAAGTCAGTCAGAAGAAAGCTTCAAGACCACTTGACTTAGTTCACAGTGACGTGTGCAGTCCCCTAAACCCACCAACACCTGGAGGCAACAGGTACATAGTGACTTTCATAGACGACTATTCAAGATACACAGTCACCTACCTAATGCAACACAAGAGGGAAGTTTTCGACAAATTACAAGACTATATAATAAAGCCAAGTAACAAGTTTCAGATGAAGCCTCTCATACTTCGGAGCGATAATGGAGTTGAATTCACAGGAGGTAAGATACAAGAGTACTTAAAACAGAATGGAATAGAACATCAAAAGACAGTCCCGTATACACCAGAACAAAATGGAGTAGCTGAAAGAAAGAATAGAACTCTGACTGAAATGATCAGATGTATGCTGACAGGTTCTGGACTACCACAAAAATACTGGGGTGAGGCAGCTATGACAGCTACAAATTTGCAGAACAGACTTCTTTCCAGAACAGTGGAGAAAACCCCATATGAACTATGGCACAATGAGAAGCCAAGTGTAAAACACCTAAGAGTTTTTGGATGCAAACCATTCATCTACATACCTGAAGAAAAATGCACCAAACTCCAAAACAGAGCGTTTGAAGGTATCTTTGTTGGATACAGTGACAATGTCAAGGGTTACAGAATCCTAAATCCCAAAACAGACAAGGTTACCATTAGCAACAGCATAACATCTGTTGAAGATTTAAGAGACAATGTAATGACAACAGTAGAAGCAAGAATAGAAGAGAAAACTGACATTAACCAGCCCATCTCTAACTTCCGAACAAACAGTTGAAGTGAGTGTAGACTCAACCAGTACTGAAGAGCAGACACAAGAAGGCTAAGACACAAAAACGAGACGTTCAATAAGAGAAAACAAAGGTAAACCACCTATACGTCTCTCATACAAAGCAAGTACTGCCAGTATCAACGAACCTGCAAACTGGGAAGACATACTGTATGTCAACTTTCAGAACAAGAAGCAAGTAAATGGATAAAGGCTGCTGAGGAAGAGATAAAATCCATGCATGAAACTAAAACATGGACACTTACAGAACTACCACCCGGAAGCAAAGCCATAGGCTGTAAATGGACTTTTAAAGTGAAATACAATGCAGATGGCACAATTGAACGGTACAAAGCAAGACTAGTAGCCAAGGGCTATTCTCAAAAATACGAAGAGGACTATGATGAGACGTTTGCACCAGAAGTCAAGCACACTACAATACGGAATTTACTGGCAGTAGCCGTCACAAGGAAAATGCAAGTGAAACATTTTGATGTGAAAACCGCATTTCTACATGGCGATTTAACAGAGAAGAAATTTACATGGAACAGCCGCCAGGATTCAAAGATGAACAAAGGTCACACCTAGTGTGCAAACTTCGCAGGAGTATATATGGCCTAAAGCAGGCAGCCAGAGCGTGGGATATAAAAATAAATGAAGTGCTTACACATCAAAACTTTCAAAGGAGTAAAGCAGACCCCTGCTTATACACAAATAAATTGGCAAACAGATGGGTCCATATGCTTATCTATGTGGATGATATCCTGATTTGCTTTGAGCAAGAAGGGGATGAAGCAGAAATACTGAAAAAACAAAATCAGCACTTTGACACCAAAGACCTCATAAAGAATTACCTTGGCATCCAGATCTCGAGAGAGGTAAATGGCAGCTTTCTTCTGAACCAAAGACACAAAATGCAAGAAATAATTGAAACATTAGGAATGGAAGACGCCAAACCAGTAAAGTCTCCCATGGAAACCAACTACCTAAAGAGGATGAATTGTCAAGATAACCCATTACCTACTAATACTCAATACAGGAAAGCAATAGGGAAATTACTGTACCTTACCACTGCTACAAGGCCGGACATTGCAGCAACTGTTGGAATCCTATGCAGAAAGGTTTCGATGCTAAGTCAAAAGGACTGGAATGCTGTAAAGCGAATCATTCGCTATCTTAAAGGGACTTCGCACTACAAGTTAAAGTTACCAGCAAGTGATGAAAGCACCTTAACAGGATATGTGGATGCTGATTGGGCAGGAGACACCAGTAACAGAAAATCTACCAGTGGCTACTTATTTTTTTCTGTCAGGAGGTGCCATCAGTTGGACTAGTAAAAAGCAACTCTTTGTTACACTGTCGTCTACTGAAGCAGAATACGTTGCTGCAGCGCAGGCAAGCTAAGAAGTTATATGGCTGAGACAGCTATTAACAGATTTGGGTCAACCACAGTCGGGACTAGTGATGAGCCGAACACCCCTGGGTTCGGTTCGCACCAGAACCCGCGAACGGACCGAAAGTTCGTACGAACATTAGAACCCTATTAAATACAATGGATGCGAACGTTCGAATTCTAAAGTGCTAATTATAACGACTATTATGCATGTTATTGTCCTAAAAAGGGTTTGGGAACCCGGGTTCTGCACCAGGGGACATGTATCAATGCAAAAAGAAGTTTTAAAAACGGTCGTTTTTCGGGAGCAGTCATTTTAATGATGCATAAAGTGAAAAAAAAAAAGTCAAATATTCCTTTAAATATCGTACCTGGGGGGTGTCTAAAGTATGCCTGTGAAGTGCCACGTGTTTCCCGTGTTTAGAACTGTCCCTGCACAAAATGACACTTCTAAAGGAAAAAAAAGCCATTTAAAACTGCTTGCGGCTTTAATGTAATGTCTGGTCCCGGTAATATGGATGAAAATCTTTAAGAAAAATGGCATAGCTACCCCATGACCCCCCCCCCTACCCCAGCCCATTACCAGCCCCTTTGGGTCTTGTATGGATATTAGGGGAACCCCGCACATAAAATAAAAAAGGCCCTATATACTCTGAACAGCCGTATACAGGCGGTGCATACAAGACAGGGACTGTAGGTTTGTTCTTATGTAGAATCTGTTTGTAATTTTGAACAGGTACATTGTTTAAGTGTAGCTCCAGCCCAAAAATCTATTTTTAAACTTTTTGGAAAACATAGGTAAGGGTTATCACCCCTGTAACATTTGTTTTGCTGTCTGTGCCCCTGTTCAGAACATTTCACCTCACTTTCCGTCCCAATGACAACTGTTTTTGAAATGTGGTGTTTTTCTTGAAACAAGGATTGGTGATAAAGCATCAGTACAGAGGAGACACCTTTCTCCCATATTAATTCTTACAGGAGAGAATTTTCCTTCCTAGGGGTAGATTTCCTCTCACTTCCTGTTGTCTTCTTGCGTTTGCAAGTAGGAGTCGTTTGTAAGTTGGATGTTTGAAAGTAGGGACCTGCCGTATATACTCTGCAGAAATAGGCCCCTTAGTTGTTGGTGTTGGCACAACACTGTAAGCACTCACAGTTACTCTTGGTGGGTGCTGGAACGCCCTGCTGTCAACTATTATATCAGGAATTGTAATTACATATAATTGTTGAACAGTGGTAGTAAAAATTGGGCCTTTGATGGTGGTGCTGGTGCCACAACACTGTAAGCCCTCAGAGTTACTCTTGGTGGGTGCAGCAATGGGCCCTGCTGTGAATTATTAGATCAAGAATTGTAATTGCATGCCCCTGTTGAACAGGGGCTGAAAAATTGGGCCTTTCGTGGTGGTGGTGGTGGTGGTGGTGTTGCCACAACAGTGTAAGCCCTCAGAGTTACTCTTGGTGGGTGCAGGAATGGGCCCTGCTGTGAATTATTAGATCAAGAATTGTAATTACATGCCCCTTTTGAACAGGGGCTGAAAAATTGGGCCTTTCGTGGTGGTGGTGGTGGTGGCGTTGCCACAACACTGTAAGCCCTCAGAGTTACTCTTGGTGGGTGCAGCAATGGGCCCTGCTGTGAATTATTAGATCAAGAATTGTAATTACATGCCCCTGTTGAACAGGGGCTGAAAAATTGGGCCTTAGGCACTGGTGGCACAACACTGCAACCCCTCACAGATACTGTACTTGGAGCACAGCAATGAGCCCTGTTGCAAAGTATTGCTTCAAAAATTGTAATTACACGCCCCTGTTAAACAGGGGCTGAAAAATTGGGCCTTAGGCACTGGTGGCACAACACTGCAACCCCTCACAGATACTGTACTTGGAGCACAGCAATGAGCCCTGTTGCAAAGTATTGCTTCAAAAATTGTAATTACACGCCCCTGTTAAACAGGGGCTGAAAAATTGGGCGTTAGGCACTGGTGGCGGCACCCATAAACAAAAATGATCTTCCAAGCTATCATCATCAATCGTATCATTGAGGACTCGGAGGAGGAGGATAGCCAGTCAACATAACAGCACAGGCACTCAGCATCAGCATCAGTCTTGAAGGGATGTGACATGTTAAAATCAATTAGTCTGTTATATCAGCATCAGGTGTGTGGTAGCTGGTGGTGATCCAAGACTGGTTCATCTTGATGAAAGTCAGTCGATCAACCGAGTCGGTGGACAGGCGCACCCTGTGATCCGTGACAAATCCTCCAGCAGCACTGAATGTGCGTTCCGAAAGAACGCTGGATGCAGGACAGGCCAGTAGCTCAATTGCATACTGTGCAAGCTCTGGCCAGTGATCCATCCTCAAGACCCAGTAAGCCAGAGGATTTTCGGTGGGGAAGGTGTCCAAGTCTGACCTTGCCCCTATATATTCCTGCACCATGTTTATCAGACGCTGGCGATGGTTGCTGGAACCGATCATACTTTGGAGCTGCGGACTAAAGAATTGTCTGAACGCATCAGTCAGACGGCCACCTTCCCCACCGCTCCTTCTGTGACTGGCCGAAGCCTCAGCAACTCGTTGTCCAGGACCAGGAGTTTGTAACCTCCCAGTCTCTGGGAACGCGTTGCACAGACCTTTCTGCAAGGCCTCCCGGAGTTGTGTCATCCTCTGCTCCCTCTGCGACGGTAACATAAGGTCCGCAACCTTACCCTTGTACCGTGGATCAAGGAGAGTGGCCAGCCAGTAATGGTCCCTCTCCTTGATCCGAAGAATACGAGGATCCTTCCGCAGACTTTGCAGGATCAGGGAGGCCATGCAGCGTAGGTTTGCTGAGGCATTCGCTCCGGAGTCCTCTGGGTCACTAAGGACGACATGATCCGCAGCCACCTCCTCCCAGCCACGTACAAGTCCACGGGTTTCTTGGGACTGTAAATCATCCCTAAAAGACTGCTGCTGTTGATGCTGCTGAGTGCCAGGCTCCACCTCCATGCTGACACAATCCTCCTCCTCGTCCTCCTCCTCGTCCTCTTACTGTGCGATGGGTGGGACAGAAGGAACACTGTCTGGGTAAAGGGGGCCTTGAGAGGCAAGGAAGTCCTCCTCTTCCTGCCTCTGTTCTGCCTCAAGTGCCCTGTCCATTATTCCACGCAGCGTGTGCTCCAACAGGTGGACAAGAGGTACAGTGTCACTGATGCATGCACTGTCACTGCTCACCATCCTCGTGGCCTCCTCAAATGGTGCCAGGACAGTGCATGCATCCCTGATCATGCCCCACTGGCATGGAGAAAAAAAAACAAGCTCCCCTGACCCTGTCCTGGTGCTGTAGTCGCACAGGTACTCATTGATGTCCCTCTGCTGCGTGTGCAGCCGCTGCAGCATGGCCAACGTTGAGTTCCACCTGGTGGGCATGTCACATATAAGGCGGTTCTTGGGCAGGTTCAACTCCTTTTGCAGCTCAGCCAGGCGAGCACTGGCATTATAAGATCTGCGGAAATGCACACAGACTTTCCTGGCCTGCCTCAGGACATCCTGTAAGACCGGGTACCTGCCCAAGAACCACTGCACCACCAGGTTAAGGACGTGAGCCACACAGGGCACATGGGTCAGTTGTCCCTGTTGGAGGGCAGAGAGGAGGTTGGTGCCATTGTCGCAAACCACCATTCCTGGCTTAAGCTGGCGTGGCGTCAACCACCTCTCGGCCTGGCCCTGCAGAGCAGACAGGACCTCTGCCCCAGTGTGGCTTCTGTCCCCCAAACACACCAGCGCAAGCACGGCATGGCATCTTTTTGCCTGCGTACTTGCGTAGCCCCTTGAACGCCTACGGAGCACCGCTGGTTCAGAGGACAAAGCACAGGAAGAGGCCATGGAGGAAGAAGAAGAGGAGGGGGTGGAGGAGAGAGGTGTGTCACAACCAGTAGTAGCATTTTGGAGGCGTGGCGGTGGAACAACCTCCAACACTACTGCACCTTGTCCTGCATCCTTCCCAGCTGCCAAAAGAGTGAACTAATGGGCCGTGAAAGAAAGGTAACGTCCCTGTCCATGCCTGCTGGACCATGAGTCAGCGGTAATATGCACCTTACCGCTGACCGCCCTGTCCAGCGAGGCCAAGACACTGCCTTCCACATGCCGGTAGAGAGCCGGAATAGCCTTCCGTGAGAAAAAGTGGCGTTTGGGAACCTGCCACTGAGGAACCGCACATTGCACAAACTCACGGAAGGGGGCCGAGTCTACCAACTGAAAAGGCAGCAGTTTAAGCGCTAGCAATTTAGCCAAGCTAGCATTCAACCGCTGGGCATGTGGATGGCTGGGAGTGAACTTCTTTTGACGGTCCAGCAGCTGGGGCAGGGAAATTTGCCTGCTAGAATCGGACGTCGGTGTACTGCTAGCAGAGTGGCCGCAAGTACTTGGCTGTGACACACCTAATTCTACACCTTCATTCCTCTCAGTGCATGTTTCAGAGAGGACTGAAGTTATAGTGGGGTTGGAGATCCCAGCTGATGCGGTGCAAGGAGAGGTCCGCTTTGTTCTTTGGTGTGGGTCTTTGAGGTAGGCTTGCCAACGAGCTGCATGGCAGGTCAACATATGTCTGGTCAGGCATGTGGTACCCAAGCGGCTGATGTTTTGGCCACGCGATATACGCTTGAGACATATTTTGCAAACAGCAGCTGTGCGATCTGATGCACTAGCCTCAAAAAAGGCCCACACCAAAGAACTTTTTGAATGACGGGCAGAGGCAGCGCCCTGCACAGGCGGAGCTCTGCGGTGTCATTCCGTCGGTGTACTGCCCTTACGCTGGCCACCAAAGGGCATCCTGCCTCGTTGGAGATGTGCCTCCTCCTCATCCTCCTCCTCCTCCTCTCTCCTATTAGGCACCCACGTGGAGTCAGTGACCTCATCATCCCCTCCCTCCTCATCACTGGAGCCAATCTGGCAGTATGCTGCAGCTGCTGGAACATGACTGCCAGATTGGTGTCCTTCTTGAGCATCCCCTCTGTCTGCTCTCACGCTACTGCCTTCCTCTAGCTGGGTTTCATCATCAGACCCTTCGAAACGCTGGGCATCCTCCTGGAGCATGTACCCAACACTGTGCTCAAACAGTTCGGGGGACTCCTCAGGAGGAGGACATGGTGGGTCTAGAGAAGGAGTGACTG
The DNA here is from genome assembly GCA_029206835.1 of Rana muscosa. Taxonomy (NCBI): domain Eukaryota; kingdom Metazoa; phylum Chordata; class Amphibia; order Anura; family Ranidae; genus Rana; species Rana muscosa. Next base: position 855,140,699 of record CM055121.1, on the reverse strand, counting down.
ATGATGAGTCTGACATTGATACCAGGGAAGAGGACGCTTTGGCAGCTGCTTTGCCAGTACCCTGAGCCTGGGTGAGAGAGGATGAGGAGGAGGAGGAGGGCTTGGTCATCCACTCTACCAAGTCTTCGGCATGATGTGGCTCAACATGTCCAGCTGCCGAAAAGAAGGACAAGCGTGTCCCATGGCCATGTGCTGATGACAATGCACCGCGTCCACGACCAGCACTGTTGCCCCCAGACACAGAGCCTGCTTGCCCTCTTTTATTGCCTCCTGACTGTCTGCCTCTCCTTGTTTGCCTTCCAGACATTCTAATGGATGGCCTGCAGGGAGATGGGAAAAAAAGCAATAAGGGCTACCTTCAGGTGTCCTTCTCTGTCCCTTTACTTAAGGATTTCTAAATATGGTTGAGGATGATTGCTTTCGCACAGAATAGCACAATGACAATTTCCCTGACTGTCCAAAAAACAAGGATTTCAAAGATGGTTGATGAGGAATGCTTTAGCACAGTATAGCACAATGAGAATTTCCCTCACTGTCCTTCCCTGTCCCTACAAACAAGGTTTAGCACAGTGAAACACACTGACACTCTCCCTACCTATAGTTTTCTGTCCCTATAATTTTTTTTTTTTAAAGATGGTTGATGAGGAATGCTTTAGCACAGTATAGCACAATGAGAATTTCCCTCACTGTCCTTCCCTGTCCCTACAAACAAGGTTTAGCACAGTAAAACACACTGACACTCTCCCTACCTATAGTTTTCTGTCCCTATAATTTTTTTTTTTTTTAAAGATGGTTGATGAGGAATGCTTTAGCACAGTATAGCACAATGAGAATTTCCCTCACTGTCCTTCCCTGTCCCTACAAACAAGGTTTAGCACAGTAAAACACACTGACACTCTCCCTACCTATAGTTTTCTGTCCCTATAAAAATTTTTTTTTAAAGATGGTTGATGAGTAGTGATGAGCCGAACACCCCCGGGTTCGGTTCGCACCAGAACCCGCGAACGGACCGAAAGTTCGTACGAACATTAGAACCCTATTAAATACAATGGATGCGAACGTTCGGATTCTAAAGTGCTAATTATAACAACTATTATGCATGTTATTGTCCTAAAAAGGGTTTGGGAACCCGGGTTCTGCACCAGGGGACATGTATCAATGCAAAAAGAAGTTTTAAAAACGGTCGTTTTTCAGGAGCAGTCATTTTAATGATGCATAAAGTGAAAAAAAAAATGTCAAATATTCCTTTAAATATCGTACCTGGGGGGTGTCTAAAGTATGCCTGTGAAGTGCCACGTGTTTCCCGTGTTTAGAACTGTCCCTGCACAAAATGACACTTCTAAAGGAAAAAAAAAGCCATTTAAAACTGCTTGCGGCTTTAATGTAATGTCTGGTCCCGGTAATATGGATGAAAATCTTTAAGAAAAATGGCATAGCTACCCCATGACCCCCCCCCCCCTACCCCAGCCCATTACCAGCCCCTTTGGGTCTTGTATGGATATTAAGGGGAACCCCGCACATAAAATAAAAAAGGCCCTATATACTCTGAACAGCCGTATACAGGCGGTGCATACAAGACAGGGACTGTAGGTTTGTTCTTATGTAGAATCTGTTTGTAATTTTGAACAGGTACATTGTTGAAGTGTAGCTCCAGCCCAAAAATCTATTTTTAAACTTTTTGGAAAACATAGGTAAGGGTTATCACCCCTGTAACATTTGTTTTGCTGTCTGTGCCCCTGTTCAGAACATTTCACCTCACTTTCCATCCCAATGTCAACTGTTTTTGAAATGTGGTGTTTTTCTTGAAACAAGGATTGCTGATAAAGCATCAGTACAGAGGAGACACCTTTCTCCCATATTTATTCTTACAGGAGAGAATTTTCCTTCCTAGGGGTAGATTTCCTCTCACTTCCTGTTGTCTTCTTGCGTTTGCAAGTAGGAGTCGTTTGTAAGTTGGATGTTTGAAAGTAGGGACCTGCCGTATATACTCTGCAGAAATAGGCCCCTTAGTTGTTGGTGTTGGCACAACACTGTAAGCACTCACAGTTACTCTTGGTTGGTGCTGGAACGCCCTGCTGTCAACTATTATATCAGGAATTTTAATTACATATAATTGTTGAACAGTGGTAGTAAAAATTGGGCCTTTGATGGTGGTGCTGGTGCCACAACACTGTAAGCCCTGACAGTTACTCTTGGTGGGTGCAGCAATGGGCCCTGCTGTGAATTATTAGATCAAGAATTGTAATTGCATGCCCCTGTTGAACAGGGGCTGAAAAATTGGGCCTTTCGTGGTGGTGGTGGTGGTGGTGGTGTTGCCACAACACTGTAAGCCCTCAGAGTTACTCTTGGTGGGTGCAGGAATGGGCCCTGCTGTGAATTATTAGATCAAGAATTGTAATTACATGCCCCTTTTGAGCAGGGGCTGAAAAATTGGGCCTTTCGTGGTGGTGGTGGTGGTGGTGTTGCCACAACACTGTAAGCCCTCAGAGTTACTCTTGGTGGGTGCAGGAATGGGCCCTGCTGTGAATTATTAGATCAAGAATTGTAATTACATGCCCCTTTTGAACAGGGGCTGAAAAATTGGGCCTTTCGTGGTGGTGGTGGTGGCGTTGCCACAACACTGTAAGCCCTCAGAGTTACTCTTGGTGGGTGCAGCAATGGGCCCTGCTGTGAATTATTAGATCAAGAATTGTAATTGCATGCCCCTGTTGAACAGGGGCTGAAAAATTGGGCCTTAGGCACTGGTGGCACAACACTACAACCCCTCACAGATACGTTACTTGGAGCACAGCAATGAGCCCTGTTGCAAAGTATTGCTTCAAAAATTGTAATGACACGCCCCTGTTAAACAGGGGCTGAAAAATTGGGCCTTAGGCACTGGTGCCACAACACTCCAACCCCTCACAGATACTGTACTTGGAGCACAGCAATGAGCCCTATGGCAAATTATTGCTAAAAAATTGTAATTACACGCCCCTGTAAAACAGGGGCTGAAAAATTGGGCCTTAGCCACTGGTGGCGGCACCCATAAACAAAAATGATCTTCCAAGCTATCATCATCAATCGTATCATTGAGGACTCGGAGGAGGAGGATAGCCAGTCAACATAACAGCACAGGCACTCAGCATCAGCATCAGTCTTGAAGGGATGTGACATGTTAAAATCAATTAGTCTGTTATATCAGCATCAGGTGTGTGGTAGCTGGTGGTGATCCAAGACTGGTTCATCTTGATGAAAGTCAGTCGATCAACCGAGTCGGTGGACAGGCGCACCCTGTGATCCGTGACAAATCCTCCAGCAGCACTGAATGTGCGTTCCGAAAGAACGCTGGATGCAGGACAGGCCAGTAGCTCAATTGCATACTGTGCAAGCTCTGGCCAGTGATCCATCCTCAAGACCCAGTAAGCCAGAGGATTTTCGGTGGGGAAGGTGTCCAAGTCTGACCTTGCCCCTAGATATTCCTGCACCATGTTTATCAGACGCTGGCGATGGTTGCTGGAACCGATCATACTTTGGGGCTGCGGACTAAAGAATTGTCTGAACGCATCGGTCAGACGGCCACCTTCCCCACCGCTCCTTCTTTGACTGTCCGAAGCCTCAGCAACTCGTTGTCCAGGACCAGGAGTTTGTAACCTCCCAGTCTCTGGGAACGCGTTGCACAGACCTTTCTGCAAGGCCTCCCGGAGTTGTCTCATCCTCTGCTCCCTCTGCGAAGGTAACATAAGGTCCGCAACCTTACCCTTGTACCGTGGATCAAGGAGAGTGGCCAGCCAGTAATGGTCCCTCTCCTTGATCCGAAGAATACGAGGATCCTTCCGCAGACTTTGCAGGATCAGGGAGGCCATGCAGCGTAGGTTTGCTGAGGCATTCGCTCCGGAGTCCTCTGGGTCACTAAGGACGACATGATCCGCAGCCACCTCCTCCCAGCCACGTACAAGTCCACTGGTTTCTTGGGACTGTAAATCATCCCTAAAAGACTGCTGCTGATGATGCTGAGTGCCAGCCTCCACCTCCATGCTGACACAATCCTCCTCCTCCTCCTCCTCCTCCTCCTCTTCCTCTTCCTGTGCGATGGGTGGGACAGAAGGAACACTGTCTGGGTAAAGGGGGCCTTGAGAGGCAAGGAAGTCCTCCTCTTCCTGCCTCTGTTCTGCCTCAAGTGCCCTGTCCATTATTCCACGCAGCGTGTGCTCCAACAGGTGGACAAGAGGTACAGTGTCACTGATGCATGCACTGTCACTGCTCACCATCCTCGTGGCCTCCTCAAATGGTGCCAGGACAGTGCATGCATCCCTGATCATGCCCCACTGGCGTGGAGAAAAAAAAACAAGCTCCCCTGACCCTGTCCTGGAACCGTAGTCGCACAGGTACTCATTGATGGCCCTCTGCTGCGTGTGCAGCCGCTGCAGCATGGCCAACGTTGAGTTCCACCTGGTGGGCATGTCACATATAAGGCGGTTCTTGGGCAGGTTCAACTCCTTTTGCAGCTCAGCCAGGCGAGCACTGGCATTATAAGATCTGCGGAAATGCACACAGACTTTCCTGGCCTGCCTCAGGACATCCTGTAAGCCCGGGTACCTGCCCAAGAACCGCTGCACCACCAGGTTAAGGACGTGAGCCACACAGGGCACATGGGTCAGTTGTCCCTGTCGGAGGGCGGAGAGGAGGTTGGTGCCATTGTCGCAAACCACCATTCCTGGCTTAAGCTGGCGTGGCGTCAACCACCTCTCGGCCTGGCCCTGCAGAGCAGACAGGACCTCTGCCCCAGTGTGGCTTCTGTCCCCCAAACACACCAGCGCAAGCACGGCATGGCATCTTTTTGCCTGCGTACTTGCGTAGCCCCGTGAACGGCTACGGAGCACCGCTGGTTCATAGGACAAACCACAGGAAGAGGCCATGGAGGAAGAAGAAGAGGAGGGGGTGGAGGAGAGAGGTGTGTCACAACCAGTAGTAGCATTTTGGAGGCGTGGCGGTGGGACAACCTCCAACACTACTGCACCTTGTCCTGCATCCTTCCCAGCTGCCAAAAGAGTGACCCAATGGGCCGTGAAAGAAAGGTAACGTCCCTGTCCATGCCTGCTGGACCATGAGTCAGCGGTAATATGCACCTTACCGCTGACCGCCCTGTCCAGCGAGGCCAAGACATTGCCTTCCACATGCCGGTAGAGAGCCGGAATAGCTTTCCGTGAGAAAAAGTGGCGTTTGGGAACCTGCCACTGAGGAACCGCACATTGCACAAACTCACGGAAGGGGGCCGAGTCTACCAACTGAAAAGGCAGCAGTTGAAGCGCTAGCAATTTAGCCAAGCTAGCATTCAACCGCTGGGCATGTGGATGGCTGGGAGTGAACTTCTTTCGACGGTCCAGCAGCTGGGGCAGGGAAATTTGCCTGCTAGAATCGGACGTCGGTGTACTGCTAGCAGAGTGGCCGCAAGTACTTGGCTGTGACACACCTAATTCTACACCTTCATTCCTCTCAGTGCATGTTTCAGAGAGGACTGAAGTTATAGTGGGGTTGGAGATCCCAGCTGATGCGGTGCAAGGAGAGGTCCGCTTTGTTCTTTGGTGTGGGTCTTTGAGGTAGGCTTGCCAACGAGCTGCATGGCAGGTCAACATATGTCTGGTCAGGCATGTGGTACCCAAGCGGCTGATGTTTTGGCCACGCGATATACGCTTGAGACATATGTTGCAAACAGCAGCTGTGCGATCTGATGCACTAGCCTCAAAAAAGGCCCACACCAAGGAACTTTTTGAATGACGGGCAGAGGCAGCGCCCTGCACAGGCGGAGCTCTGCGGTGTGATTCCGTTGGTGTACTGCCCTTACGCTGGCCACCAAAGGGCATCCTGCCTCGTTGGAGATGTGCCTCCTCCTCATCCTCCTCCTCCTCCTCTCTCCTATTAGGCACCCACGTGGAGTCAGTGACCTCATCATCCCCTCCCTCCTCATCACTGGAGCCAATCTGGCAGTATGCTGCAGCTGCTGGAACATGACTGCCAGATTGGTGTCCTTCTTGAGCATCCCCTCTGTCTGCTCTCACGCTACTGCCTTCCTCTAGCTGGGTTTCATCATCAGACCCTTCGAAACGCTGGGCATCCTCCTGGAGCATGTACCCAACACTGTGCTCAAACAGTTCGGGGGACTCCTCAGGAGGAGGACATGGTGGGTCTAGGGAAGGAGTGACTGATGATGAGTCTGACATTGATACCAGGGAAGAGGACGCTTTGGCAGCTGCTTTGCCAGTACCCTGAGCCTGGGTGAGAGAGGATGAGGAGGAGGAGGAGGGCTTGGTCATCCACTCTACCAAGTCTTCGGCATGATGTGGCTCAACATGTCCAGCAGCCGAAAAGAAGGACAAGCGTGTCCCATGGCCATGTGCTGATGACAATGCACCGCGTCCACGACCAGCACTGTTGCCCCCAGACACAGAGCCTGCTTGCCCTCTTTTATTGCCTCCTGACTGTCTGCCTCTCCTTGTTTGCCTTCCAGACATTCTAATAGATGGCCTGCAGGGAGATGGGAAAAAAGCAATAAGGGCTACCTTCAGGTGTCCTTCTCTGTCCCTTTACTTAAGGATTTCTAAATATGGTTGAGGATTATTGCTTTTGCACAGAATAGCACAACGACAATTTCCCTGACTGTCCAAAAAACAAGGATTTCAAAGATGGTTGATGAGGAATGCTTTGGCACACTATAGCACAAGGAGAATTCCCCTCACTTTCCTTCTTTGTCCCTAGAAACAAGGACTGGCACAGTGAAAGAAACTGACACTCTCCCTACCTACAGTTTTCTGTCCCTAGAAAAAATGTTTTTTTAAAGCACACTATAGCACAAGGAGAATTCCCCTCACTTTCCTTCTTTGTCCCTAGAAACAAGGACTGGCACAGTGAAAGAAACTGACACTCTCCCTACCTACAGTTTTCTGTCCCTAGAAAAAATGTTTTTTTAAAGCACACTATAGCACAAGGAGAATTCCCCTCACTTTCCTTCTTTGTCCCTAGAAACAAGGACTGGCACAGTGAAAGAAACTGACACTCTCCCTACCTACAGTTTTCTGTCCCTAGAAAAAATGTTTTTTTAAAGCACACTATAGCACAAGGAGAATTCCCCTCACTTTCCTTCTTTGTCCCTAGAAACAAGGACTGGCACAGTGAAAGAAACTGACACTCTCCCTACCTACAGTTTTCTGTCCCTAGAAAAAATGTTTTTTTAAAGCACACTATAGCACAAGGAGAAATCCCCTCACTTTCCTTCTTTGTCCCTAGAAACAAGGACTGGCACAGTGAAAGAAACTGACACTCTCCCTACCTACAGTTTTCTGTCCCTAGAAAAAATGTTTTTTTAAAGCACACTATAGCACAAGGAGAATTCCCCTCACTTTCCTTCTTTGTCCCTAGAAACAAGGACTGGCACAGTGAAAGAAACTGACACTCTCCCTACCTACAGTTTTCTGTCCCTAGAAAAAATGTTTTTTTAAAGCACACTATAGCACAAGGAGAAATCCCCTCACTTTCCTTCTTTGTCCCTAGAAACAAGGACTGGCACAGTGAAAGAAACTGACACTCTCCCTACCTACAGTTTTCTGTCCCTAGAAAAAATGTTTTTTTAAAGCACACTATAGCACAAGGAGAAATCCCCTCACTTTCCTTCTTTGTCCCTAGAAACAAGGACTGGCACAGTGAAAGAAACTGACACTCTCCCTACCTACAGTTTTCTGTCCCTAGAAAAAATGTTTTTTTAAAGCACACTATAGCACAAGGAGAATTCCCCTCACTTTCCTTCTTTGTCCCTAGAAACAAGGACTGGCACAGTGAAAGAAACTGACACTCTCCCTACCTACAGTTTTCTGTCTCTAGAAAAAATGTTTTTTTAAAGCACACTATAGCACAAGGAGAAATCCCCTCACTTTCCTTCTTTGTCCCTAGAAACAAGGACTGGCACAGTGAAAGAAACTGACACTCTCCCTACCTACAGTTTTCTGTCCCTAGAAAAAATGTTTTTTTAAAGCACACTATAGCACAAGGAGAATTCCCCTCACTTTCCTTCTTTGTCCCTAGAAACAAGGACTGGCACAGTGAAAGAAACTGACACTCTCCCTACCTACAGTTTTCTGTCCCTAGAAAAAATGTTTTTTTAAAGCACACTATAGCACAAGGAGAAATCCCCTCACTTTCCTTCTTTGTCCCTAGAAACAAGGACTGGCACAGTGAAAGAAACTGACACTCTCCATACCTACAGTTTTCTGTCCCTAGAAAAAATGTTTTTTAAAAAGAACACTATAGCACAAGGAGAAATCCCCTCACTTTCCTTCTTTGTCCCTAGAAACAAGGACTGGCACAGTGAAAGAAACTGACACTCTCCCTACCTACAGTTTTCTGTCCCTAGAAAAAATGTTTTTTTAAAGCACACTATAGCACAAGGAGAATTCCCCTCACTTTCCTTCTTTGTCCCTAGAAACAAGGACTGGCACAGTGAAAGAAACTGACACTCTCCCTACCTACAGTTTTCTGTCCCTAGAAAAAATGTTTTTTTAAAGCACACTATAGCACAAGGAGAAATCCCCTCACTTTCCTTCTTTGTCCCTAGAAACAAGGACTGGCACAGTGAAAGAAACTGACACTCTCCCTACCTACAGTTTTCTGTCCCTAGAAAAAATGTTTTTTTAAAGCACACTATAGCACAAGGAGAAATCCCCTCACTTTCCTTCTTTGTCCCTAGAAACAAGGACTGGCACAGTGAAAGAAACTGACACTCTCCCTACCTACAGTTTTCTGTCCCTAGAAAAAATGTTTTTTTAAAGCACACTATAGCACAAGGAGAATTCCCCTCACTTTCCTTCTTTGTCCCTAGAAACAAGGACTGGCACAGTGAAAGAAACTGACACTCTCCCTACCTACAGTTTTCTGTCCCTAGAAAAAATGTTTTTTTAAAGCACACTATAGCACAAGGAGAAATCCCCTCACTTTCCTTCTTTGTCCCTAGAAACAAGGACTGGCACAGTGAAAGAAACTGACACTCTCCCTACCTACAGTTTTCTGTCCCTAGAAAAAATGTTTTTTTAAAGCACACTATAGCACAAGGAGAAATCCCCTCACTTTCCTTCTTTGTCCCTAGAAACAAGGACTCGCACAGTAAAACACACTGACACTCTCCCTACCTATCCTTCTCTTTCCCTAAACTAAAGGAATCCAGGTTAAGCAAGAAAGAAATAAATGTCACTGTCCCTGCCTATGCTTGTCTTTCCCTGCTCCGGAACACACTACACTAGGCCGCCGTGCTGGCGGCCTTTTATAGTGTGGGGCGTGTACTAAACACCCTCAGCAATAATTGGCCACAGGCATCCTGCCTGTGGCCAATCATTGCTCTCCTCGCTGCCGGCGCTGTGATTGGCCAAGCATGCGGGGTCACAGTGCATGCTTGGCCAATCACAGCGCCTGGATGACACTGCGATGGCGTAGTGCATTGTGGGCCGTTCGCGTCACTCGAATTTAGCGCGAACGGCCCAAATCGTTCGATCTTCGTCGAACGATCGAACAGCCGATGTTCGAGTCGAACGTATGTTCGAGTCGAACACGAAGCTCATCCCTATTGATGAGGAATGCTTTAGCACAGTATAGCACAATGAGAATTTCCCTCACTGTCCTTCCCTGTCCCTATAAACAAGGTTTAGCACAGTAAAACACACTGACACTCTCCCTACCTATAGTTTTCTGTCCCTATAATTTTTTTTTTTTTAAAGATGGTTGATGAGGAATGCTTTAGCACAGTATAGCACAATGAGAATTTCCCTCACTGTCCTTCCCTGTCCCTACAAACAAGGTTTAGCACAGTAAAACACACTGACACTCTCCCTACCTATAGTTTTCTGTCCCTATAAATTTTTTTTTTTAAAGATGGTTGATGAGGAATGCTTTAGCACAGTATAGCACAATGAGAATTTCCCTCACTGTCCTTCCCTGTCCCTACAAACAAGGTTTAGCACAGTAAAACACACTGACACTCTCCCTACCTATAGTTTTCTGTCCCTATAAATTTTTTTTTTTAAAGATGGTTGATGAGGAATGCTTTAGCACAGTATAGCACAATGAGAATTTCCCTCACTGTCCTTCCCTGTCCCTACAAACAAGGTTTAGCACAGTAAAACACACTGACACTCTCCCTACCTATAGTTTTCTGTCCCTATAAAAATTTTTTTTTAAAGATGGTTGATGAGGAATGCTTTAGCACAGTATAGCACAATGAGAATTTCCCTCACTGTCCTTCCCTGTCCCTACAGACAAGGTTTATCACAGTAAAACACACTGACACTCTCCCTACCTATAGTTTTCTGTCCCTATAAAAATTTTTTTTTTTAAAGATGGTTGATGAGGAATGCTTTAGCACAGTATAGCACAATGAGAATTTCCCTCACTGTCCTTCCCTGTCCCTACAAACAAGGTTTAGCACAGTAAAACACACTGACACTCTCCCTACCTATAGTTTTCTGCCCCTATAATTTTTTTTTTTTAAAGATGGTTGATGAGGAATGCTTTAGCACAGTATAGCACAATGAGAATTTCCCTCACTGTCCTTCCCTGTCCCTACAAACAAGGTTTAGCACAGTAAAACACACTGACACTCTCCCTACCTATAGTTTTCTGTCCCTATAAAAAATTTTTTTTAAAGATGGTTGATGAGGAATGCTTTAGCACAGTATAGCACAATGAGAATTTCCCTCACTGTCCTTCCCTGTCCCTACAAACAAGGTTTAGCACAGTAAAACACACTGACACTCTCCCTACCTATAGTTTCCTGTCCCTATAATTTTTTTTTTTTTAAAGATGGTTGATGAGGAATGCTTTAGCACAGTATAGCACAATGAGAATTTCCCTCACTGTCCTTCCCTGTCCCTACAAACAAGGTTTAGCACAGTAAAACACACTGACACTCTCCCTACCTATAGTTTTCTGTCCCTATAAAATTTTTTTTTTAAAGATGGTTGATGAGGAATGCTTTAGCACAGTATAGCACAATGAGAATTTCCCTCACTGTCCTTCCCTGTCCCTACAAACAAGGTTTAGCACAGTAAAACACACTGACACTCTCCCTACCTATAGTTTTCTGTCCCTATAAAAAAAATTTTTTAACCACTTAACGACCGCTCACTGTATATATACGTCGGCAGAATGGCACCGACAGGCACAATCACGTAGAGCATACGTGATCGCCTTTGTACAGTTGGGGGGTCCGATCGGACCCCCCTTCTATACAGTGAGCGGCCGTTAATCGTTGGGGAGCGCTCGGAGATGAGGGGGCGACCATTCGATTTCGGCCACCCCCTCGCGATCGCTCCCGGCCAATGAAAATGCTTCCTCTGCCATGTGATGTAAACACAGGCAGTAGGAAGTGATGTCATCTCCCTCGCGGCGGTCTTTTCGATTCCGGCGCCGAGGAGAGAGGAAGCAGGTTAGTGCACCCGCAGTCCACTGACACGTAGGTACACATAGGCACACATTTCACCCCCCAGTCACCCCCAGATTACCCCCCAGGTCACCCCCCAGCCCCCAATCACAGTGTCACTGATTGCAGTGATCATTTATTTTACTGATCACTGCTTTTAGTGTCATCTGTGATAGTAAAAAGTTGCAGGGCAGTTAGGATTAGGCCCCTTTAGGTCCAGGGTAGCCCCCTAACCCCCCCTAATAAAGGTTTAACCCCTTGATCGCCCCCCAGGTAACCCTTTCACCCCCTAACGCCAGCGTCACTAAGCGATCGTATTTTCGATCGCTGTATTTAGTGCCGGTGGTGTCCTAGATAGCCAGTTAATTATTTTTAGGTTCGCCGCAGGTTTTTATTAGCGTCAGGTACCCCCATATATTATTTTAACCCCCTGATTGCCCCTAGAGTTAACCCTTTCACCAGTGATCAC